>OOIL02001512.1:252112-325268 GCA_900332095.2 Cuscuta campestris | reverse complement strand
GTGTAGTATAATTTTCTTCAAATATCTAAGGTTATTTATTTATATTAGGCTTCCCCAAAAACAATTTACTTAAGTAGTCAACATTGCGTATGCATTTTTTTCAAAAAATATCTTCAATAATTCTAAAATTATTATCGTTGGTTTAACGCATTGAAAGTCTTATTTCAATCTATGAATTTCGTTTTAAACATATTAATGATTCTCGACAAATTCTATGGTGGACTTAAGGTGTACCATAGACGTACATATGAGCAAAATAAGTATTTCTTTATTACTAAAATAAGCATTTGTTTTTATAAATTAAAAATTAAAAAAATATATTTTATGTGAGAAGGTCCACAAAAATGATACGCATTCAAGGTGCACCAAAGAAATACTCACGATTCTCTCTCTATTAAACAATATGATTAAGTGTCCACTTTGGATATTATAATTTTCTCAGTTAAAAAATGTCTAGAATCAAAATTTTAGTTATTTTTAAAATTATCTAATGTTAGACGTTAGAATACACAATAAAAAAAGATGAAAGTAAACTCAAATGACAATAATAGTTAGAAGGGAGAAGTATTGAGGTAGAAGTCAAAATAAGTAATTTTGATACTTTTTATACTTTACGTCTATAATAGTCTTTCTCCTTTTTAACCTTTTCAATTTGTTCTAACTTAAATGTATTATTATTATTATTATTCAATGGAAATATTAATATACATAAAAATAAATTAAACATATATTATCAGTAGAAAAAACTATGATGTTTTTTTACATTGTACTCATTATAATTAATCAAAATACATTAAGAAAAAATTTAAAAATTACTCAGCCTAATTATCTTCTTATTTTTCTACTTCGTAATTATATTCTAGTCGCCGTATAAGGTACTCCGTATATATTAGGCATATTAATTAGAATTGGATCTTTCTATATTTTAATATAAAAGTGCCAAGTCATTAAACTCTTCAAAGGTGGCGGATGACTCATAAAAAACCTGCCAAGTAGACCCGCCACATGTCGACATTCTGTGAGCCCGAGTCTCAAATAATATATATAAAGGATTAAAGCTTCAATTTATATCAATAGCATCATTGCTTCAATTTGAAAATTAGGAATTAGCCTCCCATAATTTTTTAATTTTTAATCCATGAGACTATGTAGTATGGGGCGCCACTTGGAGGTCGGAGGTGGTTATCGGCCGTCGTATTCCCTCCGTCGTGGAACACCAATTGTGATGGGGGTGTGACCCAGTAGGGATGCTCGATCTCATCGGATTAGGGGATTTTGTATTTTTATTTCTAATCAATCAAATTAATGTATAACTCCACACTTATCACTCTCAATCACCCCATCGACTCAACACATTTTTAATCATTCCATGTCATACACTTAGAGATTCTATCACCATACGGCACACCCTAAGGGGTAATTCATAATGCTTGGCATTTGAGCATTACCATATTATTAGAAATAACATTTTTTTAGAAATAAATTTCCATATAAATAAAAATTGAAAAAAATCACCCAAGCAATTAAAATCGATCTATTTGTTTACCGAATTTGCCGAGTGAATCGATTTCGAACCGATTTTCTTTCGCTCGTAAATATGACCGACTTTCAAAGTTTATTGAACCAACTCTTTAACTGATTTCATGTAAAATCGTTTGAGGCGATTGGTCTGGTCTGATTTTTTAAGCATTGCCAATGTTACCATTTTGCGTCTTTATGTAAATAATTTTTTAAGGTATGTAGCTTATAACCGCATTACTTATTGTCAAGTCTGAGTTTTGGTATGTCAAGAAATGTATACTCCGCATATTATTCACTTGCACTTGGCCTTACTTATGTGGGTATGTACTTCTCCGTTTGAAAATCGTGTAGTTTTTTTTTCTAATACACTCTTTTGTCTTTTTTTAATGCATGTTTGCTTCATTCACCCGTTTTCATTCACCAATTAGCTAAAAGCTAGCTATCTCCCTTGGGGATTCACTATTTGAGAAAATATTGCATCTTGAGACTCATCCTCAACATCGTTCTCCTCTTCAATGCTCACTAACCCGACATGTGTGGCATGAGCGTTGTTGACCTTCTGTTCTGCCACCACTTTGGGGCTGTCCGGGTCGATCTGCATCTGCAAAGAGAGTTCGAGGTTCCACAGGACAGACCCCATCGATGGCCGGTGGATTCCTTGTTCGGACACGCAACTCAACGCAGTTTCGACAAAGTTCTTCAAGCACTCTGGCGTAATCTCCACTCTTATATAGGGGTCAACCAGGGTCTCAACCATCCCCTTTGCGTGGCATTGGAATGCCCAGTCCACTAGGTTGACATGCTCGCAGTCTAGCGCCGGCCTACCGGATAGAACTTCAAAGAGGACCACACCGAAGGAGTAGACGTCGGACTTGTCTGTGAGTTGTTGTCTCCTGAAGTACTCCGGATCCAGGTACCCGAAACTCCCCTTCACCATTGTGCTAATGTGAGTTTGATTCAGAGTAGGGCCAGTCTTGGATAACCCAAAATCCGACACCTTCGCCACCCATCGATCGTCCAAGAGGATGTTTGTAGACTTCACATCCCTATGGATGATTGTTTGCCTATTAAATATTCAGAACCCTTAGTCAGTCACACAGAAGATATGACTTCACCCGTTTTTTTATTAAAGACACCATTAAATTTTTTTGAAATTAAAATTATGTATCTCAAATCTGATTGTGTTTCTCAACAACAAACACACATGCACAAAGGAGAACGTAAACAATAAACTAGGTTGATAAATAGAAAGACTTGGTTCAAAATTGTAAAAAAGGTCTAAAATTAATGAAAATGAGAAAAATTACTAAAACCATACATAAAAAATGAATAAGAAAGTAAAAAACTAACATCAAACTAATAAGAAAGATAATCATTTAAAACTAACTTCAAACTAATAAGAAATAAAAAAAATTATACGGAGGGAGGCTTCTAATGTTAATGTATTACTTCCCCGCGTTGATAAAATGAAAGTAAAAAACAAGAAATAAAAAAAATTATATTCTTATTGAAATCTTAATAAAAAATTCATATTCATAATAACTAAAATGCAATTACGTTAAATAAGAAAATAATTTATTTTTCCATTTTAGGGTTTTAATATAAAAATATTTTTTTATTTTATTTTTATTTTCACATTTTTGCCGCGAGAGGAAATATGTAGTAATACATTAATAATGCGTATAGTACCTAAAACATTAACACCATCACTCTATGTATTTTTAGTTTTAATTCTTATCGGTTTACAGTTATTTTCTCCTGATTATCATTTTATTTCATTAATTTTGCATGATTTTAATTATTTTTATCATTTTTCTTATTTTTGTAGCTAATTTTTTTTAAAAGGCAAGACTAATCTTTAAAAATAGAAGAATTGGTGGATGCAAAAGTCATTTTTAAAATTTAAGAGAAAATTTAAAAAAATAAAAAAATAAAAAATGCAAATTAAAAAAAATTGTAAATTTCATGTTATTGCGCAAAACAGGATTTGTTGTTAATTACTAGTAGTAGTTTTTTTTTTGCAAACATTACTAGTAGTTGTTAGTAGATCCAAAATTACAAATTTTATACTCCTCCGTCCCTGAGTGTTTGTCCACTTTCATTTTTGCACACCATCCAATGTACTTCTTTAATCTATTTTATCTTGTAATTTGTATATTAAAAAATTATAAAAATTACTCCCTCCGTCCAACAATAAAGTTCCCACTTTCCTTTTTGGGATGTCCACAATTAATGTTCCCATTACTTCTTTTGGCAAGTTTTTTTATATCAAATGACTTTGTTACCCTCCCCTACTTTTCTTCTTCATTCTCGGCAAGTCTATCCAGCGCCACCACCCA
Source organism: Cuscuta campestris (assembly GCA_900332095.2). Classification (NCBI taxonomy): domain Eukaryota; kingdom Viridiplantae; phylum Streptophyta; class Magnoliopsida; order Solanales; family Convolvulaceae; genus Cuscuta; species Cuscuta campestris. The sequence continues at coordinate 321,408 of OOIL02001512.1, read as the reverse complement.
ATCCTTATCTCTCCATCTTTCTTCTTCTCTCCACCAATCATCGTCATCTTCTTCTTTCTTTCTTTTCTTCTTCTTCTTCTTATTCTTTCTTTTCTTCTTCCTCCTCTTTCTTTTCTTTTATCGTCATCATCATCTTCTTTTTTCTTCTTCTTCATCTTCTTTTATCTTTTCTTCTTTCCCCGTTTGATTTTGGCCTACCACCCATTGATTGGGAGCGAGGCGGCGATCGAAATTAATGATGGAGCAGCGAGCCGGCGATAAGATCCGCTCCTCTTTCGACATTGCTGGAAGTGATGGTATAGATCTACAAATCCTCTGATGCTCCCATGTTCGATTGGCAAAATCTTTTCTTCCGCCTCAGTCAAAACCTTAGATCTGCTCTTTTTACGCCATTAAAACCTTGCATCTACTCTTTTACCGATGTGTTGTCTTCCATGAGAAGATCCAGAACAGATTTACTTGGGTGGGGATTGTGGAGGCGATGGTGGCTACAAGTGCAAGAGAGGTCATCTGCGATGGTGCCGGAGAGTCAGCGGCGGCAATGCCGGAAAATCGTTGTCGGCGCTGCAAGGGAGTCGTCCGCGGTAGCTTTGACTCCCTCCGTCCTTGGTGGAGAAGCATTTGGGGTAGTAGACATGTTAAGGGTAAATTAGGAAAGTCAATACAATTTTTATCATGCATTAATATGCGTGCCCGGTCAAACCGGGAACTTAATTAATGGACGGAGGGAGTATATATTAATAATCTATATGTTAAGACGAATCAAACAAGATCACACATGACTATTTTTAGGCTTACACTTTGAGAGAATTTGATAACTCAAAGTGTTTAGATGAACAGTTCCAAAAGTCAAAGGACAAACCGTCCGGTCCGGGACGCACCAAGTACTTCGTATATAAAGATTGAGAATATTTTCAAGAAGTGTACCGTGCACCAGTGTGAAGGTAGTGAAGCCCTCTCGCAGCGCCAATGCAAATCTCCAGCCTCTGCTTCCATGACAGGGGAGGATTGCTGTGCTTGTAGAGGTGCTCTCTCAAGGTCCCATTGGCCATGTAATCGTACACCAGAATCATCTCGTCGCCTTCTTCGCATGCTCCGATCAGAGACACCAAGTGCCGGTGTCTCAGCTTGGAGAGCAGTTCGATCTCTGTTTGGAACTCATGGGCTCCCTGTTGAGAAGACGGGTTCGATCTCTTTATCGCCACCTTCGTGCTCCCTCCGTCGATCTCCCCCTGGTACACTTTCCCGAACCCCCCGACGCCGATTACCAGAGACTCGCTGAAGTCGCCTGTGGCGAGTTTGATCTCCGCCAGACTGAAGTGCCTGCACATGCCTCCGCCGAGGTTCGAGATCCGGCTGCTTGCGCTGCTCTTTCCGGACAACGTCGTCGTTCCTCCGCTTGATCTCGAGCTTCCGTACACCGGCAGCCACCCTCTCCCGCTGGAGTTCCCTCCGCCGTCGCCGCCGCCGCCGCCTCCTCCTCCCCCTCCTCCCGAAACTTCCCGCCTCTGCAGAGCCACTAAACAGATGACTGCGCCGAAGCCAGTGGCCACGCCGAGGACCGACCCAACTATTATGCCCCGGCGGCTGGCGTCCGAATGAGCGAACGATCCGGGCCCGGGGGAGTTCGGATCCGGTACAGGCGGCGGCGGAATCGGGTTAGGACCCGCTAGGGTTTCCCTAGAATCGTTCAATTTGAAAATCTCTAGCCCGTTGAGGATCGCGTCGTAGAATTGGGGTTTGGAGTCTCCGTTGGGATGCAAAGCCACCCACAGCTCATCATCATCATCATCGCCGCCGCCTTCTCTGTCTTTGGCATAGATCACAAAATCCTTGTGAATCGGAACTCCTCGGCCTCCGCCCCATCCAATCACATCCGCCTCTGCAATCGCCGTCTGGTTATTGATGTAAACATAGAACACCCTCTGATTCACTTTGCTCAACTGGTACTCACAGAAATGCATCCTCACCAGATAACTGAAATTCGCATCAATCCTGAAAACCCAAGTGAGATTATAGTGTATATTCACATTTGCAGAAGGCCCCATTGTTCTTGAAGATTCATAAACATCTAAAGGAGCAATGTAATCTGGAGAATCTGGGGAGTATTGAATTCTCACGCTCTTGTTAGCCCTGCTGGTGACCCCTGAAGCCGCGCCAAACAAGTAGGGAGAATCGTCGTACCATGTTCTGGTCAGCCCAGAATCATTGCTGGCAGAAATAAACTGCCCGCCGACATTCAGCCTATACATTGATTGCATGCAGTAAGACGTCGTGTTGATGGAGTCCTGAGCCAGCCCAACCGGAGTGGCTGAATGGAAAATTTCGGGCATGGGAATTACCTCAATGCCATTGATGAACGCGAAGGAGCCATTGTATTCTTTTGAAGGGGTGAAAGTGAGGTTAAGGAGTGGAAACCCTAGAGGAGGAAAGGTGAATTCCCTGATGATATAAGCCTGCGAGAGCGCCTGGGCTGTGATTGAAGCACTGAAATTACTGAGCAGAGTAAACCCGCCGATTTTTACAGAGAAGAAGGAATTAGAGCAGTTGAAATTGTTGCTGTAAGAAGCAGGGTAGAAATGAAGCCTGATCCAATGGCGAGAATCAGGGGAAACTGGGAAGGAGTATGCGGATTCTGCCATGAGGATTCTTGCTGTCATGTAAGGGACAGTTGAGGATAAAGAAGGGTCTTGGTATTCTGCTGTGGCTGACATTGTATTGTTCGGAGAAGAAGATCTGATGAATTTCTCATCTGGAATCCAATATCTGCCATCCGGATCGCTTGCATTGCTTTTAGTGCCACAAGCCAAAACGAAACCGTTCAAATCTCCTCCCTTTTTATTTCTTGATATTGCGTTGATGCTGGTTGCAATACAAGGACTCACAATTCCCAGAAAAATGATATGGGTTATTACGATGTTCATTACGGTTACGAACACCCTTTAGATACGATGGATTTCAAGCATGGAATCATCAGAGAATAAATACACAGATCTTATGGGATTTTTCGTTGAAGAGAAAATGATGATGATAATACCATGGGGGATAATTCTTGAAACCGATCCTGGGAATTCATGCAGTATAGGAGATGCAGATGATGCATTGCAGAGGAGATGAAAGTTATGATGATGATTTATCAGCTGTAAGTGCTCTGGATCTTCAAGTGTTTCTATGGTTTTTCTCTATGATTTTCCCCCCTTTTTTGTTGATTCTTTGTCTGAGTTTTTGTTTTTGTTAAGGATAGGCTGAGAGAATGGCGCTGCAAGACGGGAATTGGTTAGAGAAGAATGGTGGAAGAGTAACGTCTTCTAGCGGCTGCTTTTTTGGCATTAATGAGTGTGTTAATTAAAGTCGGAGAGTAACATTCACCTTCATGATTTAACTGATTTTAGAAAAAAATGTTAGAAAAGGATAGCCAGCCATTTTTTTTTATTTTAATTTTCTAATGAATATTAGTATCCTTTATCTAAATCTTTTTTGTTAATAAGACATGATATTTTTTAAAATAAAAGTTGTAGTGTTAATAATGATGCACATTTATTACATTTTAAATAAAACTTTGTTTTTGAAAACTAATATAAAGGAAACATGGTGTGTAGTTTTAAATTTTATATAGTGCTTTGTATTTTCTTAAAAAAAGTATTATAAAACTTACATAACTTCTTTTTAAAATAACAACGTAGATTAAAAAATTAAAATAGAGAAATACATACTGGTATAATACTTAGAAATGAAAAGTTTGTAAAAAATTATTGGTTATCAAATTTAAGAATAATGAGAGTTATATTAATCAATGAATAGTTAAAATAACAACTTCAAAAAATTTTAAATTTTTTTTAGAGCTCACATAAGTTTTTCGGAAAGTAACAAAGTAAAATAAGTGGTAGGTAATACTAAAAATATATTTATAATGTTTGTTTTAAATTAATAAAGGCTATATAATATTCTTGAAATAATAACATAATTATACATCATGAGATGTTTTTAGTTGACATTGTTTGTTTTGTGTTTGCTATCACAACACCCTTCAAAAAATGTGAAATTCTCTCCTGGCTTGAGGGTAGAAAGCTCACTACCCAAAATTTATTGAAAAATTCACTCAGGTTCGAATTCAGCAGAGGCGAATACATCGGCTCTTTATGTGCTATCAAATTGAGAAAAGTATATAGGAAAGAGTTAATAAAAGTCAAAAAAAATTCAAAAAATGTTAATGTAATAGTACCTGATCACGGACTCGGGGTGTCCGACCAAACCGCAAAAAAGTAGGTTTGGGTTCGACACTTTAGAGTAGGGGTTGGGCTCGGACTTTATAAATGGCGACCCATACACTTTAGGACCCCATAATACCGAGTACCTCCAAAATTGCGTGTGCCCCAACCAATAGGCCATAGCCCCATCAATAATGATAATTTTACTACCTCCATAGTTGTACATTGCCCTATAATGAGAGCTTGATGATTGTAAATGGGTCTCCAATTATGGTACGCCGTGTGGGACAATGTGTGAAAAAAAATTGAAAAGACAGCCTTGCCCCATCTTCTCCAATACGTTAAAATATTTTATTTCAAATAAAATACTTCAATATTTTATTTTAAAAAAATGGACATAGCAATTTGTTCATCAAAATAAAATGTCAAAGTTCCCAAATAAATTCGGTGCAAACCACAAGAAGGGAGTTGCTCATTTTTTGTTTTTGTTATTACCAATAATCTCAAAGCCGGACGAAAATAATTGAACCAATTTTCAAGACCCAAAAAAATTCCAAAAAATCCAAGAACCCGATTGTGTGCCAGCCTCATTATTGTCCACTAATTATTTTTTGGTTGCTTATTACTCCGTATTTGAGTTGACTACCACACCGTTTGGATGATGAGAAAAAGCGGAAAAAGAAAATTGATTGTGAAAAAAGAAATATTTTACTTGTTTGGTTGAATGAGAAAATGAATAAGAAGAGAAAAAATGTTTGTTTTAAACTTAAAAGTTTTATTTGACAAAATAGTTTTTTTCTCCAATTAATTTCCTTTTCTTTTTACTTTTTCGGTTTTTTCACCATTTTTTATTATTTTCTATCAAATCAAACACTATTTTTTTTCACATCACATTCTCACCATATTTTTCCCTTTCTTTTTCTTTTTTATCATTTTCTTTCTTTTTATTTTTTCTCTCTTCCTCCAAACAAAAACTAAATTTATTTAATTTAAATGGCAATATTTGAAAATTAGGATAGAATTTAAGAGCTGGGCATATGCCCACCACACATAGTCCCAGGCAGAGGTTCATGCATCCATGAAGGATATACGGAATACATAATTTATATTCTTTCAAAATTATGACTCCAATCAAATCAACCCCCATCAAAAAAATAAAAAAAAAAACTGCATTTTGCTGGAAAAAAAAGACGAAATCAAACCTATCTTCTTCTTCTTCGTCACCTCATAACTTTTTTTTTTCAACTGAAATTCAAATTCTCTATGAGTTCGTAGAGTGACTGAGAACCACACATTTCTTTTTCTTCTCATTGTTTAGCTGCAGAAGGATAATAGGGTAAGCGGAGAAGAAGAAGAAGAAGAAGGTATAACTGTAGAAGTAAGGTCGAAGCATATGCAGCAGCAAAGTCAACCAGATTCCGCGATGCAAGCTCAGTCTTCAGGTACAAGTAATGTTATCTATCGCGATGCAGTTAGCAAAGCTGTAGCTCAGTACACTCTGGATGCTCGTCTCCATGCCGTTTTCGAGCAATCCGGGGAATCCGGAAAGTCGTTCGATTACTCCCAATCTGTGAAGACGACGATCCAGAGTGTCCCGGAGAAGCAGATCACGGCTTACTTGTCGAAAATCCAGAGAGGAGGCCACATTCAGCCGTTCGGGTGTATGGTTGCCGTGGACGAGCCCAGTTTTCGGGTCATCGGGTACAGCGAGAACGCCCGGGAGATGCTTGGTTTAACGCCGCAGTCAGTTCCGAGCCTGGAGAGGCCGGAAGTGCTCATGATTGGAACGGATGTGCGGAACGTTTTCACTCCTTCAAGTTCGATATTGCTGGAACGGGCGTTTGGGGCCAGAGAGATCACCCTGCTCAATCCGATTTGGATCCATTCCAAGATCTCTGGGAAGCCATTTTACGCGATTCTGCACAGGATTGATGTTGGGATTGTGATCGACTTGGAGCCCGCTAGGACTGAGGACCCTGCCTTGTCCATTGCCGGAGCTGTCCAGTCCCAGAAGCTTGCCGTGAGGGCAATTTCCCACTTGCAGTCGCTCCCAGGCGGGGATATCAAGCTTTTGTGTGACACTGTGGTTGAGAGTGTGAGGGAGCTAACAGGCTATGACCGAGTGATGGTGTATAAGTTTCATGAGGATGAACATGGCGAGGTTGTGGCTGAGAGCAAAAGGACAGATTTAGAACCTTATATTGGGTTACACTACCCTGCAACCGACATCCCCCAGGCATCCAGATTTTTGTTTAAACAGAACCGGGTTAGGATGATTGCCGATTGCAATGCCATCCCGATTCGAGTTGTCCAAGACGAGTCCTTGATGCAACCACTATGCTTAGTAGGTTCCACCCTACGTGCTCCCCATGGTTGCCATGCGCAGTACATGGCCAATATGGGTTCCATTGCTTCTTTGACGCTGGCAGTTGTTATCAATGGGAGTGACGAGGAAGCCATAGGAGGAAGAAACTCAATGAGGTTATGGGGTTTGGTGGTTGGCCATCACACTTCTGCAAGATGCATCCCTTTCCCCCTCCGTTACGCTTGTGAGTTCCTCATGCAGGCTTTCGGTCTACAATTGAACATGGAACTCCAATTGGCATCACAGTTGTCTGAGAAACACGTCCTTAGGACGCAAACGCTGTTGTGTGACATGCTTTTAAGGGATGCCCCGACTGGGATTGTTACCCAGAGCCCTAGTATTATGGACCTTGTGAAATGTGATGGGGCTGCCTTATACTACCAGGGGAAATACTACCCTCTGGGGGTTACACCTACTGAAGCTCAGATAAAGGACATTGTTGAGTGGCTATTGACTTACCACGGTGACTCCACTGGGTTGAGCACGGATAGTTTGGGTGATGCCGGGTATCCAGGAGCAGCCTCACTAGGTGATGCCGTTTGCGGGATGGCAGTTGCTTACATAACCTCAAAAGATTACCTTTTCTGGTTCCGATCCCACACCGCGAAAGAGATCAAGTGGGGTGGAGCCAAGCATCACCCAGAAGATAAAGATGATGGACAGAGGATGCATCCCCGTTCTTCCTTCAAGGCGTTCTTGGAAGTCGTTAAGAGTCGTAGTTTTTCTTGGGAGACTGCTGAAATGGACGCAATTCACTCTTTGCAGCTAATCCTCCGTGATTCATTTAAGGATGCAGAGGCAAGCAATTCTAAGGCTGTCGTGCATGTTCCACCTGGGGAATTGGAGATACAAGGAATGGATGAGCTGAGCTCTGTTGCTAGAGAGATGGTTAGGTTGATAGAGACTGCCACGGCACCCATATTTGCAGTGGATGTTGAAGGGCGGATAAATGGGTGGAATGCTAAAGTTGCAGAGTTGGTTGGGTTGTCTGTTGAAGAGGTCATGGGGAAGTCATTAATTCATGATCTTGTTCATAAGGAATCACAAGAAGCTGCTGAGAAGCTTCTGTTTAATGCACTAAGAGGTTCTCTCTCTCTTCTCTATTCCGTGTTCCGTTTCTTGTTTTCATTTTTACTGTGTATTATGTATGAAATATTCATTACATAGTTGCACACATGATCACCGTTGACATGCTAGTTGGTAAGGTAGAGCATGCTTGGGATAACTTATGGCACGGGTGTTTCTATCCTACGTGCTATTTAATGTATTAAGCAAGTAATTGCTTACCTGCGTTCTTAAAATACAACAACATTATCTTAGTGCCTCAAAGGGTCCCGCCCATTGCGTGGTAAAGGGAGGGGGGGGTCGGATGTACGTAGTCTGAACCCTATGTTACAACATAGAGAGGTTGTTTCTAGATGACCCATGATGAGCATCGAAAGTTGCATTGGCTAACTGGCCTTTTCTCCATCTTACTCCAAAGCCAAATATTAGTGAATATTTGGCTCCATTGGAGAAGATGGAAAATAAACATCAACAGTATTGAGCACACACACTCTTAATTTATACTTAGCCACTTAAGTTGAACCACAAGTTATTAAAGAATACCATTCTATTCTCTTGGATTTTGATGTGACAACAGATTTGTGAGTATTAGCTATTAAGTTTGGTGTATGTTTTCCAGAAAATGTGGTGACTGTCCTTTTGCTTGATAATACAAGAAACTTGACTGTTCATACTTCATATTTCATAGATCATAGGCCATAGTCTGCTTATTCTGCTTCTTAATTTGGCTGAAACGAATCATACTATAATGTCAACAGATTCAGTGACTTCATTTCAGTCATGTTTTTTTTATTTTTGCTATGTCACTATTGCAGGTGAAGAAGACAAGAATGTAGAGATAAAGATGAGAACGTTTGGCAGTGAGCAAGATAAGAAGGCTCTTTTTGTAGTGGTCAATGCATGTTCCAGCAAGGATTACACAAACAATATCGTTGGTGTCTGCTTTGTTGGTCAAGATGTCACCGGACAGAAAGTTGTAATGGACAAATTCATTCACATCCAAGGAGATTACAAGGCTATTGTACACAGTCCCAACCCTCTGATCCCTCCCATATTTGCTTCAGATGAGAACACATTATGCTCCGAGTGGAACACTGCCATGGAGAAGCTTACCGGTTGGAGCAGGGGGGAAATGATGGGCAAGTTGCTGGTCGGTGAGGTGTTTGGAAGCTGTTGTAGGCTTAGGGGACCAGATGCCATGACCAAATTTATGATCGTGTTGCATAACGCAATTGGAGGACAAGACACGGATAGGTTTCCATTTTCCTTTTTTGACAGAAACGGGAAATACATACAAGCTCTCCTGACAGCGAATAAGAGAACCAATATCGACGGTCAGATTGTTGGGGCCTTCTGTTTCTTGCAGATTGCCAGTCCTGAATTGCAGCAAGCTCTCAATGTCCAGAGGGAACAGGAAAAGAAGTCTTTTTCAAGGATGAAAGAATTGGCTTACATCTGTCAGGAAATAATAAACCCACTGAATGGAATACGCTTCACAAATTCATTACTGGAGGGAACACAGTTGACAGAAGATCAAAAACAGTTTTTGGAGACTAGTGCTGCTTGTGAGAAACAAATGTTGAAGATCATAAGGGATGTTGATATGGAAAACATTGAAGAAGGGTAAGATTTTTCATTATCGAGTATGCTTGCTGGTTTTGTGTTTATGACAAACTTTCATTACCAGTCCATCTTCTAATTCTTAAAAAAGTCTAGTTTACAGTAAAAATACTTGGAGCATAAAATGCCTTGTTTTTGTGTGTCTTTCTGTCAACTCTTGCAAAGTCTACATGGTTACATCACTTTTAGTTCATTTCAATGTAAAAAGTAAGTTGAAGATAAAATAGAGAGGAAAAAGGAAACAAAAGAGAATTAAAATATTTTATATCTATGGCTCTATATTCGTTTTGCATGAACTTCTAGTGTTAACTAATTTTAAACAATTCATCAGCTCTGTAGATTTGACTCCACCGACCCAAGTAGTTGAGATTATGATGCTAATAATTAACGATGATAGAAAAAAAAAAGATAGACAGACTAACTGACTAAGTATTACTGCTGTCAATTACAGTTCGCTTGAGCTGGAGAAGGGAGATTTTTATCTTGGGAGGGTAATAGATGCTGTTGTTAGCCAAGTGATGTCCTTTCTGAGAGAAAGAGGACTGCAGCTAATCCGGGATATTCCAGAAGAAATTAAGACACTGGCACTGAATGGGGATCAAGTGAGAATTCAGCAGGTGCTGGCAGATTTTTTACTAAACATGGCACGCCATGCCCCATTCCCAGGAGGCTGGGTAGAAATCCAAGTCCGCCCTAGTTTTCTGCAAAGTTCTGATTCCACAAACAATGTTCGTATTGAATTCAGGTATTTGGTACACACTAAACATTTTGCCTCCTTTCCTTTCATCAATCTGTGTTTTTATAACGGTGATGACTGATGACTTGAATCAGATGAAATATTTTCACTTGATCGGTTTGATTTGCCTTGAATTTCCTTCCTCATATGCACTGTCATAGTAGAGAAAGATCCATCCACCCTATTCGCTCAATTTTTTATTGTTTCCTACCCGCAGAATGTTTTACTATAAAAACACATACAAAAGCGTAATTTTTCTTATGCACCCAAAAATTTAATTTTTTTGGGAGTCCTGGCTCTTCCAGTGCACATGCTATAATCCAGCAGAGGAGATAAAAGTGTACATCATTCCATTTAGAAAGATATTGTTGGTGACCAAATGCATGAATACATTAGTTTAAATAAGAGAGTATGTGTCATAGTGTGAATAATATTAAAACCCAAGCTTATAGACTTTAGATAGCTTGTTGTTTATTTTATATCATATGGAGAGAGAGAGAGAGAAAGAGAGGATACCTCAGCTGACTATGCAAGGTCCATCTCTTTACACTCACTCACACATCTAGCGCTTATGATGATTTGAAGTCCAATAAGAATGGGGGTTTACTTGACAACTTATTGCTCAAACACTTGACTAATTGCATCGTCTGTTTCATTTCTGACTATGTGTTCTTCCTCCTGGGAAAAGGATCATGTGTCCAGGCGAAGGTCTTCCTCCTGAGCTGGTGCAAGACATGTTCCACAGCAGCCGTTGGGTGACTCAAGAAGGGTTAGGGCTGAGCATGAGCCGGAAAGTATTGAAGGCCATGGATGGAGAAGTACAATATATCAGAGAGTCCGAAAGATGTTATTTCCTCGTCGTCTTTGAGCTTCCCACACCCAAGAGAGGTTCCAAGAGTATTGTTGGCTAATCACACTATGACACCTTTGGGAATTCTTTGAGGAATATTTGGAACCAAAAGGGGGCCGGATTTTCCCCAACCAAGAGTTCCCCCCCTGGCCCCTCCTCCCTCCAGGTGAGCTAATCACACTAATCAAAAAACTTAATATTTGCCTCTTTGGGTTATAACTTCCAACCCAAGATATGGATATTTCTGGTCTGAGCATTGTTTTTGTATTCAAAAACTCATCTTTGGCCTCCCCAATTCTCTGATCGGATCCATGTCGAAACAAAAAAGAACGAAGAGTAATCCATCCAATGTGCCGAATTCTAGTAGTAGGCGTGCGAGGGGGGTGGCGCATTCTGATTCAGACAGATGGCCGTTGGTTCGTGTCTCTTCTCTTCTTTATGTATGTATTTCTATTCATGGATTGGTCATATTTCTATTTCTGTATGAATTCTTGTTTTAAAGTGTATGCTATGAGATCCAATGAACAAGTATATGGGAGCTTAGCTTGACCTGATATTTCAGTTTACAAATGTAAAATCTGGGGTTAGTTTTGACTTTTAAAATTTAGTGAGTTTCACAAGTATGTTTTGGCCAATCCATCGTATGATTCAATAGTTAATACTCAATAGTATTGAAGTATTCTAAACTACTTTTCACAACCTAACATACCTACCGGATAATGATAGATAAATGTTTGCATTGTTAAGGCGGAATTTCGTTTACACAAGCACATGGCAAAAAAAAAATTGGCATTTTAATTATATATTTTTTTTGTAGAAATCATCTTATTCTTAAAAGCAAGGGAATTATGCCCCATGCTTTTTCCCGCCCAAACGCTATCGTTTATGGACCATCGATTTTGATCTACATTTTTAATCAGCGGTAATTATAATTAAGCAATATGCAAATATGACTTTATTTCATTCTAGAAAAGGAAAATACCTTATAAGATTCCTGTGTAATTTAATGCGGTGTATATAAATAATATGATTTTATAAAAGGAAAGCATTGTGTATATAAATGATATGGTTTTAACTATTTAAAAAAAGAAATTAACTTTATAAAATCTGTACATACTTAATGCCCGAAAATTGAAGGGGGTTTTTTATGCATGAAAAAACATATTTAACATATTAAGAAAAGAAAGAATTACCAAAAAAAGAAATCATAGAATTTTGGAAGTTATTAGCATGTTAAACGAAAAGGCCCCTTCTCGAATCATTTTTTATTTGTCTGATATGTCGAGTAGACGTGGAAAACCGGTCGGTTAGGTCATATTCGGGTTTGGTTACCTTGGGTTCGAGTTACTTCGGGTTCGGGTTGATAACTACATGTTCATGACCCAATGTCATGTGGTTCAGGTTGACCCAACAGGTTATGAGTTTTATTAATTTTTTTGAAATTTTAAATAATTTCTATGACTTAGTGTCAATATTACGAATAAAAAAAATTAAATATGAAGAAATTTTGAAAAATGTAAGATAATCATGCGACATCATTAAAATTTGTTATGATGGTATAAATCTATACATAAAAATGAGTAGTTAGCAAACAAATAAAATTAAAATCTTATTTTTATAACACTATATTCCATATTAAAATGTATGATTCTAAAAAACCTTAGATTAGCGGGTCGGTCGATCAACTATTATTGACTGTACAAAGAGCATGGAAGAAAAAAAAATAGAAATTATAATTAGAGTAATTTACCTAATATAATTAATATCCATTACAGAATATAATATGAATAGATGCAAATGGGCTACCATCCATTTTTTATAACTGTGTGTGTGTTTTTATTATTAGGAGCCACACCAAAGCTTGTTCTTCAATTGATGAACATCAAAGGCCTTAGCATAGCTCATGTCAAGAGTCCCCTCCAAGTATATATATTATTCTTTTTAGAAAAACCCCATTTTTATTGTATTTTTTGGGATTTATATTTACCTTAATTTTATATTATTGTGATTAATTAATTTTCTTGTTTATGAACATCTTTCCAATTTGTAGATGTATAGAAGTAAGAAGGCAGATGACGCATACCAAGGTACTAAATTTTAGTTCCAATTTGGTTTGTCATGATATTTTCTTTCATTTTTTTAAATCTTTTTAAAATAAAGATTTTATGGTCAACATTATTTTTTAAACTATAATCACACAAATTCTATTAATTTTTAATATAAAGAATATGTTTTGCAAATTTTATTATTAATGCGGAATAATAGTACTATTTTTTTGCCCTAAAGTTTGTTAGGGTTTCATTTTCTCCGTCTTCTTCAATTCTTTTTTTTTTTGAAAATAATTAATAAAAGACGGCGGAGAAAGCGATGAATGAGATGATAAAGTAACATGATCAACTGTGTCATGCACCCCACCCCTCTTAGATTCGTCGCCACACTTGTGTCACGCAGCCCACCTCCATCTCTCTTCCTCAAAGCATGATTCCAAAAGTAAGCATTTTCTTTTTCGATCTTTAATTGAATTCTATTTTCTTCAAAATTCTCATTGGCGATCGTGGACGGCATTGGATTTGGTTTGGCATTATGCCATTGTGTAACATTCTGACATTATATATGAGCATATGTGACATTATATATGGGCATCTATGGTATTATATATTATCATATGTGACATTATATGGTGCCATGTTTGACATTATGTCTTTCTTTGACACTGTATGGACTATTAATGTGGCACTGTGGCGACGATGGTGCGGATTGTGATGGTAGTGTTGTTGATAATGGTATAGAGCGGTGATGTCGTCGGTGGTAATTAACGACAAAAAACCAAAGGCGTCAATGGTATGTTTGGTTTGTAGCGGTGTGGTGGGGCGGAGCAGAGAACGACGGTGATGGAGATTCAAGTGATAGTGGCAGGTATGCAGCGGCGACGATTGCGGTGGTGGGCATCACCGTCGATGACGATTGCAGCAATGGGCGTTGTTGTCCTTCGTAAATATCTCCTTTATAATTGGCGCTATATGGAGATTATACGGTAACTAAGGGTATGCCCCACCCCTACACCTAAAAGCAAGCTGTTTAACCCTGTTTTATTTATGTGGATAACATTAACTTTCACATTTTCCTCTACAATACTCCGTACATTATAACTTACCAACTGGATTAAAAAGGGCAGCCATGCATTGAGAAAGAATATAATAATAAACACTGCTAAAAAGGGCCGCAAATGCAGCGGGTGTGGGGATAATTTTTTTTATTTTATTAATTAAGTTAATTACTCCTATTTAGAGGAGTTTAAGTTTGAAATCCTATTTTGAGGATATGACATATGTTTTATTCATAGTTTGTTCCTTCTCCCTATCAAGAAAGACATAGAGAGACCACACAAACTACAGCAAAAGGATCTTGATTCAAGGAGAAGCCCAACATTTTAGTCATATATCTCCAAACGCTCTTATATAAGTTAATAAGGTCATATATTCTGGTAATTCTTTTTTGACTACTTCAAACTCTTCTTAGGTGTACCCCTGTAGACACTCTCACTAGCCATCATAAGTCTTTCACATCTCCACATCTCCATACTGGGGTTGAATATAAATTATATTTTTTTATTTTACATCAAATTTTTTTATAAATTAAATTAAAAATAAGTTTAGTCAACCATTGCACAAAAAAATATGTTTGAAACAAAAATCATACCCGGTATGATTTAGTTTTATGTAGGAAGATTTCTTAAATATTTTTTTTTGATAAAATTTCCACCACAAATTTGTTTTAAAAGATACGAGAAAATAGTGTATGAAGTTAGTGGATGAGATATACGGCAAATTGGCAAGTTGCCAAGTTGGTTCTACTCATAATTATTTTCATGTTAAAAAAAATGGAACTTAACTGTAGTGAAGTCGTTTTTTAATCATTAAAAAAAATACTCCGTAGAATAAAAAATTGCCATTTTAAGTTTTAATTGGAAATGAGAAACATGGAACCCACGTAGTGGTCGTAGTGGAGGCCGGGAAAGCTCCTTCCCCAGCAAGAAAAACAACCCCCCCCCCCCCCCAAATAAAATTATCATCGCATTATTGGCCGAGGCGTCGCGTACCGTTTCACGCGCCGCCGCGGTGAGTAGTCGGTCAAAGCACTCAGGCGGTCATAACTCCCCCTCCCGTGGACGGCGGACTAGTATTTATTGAAGTCATTCTAGCATCCCGCGGTGTTTGAAAGGGAAGGAAGGCCAATGAAATGATCCAGAAGGATTTGAAAGAAGCGCAATAAGAATAGTGAGCAAAAAGGCGGCTGGCTTCTTCGGCTCCCTGTTCATTTCTTCATTTCTGCTGCAATTTTGTTCAATAGATTCGAGTATAGATTTCAAGGTCGCTGTAGAAAGTAGCTGTAGATCCATTGAATCGATTCTTCGGTAAGTGTACGTAGTTAGGGAATACTTAGTTTTTGGTAGGATTTGAAGTTGAGTTGCAATGGAAAATACAACGGCATCAGCTGAGCCGCCGCCGGGGATACCGCCTGCGGAGGAGCTGTTGAAGAAGATCCAGGAGCTGGAGGCGGGGCATGCGCGGTTGAAACAGGAGATGTCCAAGCTCGCGATTTCGAGTGATTACAGATCAGAGAGGCAAAGGTCTCACTCTATCTCTCCTCAACGGCCGCGGCGGCTTAAACCTGCTGGTGGCGGAAGGCGCGGCGGCGGATTCGAAGGTGGCACCGCTGCTGCCTGGAGAAGGGGCTCTGCCTCGTTCCGTCATTCTTCTCCGCTGCAGAGGGAGAGTAGCAGTAAAGACGAGTTTACAGCACATGAAGGGGATGGTGGTGCAAGCTGTGGTGTCAGAGGTCCAGCCGCTGTGAAATTTAGTGACAGACAACATTTGAATATATTGCAGTCAATGGGCCAAGCAGTGCATATAATTGATCCTAGTGGTAGAATAATATACTGGTGAGTGACTTTCATTTTCTCTTATACTGCTCCTCTGTACAATTATTATTCAGATTGGTGGTTCAAATTAACCACATTCTTGGGAGGCTATTCTTGCATTAGATGCTAGTATATGATCTTGAATTATTTAGGTTTATTTTGAGAGAATGGGCACATTTCTGGTGCAGGAACCGAACTGCGGAGCGCCTGTATGGCTATTCAGCTGCGGAAGCTCTTGGGCAAAGTATAATGGACCTCGTTGTGGATTCTCAAGATTTAAATTTGGCTCATGATATTATTAGACGTGTAGTTGCCGGTGAGAGTTGGACTGGACAGTTCCCAGTGAGGAATAAGCTAGGGTGTAGATTTTCTGTCATAGCAACCAACACCCCTTTCTGCGATAATGATACTCCAATTGGGCTTATATGCGTATCAACTGATATCAGACCACTCCAAGAGACCACCACAGCATTCACGGGGGCAAAGATAATGGATTGTGAATCAAGTTCTAGTAGGGCAAGGAGCATTGCTTCGTCAAAGCTAGGTCTTGATCCTCAACAGCCTCTGCAAGTTGCAATTGCCTCGAAATTATCCAATTTGGTTAGTGATCCCCATTACTACCTCCATTTCAAAATAAATCATGTTTGATCAATGCATCACTTTTTAAATTCTGGTTAGTTATTACTGTCAAAATCACCCTTAATTTTACTGATACTTTTTAACTTTATTTACAACAACAACAACAACCCAGGTGAATCCCACGAGGGTGTGTGTACGCAGACCTTGCCCCTACTCGGAAGTAGGGAGGCTGTTTATAACTTTATTTTTTAACTTTATTTGTTGGTTTAAAAAAAGTTCATGTTGTCTGAGGCTTGACTCTTTTGAGACAACTAATTGCTTGAAACAAAACTCTATTTTCTGGACCAAGGGAGTTTCATTTGCATAACAATAGTTCCTTCATGCTTAATACCAACACATGTTTAATGTTTAATTGGGGAACTCAATAGGCTTCGAAAGTGAGCAACAAGGTTAAGTCAAAAATGAAAAATGTGGAGAGTGGAATGGTTCGTGAAGGTGGAAGTGGAGATAGCAATCATTCTGACAATGTTTTCCACGATGATCACCGAGAGGATGGAACTTCTAGTGGAGCTAGTACTCCAAGAGGAGATTTACATCCCTCTCCATTTGGAGTGTTCTCTACTGTTGCCAAAGAAGACTCAGTTAGAAAATATTCCAGAGATTCTGGTGATGAGAACGAGGATAAACCTGGAATCTCCAAGATGATTACCTCTAAGGCAGAAGCATGGATTCAAAAGAGGACTTTATCATGGCCATGGAAAGGAAGTGAACAAGAAGGATTTGAGACAAGAAACACTCGTTTCGGCTGGCCCTGGTTACATAATGACCAAGACAATGAGGATAGCCAGGATAAAAGAAACTCCAGCATGGAAATAAAAGAGGAAATTCATGGGTGTGAAACTAACCACACTACCACAAATGAGGCTTCAGGATCATGGTCATCATCTTTTAATGTTAATAGCACAAGCAGTGCAAGTAGTGCTGGGAGTACCAGCAGTACTGCTCTTAACAAAGTCGACATGGATGCTGACTGCTTGGACTATGAGATTTTATGGGAAGATTTAACTATTGGGGAACATATTGGTCAAGGTACTGAAGTTTCTATTTTGCAGCATATTATTACGAAAATATATCCTTCATATTTTCTTTCTTGTGTTTTTAAAAAATTGAAATCACATCAGAGAGGTATGTTTACAACCAATCACAAATGTGCATGGATGATTTGCCAAAATATATTACTGAATTTTACTATCAGTTCATGCCAACTCTTCTTGAGGTATTACTCATTTGCAATGGAAGTAACACAAATAGACATAATAATTAACAGAATAACCTTTAATGTTTCCACATTTTAGTGGATGCTATGTTATCACCTGCAAGAAAGTACTCCGTAGCATTGATTATGTTTAAGGAATATGCCACTGATTACTTTCACACTACGTTTGGTTCAAGGATTTTGGAAGGAAAAGAAAAGAAAATGATTTTCTCACACTTTCCTCATTAAAATGGAAGGAAATTGGTTTTCCATTCTTTTAATACATTTTGCCTTCTTAATTTCTTTTCCTCCCACTTTTCCTTTCTAACCAAACAATAAAATCAGTTTTCCACTTCATTTTCTTTTCTTTTCCCTTTCAAATTCCTTGAACCAAACATAGGGTCAGTGTATTGATGGATGGCCTACACAGGTCCCATATTCAAATTATTTGCGTTATTTTTTTACACCAACGATCTATTACTTCTTGTTCTAACATTCTTTCTCAATCTCTTCCCCAGGTTCATGTGGGAATGTTTATCATGCTCTGTGGTATGGATCAGTATGTCCTTTTGACTCCTCCTTGACATAAATAGATCTTTCCGGAAAAAGTATTTAAAAAAGTTCTCTCTGCTCAATTGAGATAAAATATTTGTCAAGTAGTTAATGCATCAAGAAAATGTGTGTTTGGGATTAGCATGAATTGAGAAATACTGTGATTATATCGTGTTTCACTAGTAACTTTATGCTTTATAATTACTAGCTGGGTGGATGATGGATTCTATGATCTACCTAATTTTTTGCAACACCAAAGGACATCATACTTTCTTAAAATAGGGTTTGTCATTTCTATATTTAGTGTCATTACACTATTCGAATACTAGGAAGAAGGGAAAAAGTATGACGAGATCATTGAGATGCTTTGATCCTCTTTTGTAGTAAAAGATGTTTATGTTTTCAGGGTGTTGCTGTTAAAGTATTTTCCAAGCAAGGATATTCTTATGATGTTATTTTTTCCTTCTGTAAAATGGTGTGTATGTTTTCAGGATGTTGCTGTTAAAGTATTTTCCAAACAAGAATATTCTGATGATGTTATTTTTTCCTTCCGACAAGAGGCAAGTACATTTGTTATTTGTTGATTTTTCCGAGTGCTGCTTGTGAACATAGAGATGTTATATCACAAAATTTCTAGATTGAGGCTATTTGCAGTCACTTCAATCTCTTTTTGTGTTTGATCAATGTACTGCTTGTGTTGCAGTACACACATTTATGTAAAAAATATTTAACCTCAACTGATGAGTTTTAATAGCATTGAGAGTAACAAATTTGAAAATTAGATTTATGCATAAGGAACTAGCAAATGCCAAAATTGATATCCTTTTACATTGAAAGTAAAACTTTCACAATTTTTCAATGTGGGGAAGCATCTTATGTATACATACTCCCTCCGCCCCAAATTAATCTTCCCACATTGAAAAACGTGCAAATTCTCCTCTTTTAAAATGATTTTATTTACAAATTAATATAGAAAAAAAGTACAATTTACACCGTTCAAAACTACTTCAAAAGTTCCACAAAGCAAGACGTGACCAGAATATTTTATTTTATCAAATGATCAATGAAAACATACGTGCAAGCATAAGTTATCGAGAGGCAGAGGAAGTAAATTTTATTTATAGCACAACTTCCTACTTATTTCTTTTGTTTTCTGAAGGTCTCACTCATGAAAAGACTTCGGCATCCAAATATTCTCCTTTTCATGGGCGCAGTAACTTCTCCTCAACGTCTCTGCATTGTTACAGAGTTCCTCCCAAGGTCAATAATCAACTTCATATTTTCAATAATCCTCTTCCTTTTTTTAATATTTTATTTCCCTTCTCCCAAGCAATTTATATTGAAATCTCCTGTTCCCTGACTAACCTACAAGTAGAATTGTGCCTTTCTTGTTTAAAGAGGAAGTTTATTTAGGCTACTTCAGAGGAATATATCCAGATTGGATTGGAAGCGGCGTGTCCACATGGCGTTAGATATAGTGAGTACCTCTGTTCTTGTTTTTTATTAGTTCCGCCAGTATACAATAATTGTCATTTTGGGAGAAATTGTGTAGGTTAAAGAAATTGTGTAGGTTAAAGAATCATTCGATGGACATTGTTTGACAATATTACCCTCTCATGATACTCCTATTGTTGAATATGGTGTCTTGGTTTTATAAAGCAACACTCTTTATGAACCAAAACACCCCCCTCCCCCCTCCCAATTTGACTTTTACTGTGAGCCGGAGAGTTTTTGTTTTGGGTTTTTTCTACAACATAAAGGGGGTGATGAGACAATTTTAGAACAGTAATCATTATGGGGTTTTTTCTACAACATTCTATCAATAAAAAACAGATTATGAAAGAGAGAACACTGTCAATTTCACTCAGCTAAATTATGAGGCATATCGTTAATCTCATAGATAGAAAAAACAATGTCGTGCAACTCTGTGGTGGCTGCTCTAGTACAGATATAAATGTTGATAAAATCGGAATTTGATTTCTCTAAATAGCTGGAATCCTCATCCGAACAGCAGCATTTACTCTTTTGAATAATTACCCCCATATGAGAATGCTAGTTTTAAAAAGGATAATTGTTGTTTTTAGTGTCGTAATCTGAACTTCCCATTTAAGTATCATTTAAGTAAGCACCTTTTTGAGTCTTGGAAATTCAACATGGCTATCCACACCCATGAAAGGGGCAACATTGCAAGTTTGCAATCATAAGTGGCAATTTCATTGTGTAACTTCTTACGGAGTAAAATGAAGTTGGCTTAAGTGTAATGTAAAATTGCAATCTAGAAAATGTCTTATCGGGTGGGGTCATGGCTCATGAGTGATGGCCACCATTCGTTTAATTTTTAAAGATTTTATTAAAAAATGTTTAGAAACTAATACTCACTTTGTCCCAAAATAAATGTTTAAAAATTATATTAAAAAATCTACTCCGTATAAAACAATAGGTGACATGACTATATTATTTATCAAATGTGCAACGAGAATAGGCAGGGAAAGTACAAAAAGTTTGGTCATGTCAATAGTGATTTGGGCTTTTATTTTGGGACAGAGGAGTACTAAATAGCATCTTGACTTTCAAGTAGGGGTAAGGTTTGTGTACACACACTCTAGCAGACCCTACTTTCGCGGGATTTTACTGGGTTGTTGTTCTTTAGAAAGTAATATTGAAATTGCACGGTGTGGAGATAAAATATGGGAGTATTGCAAATTGTTGATGTGGCAAATTAAAAGTGATATAGGTTAACATGGGTGTGGATACTGGATACTAAATAGTCTTAAATGCCCAGTTTCTAAGTCCGCTTTCCATGTCAGCCTTGTCAGGTGTGTTTGCGAGTGTTTTTTCAGCTTATACATTGTTTGATCCGTTTGGACTCATTGTAGTGTTTGCTGAAGTCCAAAAACCCTTAAATAAGCATTTTTTGTAGATTTTTCAAGTTTATTTGACATGTTTGTCCTCAAGCTTTTGTCCCAATTCCATCACACCTACCCATTATGTCATTTACTCATAAATTGATCACTTAAATGTTTTGGGTTACACACACTCAAAAGCAATTATGCATATAATAGTACTTAAATTTATCTCATGAAGCATTCTCCATCATTTATAGTCCGTTCTTCTTCAAATCTTGTTTCATATTTCCTTTTTGTAATACATCTTGCAATTTGTGTGTATTTGTTGCAAATCTAGTGACTTAGTGTTTATTTGTTTGACTTTGTGTTTCCTGTTTGGGATGTTCTCATTTTATTTTAAGAAAGGAATTGTGTGGTTCATATTATTTTCATCTCTTCATAAATAGGAATCTTAACTTTCTTTAACTCTATGCAAAGTCAATATTACTTCAATTGCATTTATAAAGACTCATCATGTGTTTCTTTATGCTTCTGCTTGCAGGCAAGAGGAATGAATTATCTCCACCATCTCAACCCACCTCTTATTCACCGTGATTTGAAATCTTCAAACCTTCTTGTTGACAAGAACTGGACCGTGAAGGTCTGGTTTTGTTTTTCTTTCATGATGAGCTGTAGCATACTTGCCAAACCAACCTCCTTAGCTTCATATCTTGTGCTTGGAGTAGAAATGTTCAAGTTTAAATTTTTTTAACAGGTGGGGGACTTTGGATTGTCAAGGCTCAAACTCGAAACATATCTGACAACAAAAACGGGTAAAGGAACGGTATTGACTGAAATTCGCAACCCTTTTTTTGGAGTTCACTTAATGAAGTATCTTTACTCTTGGGGAGAACTTGACTTATTATCTCAAAATGTTCCCTTTTGCAGCCTCAGTGGATGGCTCCAGAGGTTCTTCGCAATGAGCCTTCGGATGAGAAGTATGTCATCCCCTTCAACCAGTTTTGATATTCTTCTTTAAATAATGATACACATATTTAAAGTTTTGAGTTTTAGAGGTTGTCTTGTTTGCATTGATATAGGGCTGATGTGTACAGTTTTGGGGTAATATTGTGGGAACTTGCCACAGAAAAGATCCCCTGGGATAACCTCAACACGATGCAGGTACAATCAATCTATACATCTTCCACACAATTCTGAGTTACTACAAGTACATAGTAAAGAAACTAAAACATTTGGGGAAATTGATGAAGGTGATCGGGGCTGTAGGGTTCATGAATCAACGGCTAGATATTCCCAACGATGTGGACCCACAGTGGGCTTCTATAATTGAGAGCTGCTGGCATAGGTTGGTATCTATTTATGCCCTCTAAATTTAGCCTTGTTAGCAGTGCAGCACAAACAAACCACTCTTGCAAATACGAATTACAACAATTTTTTTTTCCAATCCAGCGAGGCACAATGTCGTCCTTCATTCCAAGAATTGATGGAGAAGTTTAAAGAACTACAAAAGCAGCATGCTGTTCAATCTCAAGCAGCTCGCAGTGCTCAAAAAGAGTTGTAGAAGAAATTGTGACGCGTTTATTTGTTATGTTTAAAGTTTGAGCAACAAAATTGCAAGAGATGAACTGAATTGACCGGCTGTGTGGTAATCAAAGTTTTTGGTCCCATCGGATGGCAGATGTGTGTTGTTTTGAAAGAAAAAATTGCCCGTGTTGTCGGAACAAAAAAAGAGAGGATTTTTTGAAGGCATAAACTGCGCCTACAGTCTTTGCCAAAGGATGGAAATTAGAGAGGAGGGAAGACGGGCGGTCATATTTTGGTCTATAATGGATCGAACAAGAGACATTGTTTTTGGTGGGGGTAAACTTGGTGAAGTCATATTTGCTTGTTTATAGTGTAAAACAACCATTAACAGTCTACTGTATGGTGTCTGACTTGAATTTTGGTTATCTTTGTATATGTGTGTTAAGTGATTGCAATTCGTTTTCACATTCTTCGTCTGTTTTTTAGCGTTTCGAACAAAACGCTAAGCTAAATGTGGTGTTTGGTTAATGGTGTTACTAAACACAGCACTATCTTAGGGTGGAATAGACCTCATCGAAGTGTTGTTTGGGTATGTTTCAGGTCAAGTAGAAAAGTTATATGCTATGTTTTTTTTTTCAGCCCAGAGCTCGGTCTGGTTCGTATTGCGGGGGGCTTCACATTTGGAGCTCGGCATAGACCTCAGCCCAGAGTTACTGTCTCTATTGAAAATTGAACTCGTGATCTTGTATTTGGAAGGTTCACATTGAGTTGACAGATTTACGACGAAAAGATCCCTTATTTCTTTTTTAGGAGTGTCCCAAAACGCATATTTTTTCCTCTTGAAATTTTTTGAGCGGTTTATAATTTTTCTCTCTTCTATATCATTTTCAACTATGCATTTTTATTTATCTTAAATTTTATTCTAAGTCAAACTAAGAACATTTTTTGGGATGAAGGGACTAAGTTTTAAAAGTATGAATATGTGATTTACTCTTATGTTTTCTTTCTCATTTGTAAATTTTTTGATGATATACTTATTTTCTTCCTAAACTTTGCGCCATTTTTGTGTGAGAAGTTAATTTTGGAACAAAGTGTGTAAAAAGAACAAAAATTATGGAAGAATAAGATAATGTCTTAAATTATACGAGTAACATATATTAATAAGTATCAACATATAATAATAATAATGATGATAATAATAATCATAATAATAGTAATAATAATAATAATAAACTACTACCAGTGTATGAAATACAGAGTATAAATTAGTGTAAGCTAGTAAAACTGAAATTGTTTTTTTAGAAAATCATTAACGAAATGTTGAAATGTGAGAAGCATATACAAAAAAAATATTTTCTTTTATACTCCCTATATTTGCAGTTTTCTTTTTCATAAAATCACGTAGTACTACCTCGTCTTTGAATATTTGTCCGGTTTAATTTTTTTGCAATTAATCATTTTTACCTTGGACTTTAGATTAAATAGAAATTATATAGCATGTTAATTAGATAAAATAAGATTTCGAAAAGATAGTACAAAATTAAAAAAAAAATTGAATCAATACTTAATACTCATCTTATTTAATTAATAGTCATAATTTATTAACTTAAACTGCAAAAAGTCAAAACTAAATTAAATTGAGTTAATATTTTATTTCTTAATTTTAAAATATTTAATACTCATTTTATCGAATAAATAATTTTTATTTCTTAATTTTATATATAGAAATAAATAAATTAAATTTTCTTTAGTGAAATGTAGTAAACGTAGTTGGGAAGGAGAAAGTATGAAACTTGAGTTAAAAACTTGGATAATCCTACATGTATCCCATTTTGTATCCCAATGTTTTGCTCTGACATTAAATGTAGTTGCAAAACTGGTAATATGTTAGTGTTGCACCTACATTAAATGTCAGGTTAAAGCTTTGAGATACAAATTGGAGTACAAATATGGGGTACATGTAGCATGGTCCTAAAAACTTTGACATTACCCCAAAATTTGGTTCTTTTTTTCTTTCTACAATTACCTGAAAGGCCAGTCCGGATTTCAATTTTCACAAGCTTAGACGAAACATCCAATCTTCGCGATCTGAAAAAAATGGAGACGGAAGTTCCCTCCGACGAAGCATCCACCGTCGCCGGCCTTCTCCCACTTGCTTCCGCCTCTCAGCAGCAATACGTCTCCGAACTCCTCTCCTTCACTCTTGATCGGCTTCACAAGGTCCTCTTTGGTACAAGCATAGCGCTTGTATATCTGTAATTATACGCATTTGAACGACAACTGATTCCTTTCGAATTTCAGGAGCCGGAGCTTCTAAGAGTCGATGCGGAACGAATTCGGAGGCAGATGCAGGAGGTGGCGGTGGGAAACTACCGGGCGTTCATCTCCTCTGCGGATGCGCTGCTTGCTATTCGAGAGGACGTCTCTTCTATTGATAAACACCTTGAATCTATGGTAATTTTCTTCTGCCCTCTAGGTTAAGTATCATTACTTTTCTCAATGTGGCAACTTTTTTTCTGTTTTTCTAATAGTGAGACACATCCACAGAGTGGAGATATCTCACTTTGATCAGATGGATGCCTCACAGTAAAAATGGAAAAAAAGAAGAAGAAAAGAGTTACTCGACTAGAAGAAATCGATGTAATTTCATATGTTTTCTGTTTTTGGAACCATAACAATCGTTTAAAAACGTGTACTTCAATTGCAAGAGTTTGCCAGTCCATTTTTTCTTCCTTGCCAGTTTTAAGACTTATAGCGCAGTATGTTGGCATTTATTAATTGACAGACAAGAGACATTGCACTACTCTAGTGTGATCTTGTTTATATTACCTTACTAGTTCATCTTTTTAGTAAGTCAAGAGTACTTTCAGCTTATAACTTAGCTGGTGCATTTTATGTCCTTGTATCACATACTCCGTATCTGATATGTACGGAAAATGAGGTTTGGTTGAAGGTATCCCCCTTTTTTGAGGGAATGTCAGAAGTAGAAAATCTTCTCTACTCTTCATGCTTGTCATAACATAATCTTGAAACTTGTAGGATATATTGATAAAGTAGCTTAACTTTTTGTTTATTGTATTGTTTTTATGGAATATTCACACAATAATATTATTAAATGTAAGAATAACATTCCTTGTTTTCTTCTTCAGATAGATGAAATTCCTAAGCTAACTTCTGGTTGCACTGAGTTCATCGAATCTGCAGAAGAAATATTAGAGAAGAGAAAGATGAACCAAACATTGCTTGCCAATCACAGTACTTTACTTGACTTGCTTGAAATTCCTCAGCTTATGGATACGTACGTCTTTGACAAAGTTGAAGGATAACTTACTGTCATGTTATACAATATAAGATATATGAATTGATGGTTGGTATCATCGTTTTTAATTGAATAAGGACGTGAGCACTATCCCTGTTTTTTGGTGGTGGGGTATCATTAAAAGATTTTTATACAATATGCCTATAACTATTGGTTCATACCTAACACCTGAACATGTCTTTTGTTTTTATTTTTTGTTAATGGTTTTGCAATTAATGACTGCATCCCTTCATGTTATAGGTGTGTTAGGAACGGAAATTATGAAGAAGCTCTTCATTTGGAGGCATTTGTTGCCAAGCTTTCAACAGTGCACCCAAAGTGAGTTTATACGTCCCTTGTCGCCTATATACACTATAATTCTAATGTGTATAAAGATGTTGTAAGCATATACTAACTAATAACCTTTATATTTCATGCCTTCTTTCTGTCAAAAGATTGTCTGTCATCCAAGCTCTTGCAGCAGAAGTTCGGGAGATCATCCAATGCCTTCTCTCTCAGTTGCTTCAAAAACTTAGATCAAACATTCAGGTATATTTACACATGCTTGGGATACAGTTGTAGCTGCTGTTAAATTTGTTTTCTCCTCATTCCCATTGTATAGTTGCCAGAATGCCTCCGTATCATTGGATACTTGCAGCGAATAGGAGTGTTCACTGAGTATGAAATGCGCCTACAGGTAGCTTTCAATGTCATTATAAACCTTATCCAGCATTGCTCCACTCTTCCATATCATGTATATAGTTAATGCAACTTTTCAAATTCATTATCCTACTCTTTTACCCAACAGTTTTTACGATGCCGCGAGGCATGGATTACCGGGATTCTTGATGACTTGGAACAAAGAAGTGCTTACGAATATCTCAAAGGGATGATTAATTGTCACAGAATGCATCTTTTTGACGTTGTTAGCCACTACCGTGCAATATTTTCTGATGATACATCAGGAAGGGAAGAGAACTATGATGGCGGGCTTCTATTCAACTGGGTCATGCATCAGATTTCTTCCCACCTCAGAACTCTTAAGGTTATGCTTCCCAAGATCAATGAAGGAGGATTATTATCAAATATTTTGGACCAGTGCATGGTGAGAACCTCTTTATTTTTAAAGCAATTTCCATGTCATTTTGGTGAATTCTAGATAACCGGCATTCTATCTTGGGCTGCGATGTATTCTTTCAAGGGCAGGATACCCCATATCCGTGGTATCCATCATAAGTCTCCCGAGCAAGAGTGCAATGATACTAGGTGTAAGTAGCCAAAATCTCTGAATGCAAGTGGATGAAAAGATAAAGATCATTGTAAAATTGAAATTTCACCAAATTCCGGGAGTTTGAACATTTTCTTGAAATGTTGGCTACCTCGTACAAGCATATGTATAGGATATAGGAGTCTCTCGCTTTTCAAGACGAGGATGAGTCTAAAGTGAAGGGAAGTGATTCGTTGGTAGTGTGGTACCCTCTCCGAGTCTCTCACTCTTACTCGTTGGGGTCCCTCGCTCAAAACCCCCTTTGGGAAAACACTGTGCCTTCCTCGAGGACGAGGACATAGCAGATAAGAGAGGAGCTTCTAGCTGTTGCAACGGTTGACTATAGCTATCCTCAAATGCAACATTTGGCTGATAGCGACCCACATTGATGGCCGATCAGTCTGCACCGCCGGGTTTGACCATTGGACTTTTGGGTCAATCCGACTTCCAACTCCTATAAATACCCCCACAGCCGCCTCATTCCCCACTTCCGCAATCTTATCATTACTTTGCCCAAATTCTTTCTCCAATTCCACGGCCAGTCGGCCACCGTTGTTCTTGAGTCTCGCCATGTGTTCTTTAGCGCCACCTTCAATCTTCAAACGTTTGCCAGGTTAGCTCGTCCTCTTTTTTTGTTTGTTCTTCACCGTGATCCATTAGGTTTAGACAATGTCTGATAAAAGTCATTGGTTTTGAAGTTCTTCAGTACCGATATTGTACAGTTTTAATAAGCACGGCCCGTGATAGGTTACAATAGCATCACAAATCGTGCCCACCCTTACATATTACCAAAATGAACGAAGGACGAGCTAACCTGGCAAACAATTCCACTCATGGGTATGCATTGTTTGCTAACAATGTCTTTAATGCCATAGCACAGTTAAGGCACCCCAATGATTCCCACCTCTGAGTATATAACTAGTCTTGCTGGCTCTAGAGCTATCTTAATTATTTGGAAGCTTTTACAAGTTCAAAATGTTGTTAAGCATGCAATTCAGGCATGGTCAGACCTTATTCTGCTTTACTTTTTCAGATCTTATCACTTGTATGATTGGGCTTTTACCCCCTTTGTTCACAGTATTGTGCTATGGGACTTGGTCCGGTTGGACTGGACTTTCGTGGCTTGCTCCCCCCTCTTTTTGAAGAGTAAATTCTCATCCACATAATTTCATTTTTGACAATTCTTAAGTTGTCTATGAACCATTTTTTTCTCATCCATGCCAAATTGTCAATGTGGTTACTTGAACAGGGCAGCCCTGAATCTATTTAGCAAGAACATGAAAACAGCAGTTGAGAATTTTCAGGTATGCATGGCTAAACAATACCAACATAGCAGATAAGCTAGCTAATTGTTTATGCAGTTGGTAAAAATTACTCTGTGGTTGATAAACAAGTTTAGGAATACAAGATGACATAAAAGGATATGTTCAAAATTATTATAAAGTTTAAGTGAGGTAAAAAATGGAACGGTGTACAAAAAGTGCATTAGCTTATTTTAAAAAGAATTTCCATGAAGCTTATTGAAAAAGCTCAAGCTTTCCATGTTGGCTTTACCAATCAAAATTTATTTGAAATGCTTTCTTTTATTAAGCTAATAACTAGCTTGCGGTTTTCCAACCATAGCATTGGCCTTTTCTTTGGTTAAGTTCATCGTCTGGAACATACAAATGGTTTTAAGTTCCTTTCGGAAGCATGCATTGAGATTATGTTCCTCGCATTGTTGCAGTTGGTCCTGGATTCTCATCGCTGGGTTCCATTGCCAGCAGTTGGGTTTCCTGCTAGCAGCCTGGGTGATGAAAACCATGATGATGTTGCTCCTCCAAGTCTAATGGAGCATCCGCCTCTTGCTGTTTTTATTAATGGTAGTATTTCCACGTGCTTTTGAACTGGACAAAGGCTCTATGCTTTTAGGAAATGAATGAAAAGGGCATAAATATATGCATTTTATTGCAGGTGTATCTGCTGCAATGAATGATTTGCGCCCTTGTGCCCCTTTGAGCCTGAAGCACGTGCTTGCTCAAGAACTGGTCAAGGGATTGCAGGCAGTATCTGATTCTTTACAGAGATATAACATAACTCGCATGCTTCGAGAGAATGAGTCTGTGCTTTTCATCTCACTCTGTCGTGAATTTATTGAGGTGCATTTATCATATAACTTGATTTTCTTTTTAATCTTAAAAATAGTGACTAGGACTGTGACTCACTTACCTCCACATGTTTCCCAGGTCGCCTTTCCACATTGTGTCACATGCTTCAGTCGCTGTTACCCTGGTGGCGCCCCTTTAATCGCGGATGCCAAGAATTTATTTGAGGGAATAAACAAGCTATTGGCAACCTCCTCTCCCTCCCGAGAACTACCCAAACCGATTCCTCCCACTGTTGAGAACAAGAGCATATCCGACAATGGGAACTTGTCTTTGCAAAACGGTAGCAGCAGCGAACAGAGTGGTGGGGATATGAACTCTGAGGAACAAAACATATCTACTGTCGCCGAGGAAGAAGCTGCCGATCCATAGTACATTCGGCACCTCAGAATGTAAGTCTATTGTATATGAACATGGCACCAATCAAGGTTCAACATGATTTCTCTTCTTCCCTCTTATCCCATATTCCCAAACCTTTAAATTTCTTGAGGATTTTAGCAGAGTGTGTCCCATCAGGTTGGCTAAGAGTTAAGACTACTCACTCCTTCCAGGCGGGAGAGTTTATAGTTTCCATGAATATATATATTTTTACTTGGTATTTGCACTAATTTATTTATTTATTTTTTTGTCTGCAACTGCCAATGTCATCTACCACATATAATGCCGATTATAACACACTTGTGCAAGTAATGTGTTTTGGTTTCATTTGTTTCAGCTCCGTCATATATGAACTGTTTCGGTACAAAATATGAAATGTTCTCTATAAGGTATAAGAAGGTTGTAAGTTAATGTTCTTATCATATTTGGTTTCATCTGGAGAAATTCGGAATGCATATCGAGGGTGTTTACTAAGGCCTTGTTTGGGAATAGTAATTTCAATTAGCACTAATGTTTGGATAATTTTTTAAGTGTACAAACAACTTCCAAAACGCTAAAGTTAAATGTTGTGATCAGATAATCTTTTCAAAATTCTAAAGTTAAATATTGACCTTGTAGCCAAAGGTGCCTTAAACTTAGAGCATCCACAACAATAGCTTTTTTGGATTTTCTTATTCTCATCCCCCCCCCCACATTATCAAACCAAAGATGTGTTCTCTTCGTTTGATCTTATTGATTCTTGTCTTGGTTATTTAAGGTTTAATTTGAATCAAATTGATTTGATTCTAAGTAAAATTAAACTTCATAAAATTCTATAATGCCTTTTAAAATTTGGACCCAAATATTATTCATATTACTTTGTAATTTTTAAATACGGAGTATACTATATTACTATATAAAATTTTAATAATTTTCCTTCGTTTTTTTTCTCCATTAGCTAATAGAGCTGGCTCCCTTTTAGAGGCCACTCAACTCCCTAAGTTTGCGCCATTTTTGTTAATATCATATCTGTCCTCTAAAAATTTCAATAACGTTATTTTCCACATTTCTTAAATTTCTTTTCATTTTCACATTGCAAATTACCTTTGGTGCAGGAGTATATGGAGAAAAACGGCTTACTTCATCCATTCAATAATCAAGTTCTCGTTTCTTTTATCATGGAGTTGAACTTGAAATTATGAGATTACAACTTATGCAAATGAGCGAAATAATGGTTGTGTTTAGAAATAAAAATTCTCACAAGGTAAAAAAGAGATGAGCATTTTTATATACAGAGTTTTTAAAAAACAAGACAAAAAAAACTTATGAAAGGTTTCACAAAAATTGGATTGGACAACGGTTACACTACAGTGCATGTCAATATGTGCCGTAGTGCTTCATTCGTAAAATTGATGATTTTTACCTAGCCAACACACAGACAACAAATGTTCGTGTCTGTGTATGCCTTTGCACACTAGTGCATCAAAATAAGGTAAAATCTTGGTTAACCACTAGCATAACCCAAAAAAATAGTACACCGATCATTTGATATTTGTCAAGTTTTGATATTTTACAGTTAATAATTTTTAATCATTGACCTATAATTAAATTAAATATATATGGTATATTAATTAGATAAAATAATACTTTATTTTAATATAAAATATTAATTAGATAAAATAATACTTTATTTTCACCATTTTTTGGCTTTGGGGTGTGATGGAATAAATCAAAATGGATCTCTAAACTGTCTGCGCTTCTTTAATTAATGAAGTAGCAGTTAGTCAAGTAATACAACTTTCGACGTTGAGCTGGGGGTCTCTTTGGAAACAGCCTCTCTACTTTCGAGTAGGGGCAAAGTCTGCGTACACACACCCTCCTCAGATCCTACTCTTGTGGGATTTAACTGGGTTGTTGTTGTTGTTGTTGTTTATAAAATAAATTGCATAAAATTATTTTTGATTTAATATCTATTATCACTCTTATTCAACTTGTAGTTAAAGTTTGTCAATTTTGATAGAAAAAATAAAAAATAGATAAAATATTCAAGATGGGAAATAGTAACACGTGAATGTATTATATTGTCAAAAATTGGGTACGCTTGTACGAAGTTGTACCCAAGAGTTTATCTACCACACATTTGTTGTGTGAGTTAAAATAACCAAGGAGTTGATAGGACTTGATACAACCTAGTTTGTGGTTGAGAGGGAGAGTGCGGGGTACAAGTGGTACAACTGTATGATACACATTGTATTGCAGTATGTGAAGTACTCCCTCTCTCCTCCGTCCCACTATATTTGTCCACTTTTATTTTTGCATACCATCTAATACACTTCTTTAATTCATTTTATCTTGTAATTTGTATATTAAAAAATTATAGAAATTATATATTAATAATCTATATGTTAAGACAAATCAAACAAGATCATGCATGACTATATTTAGGCTTACACATTGAGAGAATTTGACGAGTCAAAGTGCTTAAATGAACAGTTCCAAAAGTCAAAAGTGGACGAATATAGCGGGACGGATGGAGTAATAATCATTTTAGTCCGTGTAGGTGTATTCACGAGTCAATTTAGTTTGTGTAAGTCTGGATGAATTAAATTGTTTACGAAGTATGTAATTAGAAAATGTGAATCAAATTAATATTTTATGTGAAATTTATCTTTTAAAATTCTAAGTGAGCATATTAATTGACACAAAATTACCACACGAGGTCATTGCTCTTCATAATATGATTATAGAGAATAACAAATCTACAATTTGTCATTACAACTCTGATGAAGAGGTGCCTCCCCAAGATTAAAATAGATGAAGAAAAGAAACGAAGAAATTACCAAGAAATTCGAAACCGAGAGATTCACGATATACTAACGGCGAATTAATGTGCACATTTTTAGTTTCAATTAATCACTAATGTAATTTTTAAGTTTTTTAGTCGTTCATGTAATGTGGGTAATTTTTATTTATGTTATTATTGAATTTTTTATTAATGTGATATTTTTTATAATTTAATGTACTTTTTTCTTGTATTTAATAAATTATTGCATTTTAAATTTAATTAATAAGTTCTTATTAATTTAGTTTTACAAAAAGTGCATTAAAAATGAAAAAAAATAAAAGTTTGAATCGCGAGGTTTTAAATCCATTTCGAGTGAAACAGTGAAGTAAGTTAAAAAGAAGTTAAAAAAAGATTTGAACCCCAAATTTTAAATTAGAGGCTTCAAACATATCCCCAATGGTTAAAAGTGATATTGAAGCAGGTGATAATGTGATACTCCCTCCGTCCCTAAATATTTGTTACATTTGTATTCCTGATACAAAATACCCCGTAGTATCAAGTTTTTTCAATTCATTTTATTTACATATTGGTATAGAAATAAAAAAAAGAAATTTACATATCAAAAAACTACATGAAAAGTTTTTCGAAATAAGAAGTGTCAAGAATACTTTATTTTATCAAATAACCAATGAAAACGTAGAAATAAACAAAAGTTTCCGCGACTGCTGAAAAAGCAAACGTTGCAAATAATTTGGGACGGAGGGAGTATACAAATGGAACTTATCCACCGAACATTTTTTTGGGAAACGCTTGGTTCACAAACTCAAACTTCACAAACTTCACAAACTTACAATTTGTGAACTTCAATAAAGAAAATTAAATAGTCTAAAATAATTTTAAAATGAGAATTTAAATCATAAATAATAAGTTTATGATACTTCTATTTGTAAACTTAGCATTGCCCCATTTTTTGTTGTTGTGGGAAAGCAGGTGGGGCAGGCAGGCGCAATGGATAGGGCGCGCACCCCTACAACTGGCTACACAAGCAACACAACCTCTTCGTCAATGGTAGTAACTTGTGACAGTGAAATCCGGGTATGACTCCGCTCCATTGTTAGCAGCCTGTCCACTTCCTCAACCCATTACTGAACACCCAGAACATGGATAGCTCGGCTCCGGAAAAGCTGATAGTCGTGAACCGCGACCCGGACGGCGTCGCATGGGTCATAATAAACCGGCCCAAGTCCCTGAACTCCCTGACGAAGCCGATGATGGCGGATCTAGCTCAATCCATCAAGTCTCTGGGCGCCGACGACTCGGTTCGGGTCATCATCCTTTCCGGGTCGGGCCGTGCGTTTTGCTCCGGTGTCGACTTGACGGCCGCCGAGGACGTTTTCAAGGGCGACGTGAAGGACGTGGAGGCAGACCCGGTGGCCCAGATGGAGATCTGCGCCAAGCCGATCATCGGTGCAATCGGTGGATTTGCCGTCACTGCTGGATTTGAGATCGCCCTCGCTTGTGATATCTTGGTTGCTTCTAATGACGCTAAGTTCATGGATACTCATGCAAGGTCTCTCCTCCTTTTCTCCTTCCTCATCTACTTATTATTGTCACCATTTTCAGCTGCACTCAAGCTGTTTGGGTTTATTCCTTAGACGCTATTATCCAGATTCGTCTTCAATATAGTTGTTAACTCAATGCTAATAACATTACGATTGTAAGGTAATGATTTTTATGTGGTGTAAAAAAATGATTTTGCTTTGGAATTTTCTTGGAAGTTATGTCCTCATTGACATTGTTGAGGATTACTAGCATTACTGAATTCAGGATTTTTGTAGGGATCATTGAACTTGGCCATAATATGCTTGGGTTGAATTACTCTTTAACACTTCCCCATCCCCCTAAGCCTTGAGTCGTTGGATATGCACTTCTAGACAAACAATCGAGTTAAATGGACCACAGGCCGTTGGATAAGTATTCCATACGGACGACTGGGGTGAAGACTAGAGCTGCTAGGAATGAACATCTAAGCAGACACGTCACACGTTGATAGACAAGGTGGTCCAAAACCGGCTGTGATATCATTATAAAACTTAGGATTGACTAGGGATCATTAAATTGGGCCATAAGGCCCTTGGGTTGAACCAAATTAAAAGATTGATTCCAATCAATTACTTAGTTCAACTCAAGAACTTATCTACCCATTATCTCCTTCTCACTTTTACGATATGGGATACTCTTTAACAAATATAAAATATGGTTTTAACTTAATAGGTCAAAAGTCGACCTGGTTAGTTACAAAAAGTTCAAATCGGACAAATATTGTGGGAGTGAGAGTATTTAAGTGTTCACTTGTGAGCTTAATAAACTATGATGCCATATTAGATTTTTGGAGCTTGACTGAGTGGGGAAGCAATGCGAAACCTTATACCCTATTGGTTGGTTTTTGTTTTTACTTTTGGTCATGTGAGATAGCTTAGTACTTACTGAGTGAAAGAAAATTTTGATCCACACACAAATATTCTGCAGGTTTGGAATATTTCCTTCATGGGGTCTATCTCAGAAGCTTTCGCGGGCAATAGGGGTGAACAAAGCTCGTGAAGTGTCACTAGCAGCAACACCATTAACCGCTGACCAAGCAGAGAGACTGGGTTTGGTCAACCATGTTGTCGAGAGTAGCGAACTCTTGAAAAAGGCCCGGCAGATTGCAGAAGCTATAATCAAGAACAACCGGGACATGGTGTTGAGGTACAAGGCGGTTATAAATGATGGCTTCAAACTTGATTTGGGACGTGCTCTTGCCCTTGAGAAGGTATACATGCCCTTAGGTTTCATGTTTACTTCATTTACAAGAACAACGGTGTGCTTGTATCTGACATGCAGTTCTTTATATTCTTGTTTTCCTTCTTCTGGTTCAGGAGAGAGCTCACGAGTATTATGATGGGATGACAAAGGAGCAGTTCAAGAAGATGCAAGAATTCATAGCAGCCCGCAGCTCAAACAACCCTTCTTCCAAGCTGTAGAGTTCTACTCTATTGTAAAACAAAGCTTTGGTCTGTACATTCAATCAATCAATCCAATGTATTGCTAAACAACAACTTATGTGTTGAAGTTCAACAAGTGTAGAGAGAGAGAGAGAGAGAGACCTTATTCCTCCCTATAAAATGTATATAGGCTGTAATACAATCTATGATGATCCATTACTTTTAATTCCAAAGATGACACCACTATAGACAATCACACACCACCAATAGTCATTGTGTGTGCAATAAAGATGGTTCTTCGACTGGATAGGGCTATTTATATCCCAAGGGTTTGTACTCCATTTGTATACCGCATGGGTGCACCAATATTTTGTGTTGGTGTAATGTTAATTTTTTTTAACGCACCAACACTTTGTGTGAGTGTAAATTTTTGTTAATGCATCAACATTTTGTGTCAGTGTGAACCATCAAGATGTTGATATATACCTTTGGTGTAAGTTTGAAGTACAAATTTTGGTGTAAGTGTAGCATGATCCTCTTCAATTTAAGAGTTGTGTTTATAGGAAAGAAAGGGTCCTACTTGATACGCACTTCCTCCTAAAACTATTTTTTCATTTATTATTCATTGTGTCAAATTTTATTTTCTTTGTTAGCTTATTTTTGTTAGTTATTTGATAAAAAAATACTCATGTCACCTATAATTTTATATACTTTTTTATGCGGTTTATAAATTCTCGGTATAAGTTAAATTAATATTTCTTACAAAGATAAATATTTTTTAATTTTTAAAAAAAATAAATATACAAAAAATTGAAAATTCAACGTGGATGAGTTAGGGTTTAAATTCAAAGTTTCGTGTGTATGCCTCCTTGAATATATATACCATCAAGGCCTTAGGTCATATTATCTTCATCTGATTTGAATTATTCTGATTTGATTAGAATAATCGGGTGTGATCTGATCTGTATATAGTTATATTTAAAACTTTTTTCGATCTGATAAAATCTAGTCTGATCTGATTCCAAAAGGGAATAGTAAGTTTAAACATATTCCTGTTCTTGAATATTAGTTGATGTGTCATTGAGCTTGTGCTCCTTCACCGCTTGCACCGATGGTGTCGTTCTATCAAAGTTGCAAGTGGTCTACGATCCGCTGAAAGCTAGATTCAAGAATAAAAATTGGTATGACATGACTTTTAGCTCATGTCATACTAGTGTATTTTTAGATCTAACTTTTAGTTCATCGAAGATCATCAGTGGCTTGACAAAGCTACAATATTTGTGTAGTTGGTGAAGGCGAGCAGATTGACGCCTTAATTTGGATATTCCACAAAGGGGATGTGTTTGACTATAATGTCCCCTTTTAAAACACTAAGCTGATGAACCTAGCTCTGACGGTGTATTCAATGAGGGATACATATGTTATTAGGGATTATTTGAGTTTAAAGCAAACTTGAGTCTAATTTCAACCATTAAGTAGACATTTTCTTTGAAATTAGTTCTTTAATTTAAGAAGGTTAATAAGAAAGAAAAAAATTTCACATGTTCGCATCTCTCATTCCTTTTATGCTGAGTAAGATGTAAAAGTTTTATAGATTCATTGTTATAACTAGAGTCTATGAATGACAACGAGTCGATTTGGTCAGATTTTAGTATATTGAAACCTGACCTGAGTTGAAAGAGGAGGGACATTTTAGTGATTTTACTGTTTTAACAAATGAAAGAAGAGGGACATTTTCGGTAATTCGATGGACTCAGTTTCAGGCAACCTTCTTCTTCTTCAGGGCTGAATTTTTTTCCCCGGCGATGCGAAGCTGAGGGCCCGACCTTCATTTTCGTCGCCGATTAAAAGCTCAAAGAGGGTTAAGAGAGCAGAAAAAAGAATGCTCTTCTAGTCGTTAGTCAGTCATCCGATTTTGCTCAGTTGGCGGCGATTCTGAAAATGAGTCGAATTAGGGGCTCTCTATGGCTGGCAATTACGATACTGAGTCTGACCATAACTCAGTCATTTTCAGCGTCTCAGGCGCACCGGAGAGATCCAGGCCACCCCCAATGGCACCACGGAGCTTTTCATGACGTCAAAGATACTGTCCGATCCGAACTTCGTCAAATGCTCCATTCTCGAGCTGAGGTATATGTTTATTAAACACCTATTTTGTACAATTCCCAAGCCTAATTCAGGCACTACGGTCACTGGAATTCTGATTGTGTTGATTATCTGGGTTAATGCTTAAAAACAAAGTTATTCTCAACATTACATATCTTGTGGATTGCCAAACTTTTAGAGATCCCATGTTTCAAGGATTTTGCTTCCTTCCATTCGCGTATACTTTGATCTCTAAAAGAGTGTTTTTTTTTTTGTTAAATTGTATAAATCCCGTCTCTTTAAAAGAGTGAAATAATGCCTTGCAAATTTATGCTTTGATCATTCAAACAACTTCTGTTTACGGGCATGTATGTGGTTGCAAACATCTCAAATGTTTATTCTGGCTGCCTAGCTTAGCTTGGTGTAGATACATGATGTTATAATTTTATGCAGGTCCCATTTCAAGTCCCTCTTGAAGTGAATGTAGTTCTAATTGGATTTAATGGAGATGGAGGCTATCGGTATACTGTAGATTCTCAAAAGTTGGAGGAATTTCTTAGAGTCAGTTTCCCATCTCACCGTCCCTCATGTTTAGAGACAGGACAGCCACTTGACATTGAGCATCACATTGTTTATAATGCATTTCCGGTACACTCCCCTGGTTCTTATGTACTTGTATTTTTTTGGCAATATGTTACTTTGCTGCTATTGCAAGTCTCATTATACCAAAACTTTTCAATCACTTGCTACAGGTTGGCCAACCGGAATTAATATCTCTGGAGATTGCATTGAAGGCAGCCATGGTTCCTTCTGGTACAGCAAGAGAGGTAATGGCCCCTACTTGTTAAAGTTTGACTAATTCTGATTATTCTAGTGCACTATTGTGAGCTTTTTGTCGATAAGTAAACCTTGTTTTATGGCTAGCAGGCTGACTTTGGAAGAGATGTGCCTTTGTTTGAGGTTGATGCGACTGGTGTAGAGCCAGAATTTCAGAAGCTGTATACATACCTTTTTGATATTGACTCAGGAGTACATTATGGGGAGGAGATAGACAAAGCCTGGCCAACTGCAGTTTTTATTGTCAATTTTGATAAGGTTAGTTAATCAGTAATCATTAATCAACCATGGCCTTGAACTCTTGAAGGTCTTCATAACATTGTAGTGCTGCTTATACTGGTGAAACTCTCTAATGATTTTAAGAAGGTAACGACCATAGTTTAGAACTTGTAGAGATGATGATGTTGCAGTGAGCGTGTGGTGTTTCACTTTGGACTTGAAACCAAATGTCGTTAATGGGTAAGAGATAGGTGTCAAACCTATCTCGGGTATGATATGGGAGGGTAGATCAGAGGGCATATTCTAGGAAGGTGGCGAGCATTTTGCTTGAGTGGAGGAATATGTCAGACCACGAAGGACATGAGATGAGTAGATGATACTGGATGGTGTCTTTCAGTATGGCCTGGTGCCCTGGTTGAACCTCCAGGTGTGTTGCAGAGATGAAAGGGCATATGTGAGGCGGCGGAGAATGTTTGGTGTGAGGGACAAGTATAACAGATCATGAAACACGTGGGATGTGGAGATTGGACACGGTGACTGTAAACCTCTAGGAGGACATGACTTGTTATATGAGTTGTTGATGCCGTCGTATTAGAGTTGTAGAGTCTTTGTAGGAGTTGCGCGGGACAGATGTTTGAGGTCGTGTTCTCTTCGCGCTGTCATGTTTTTGGTTGTGTCTAAATATTAGTGTATACGTTGTTTACCTTGTTTTTTTCTTTCCCTCGTTTTTACGAGATTATTATGAACAGTCTTTCACGTCTCAACTAACTTCGGTTGAGGTAAGGTGACCCCCCCCCCAAAGACCTGACTCATTCATTGTTTTTGTTTGGTTTGATTATTTAGTAGTAGTACTTGTTAATTGGTTTCCAGGTTAGGTTAGACCCTAGGAATAAAGATATCGATCTTGAAAGTTTGAAGTATGGAAGAATTTCACAACTTGCTGAGGAAGAGTTGAAAAAACAAGAAGCAGACTACATATATCGGTATCGCTATAATGGCGGTGGGGCTACTCAAGTTTGGCTTGGCTCTGGCAGGTAATTTTTAATGCAGTTTTGGCTTTTCTACAAAGCGCATTCATCATGGAGTGATCAGTAAATTACTGTCTTTGAAACTGATGCTTAGAAGTTTTAGACAATATTGTTTGCATGCATGCATATCACAACTGGAGAGCCTTAGGCCCAAAAAGCATGTTTGTATATATATGTGATAAGTAATCAAGAGTTTGGGCTGTAATTGACTGTTTTCATGGTGATTATTTCGTTCATATGATTGGCTGTTTATAATTAGTTCTGTATATTTTCTTTCAAGTGTCTTTCATTAATAAAACAACACCAACAACAGACCCAAAATAATAACAAGTTCCTTTCATTATTGATTTAGCAATTTACTATGGCTTCCATTGGGTGCTTTTGTACTAAACCTCTTTACACTATGTTTGGTTCAAATAATTTGGAAGGGAAAAGAAAACAAAAGGAGATGGAAACAATTTTTCTTGTTTGGTTAGAGAGGAAAAGAAAAGAAAAGTGGAAAGAAAAGATAATGAGAAGGCAAAATGCACTAAGAGGAGGGAAAACAAATTCTTATCATTTTTGTGAGGAAAATGAGAGAATACCATTTTCTTTTCTTTTCCTTTTGAATTGCCTGAGCCAAACATAGTGTTAATTTTCTATGTATGGCAAATGCATATAGACTATAACTACAACAAATGCATATACAATTGGTTGAGCTTCTTGGCATTCTATTTCAGGTATGTTGTGATTGACCTCTCAGCAGGTCCCTGTACTTATGGAAAGATTGAAACTGAAGAAGGAAGCATCAGTGCCAGGTCACTGCCTAGGTTGCGAAATGTAGTTTTTCACAATGCCGCTGGTACTGTTAGTGAGCATTATGCTCACAACATTTTTGTTGGGCAGCTTGCATCTCTAATTGCTACGACAACTGAGCATGTCATTGCTCCCGATGTTAGGTATGTGTCCATTCTACCAAATTTTGTTTCCATTTTTATCAGATTAACTTTGTTATTCGAGTTGAACTAGTAATTGTTTTATATGATTGAATGACTTGAATATCATTTGAGTAGATTTGAATTTGCATTCTTTCTCGAATATATGACCTTTTTTCTTTTATACGGAGTACTTGTTTGGCTTCATTAACTTTGTGCAGTGTAGTTTGTATGCATCTAGTAGTCATTAGTTAATAAACTTTCTCATTTTGTAATAATTGGGAAAACTTATTGATATTCTGTAGCAGTAGTAACTTCTATCACCATCACACCGTTTTTAGCTGTATTGTGCAGATCATAATTACTTCTAAGCTATAGTTCGCACTGTTTTTTGCGAGCAGATTTGAAACAGTTGACATGACTACAAGATTGCTTGTTCCAATTATTGTTTTACATAATCATAACCGCTACAACATAATGGAGAAAGGCCACAATTACAGTATTGATGTTGGTGCAATTGAGAATGAGGTAATGTTGTTCTGCAGTGTTTGAATCATCTTTGATATCATCTTTCAATAGAAATATACGGAGTAGTAGATTTGTTGCTGGATCAAAGAAAGAGGGACAGAGGACTGGAGGAGTTAGGATCTGAACCCAAGCCAAATTCTAGCTCACTTCAAAATAGTGCCCATATTCTTTTTGTTTGATAGTGGTGTGCCAGTTAGCTTACATATAAGCTACATCCTGCCCCCATATTCTAGCTCACTTTAAAATAGTGCCTGGCCTAGATAGTTGTTGTAATTCTTTTCGTTTTACACCTAAAACAGTGAACTTAGATACAAAAAAGAAACCCCAATCTAGTTTGGTGGATCGTTGAGGAATTTATGATTTTTGGGATTTGCATGTTACATTTAGCAGCACTGATGCAAATACTCCGTGCCATGCTAATGGTTTTCCTTTGCAGGTTAAGAAACTTGTTCACCAAGGACAGGAAGTAGTGATTGTTGGTGGTTCACATGCCCTACATCACCATGAGAAGTTGGCTATTGCTGTATCTAAAGCAATGCGTGGCCATTCACTTCAAGAAACCAAGAAAGATGGACGTTTTCACGTTCACACAAAAATGTATCTGGATGGTGCAATCCTTAAAGAGGTTTGACTATTAGATTTATCTCTCGTTTGTATATCATACCTTTCAGATTGGTTTAATGCAATTGCCTGTGGCCCATGGGCACATGGATAATGATTACTCATGTGTGAGAATGTCTATATAGTTGTGTTGTCATGCTCTGCACCTTGGGGTATCTTGACAGTCTTCTATTCAGTATTTCAATTTCAAATGGATGTTATTTTGCTCTAGTTTACTTTGCAAAATAAATGTTCTTATTCCACTTTCATTAAAAAATATTTGCAGGAGATGGAGCGATCGGCAGATGTGCTAGCTGCTGGTTTACTTGAGGTTGCTAATCCATCACTGGCAAATAAATTTTTCCTCCGCCAGGTTGGTGTTAAGAAGTTGGATATCTGATTCCATACCATACTTTTGTCNATTGAAACATAAACCTCTCTGGTCCACTTATGGCCAGAAATATGGAAAACAGAATAAGAAGAAGAAAGAATCGATGTATAAACGGGGGAATCTCTATAGGACCTATGGCACTAGAGTCATTCCAGTGTAAGCTCAGTTTGTTCATCATAAGCTTTTGTTTTACTTCAAAGCTACATTTTGTTCTTCATAAACAATAGTTGCATTTGATGAATGCAAAAATTTATTTCAGACGGTCTCATGATCAAATGATTAAGTTACTTTTTTTTCTTTCTTGTTGCAGTTTTGTGTTATCATTAGCTGATGTGGATGAACATCTTATGATGGAAGATGAAAGTCTTGTTTGGACCAGCAAGGATGTAGTTATTGTACTCCAGCATCCTAATGATAAAATCCCTTTGAGGTAATTAAGCTTGAAAAAACATACTGGATACCATTGTTAGGTTCATGTTTCTACTTGTCTGAAAGTGAGTTTTGAAGCAGTTGCCTAGCTCCAACTGCAGCATTTTTGCCACCTGGAGTTTGTGATACCAACTGAGTTGACACTGTGTTTTTGGCCAGCTATGTTTCGGAACTGGAGAGAAGGCATGCTAATCCATGGCAAGTGGAACGACATATAATCGCAGGGGTGGCATCTGTTGTAGGTGGTTTGAGTGCCCCATATGAAAAGGCTTCTCATGTTCACGAGAGGCCTGTTGTAAATTGGCTCTGGGCGACTGGTTGCCATCCCTTTGGACCATTCTCTAACACTTCTCATATCAGTGAATTGCTTCAAGATGTTGCATTGGTATGCTCATTATATTATACATAGCATTGGTATATTATAATCCTCTAAGCATACACTCCGTCGTGTTTTATATTGTCTTTCATTTTTAAACAAATCACGACAATTCGCTATCCAAAAGAAAAATGGGAAGTTAATTAATGTGGCGAAAGGAGTATATGGTACTCTGTACTTATAAGTACAAAAGGACTTGTATGTGTATTAATTATTATATCCATCAACATTCAGAGGAACACGATATATGCACGAGTTGATGCTGCCCTACGCCGAATTCGGGAGACTTCAGAGGTTTGCTCTTTTTCTAACTTACTTCGCGTTGTATTGAATGTATTCATATTTCTTTACTATTACTGTAGCATGGTTTTTGGTTTATATCAGGTTGTCCAAACTTTTGCTTCAGAACATCTGAAAACTCCACTTGGTGAACCGGTGAAGGGTAAAAAGAACAAGTCAAGCACTGAGTTGTGGGTGGAAAAATTCTACAAGAAAACAACCAACTTACCTGAACCATTCCCCCACGAGTTGGCTGAACGGCTAGAAAAATACTTGGATGTAACTCTCTCTCTCTCTCCCTTAACCCCTTCCACTACCCTTTTAAATTTAAATGCACACGTCATTTTTATAATGTTATGCATGAAATTGGACAACAGAGCCTAGAGGAACAGCTTGTGGATTTATCTTCACTATTGTACGACCATCGATTACAAGAAGCAGACACAAAC
This sequence comes from Cuscuta campestris, assembly GCA_900332095.2. Taxonomy (NCBI): domain Eukaryota; kingdom Viridiplantae; phylum Streptophyta; class Magnoliopsida; order Solanales; family Convolvulaceae; genus Cuscuta; species Cuscuta campestris. Next base: position 277,917 of record OOIL02001512.1, on the reverse strand, counting down.
AGCAGTGAGATTTTCCAAAGTTCCATCTTCACACAGCAGTAAGCAGTAGCTTTAATCGCGAGATTATAACTCTTAGTTTATGAATATTCTTTCCGTTTGAAACTTAACTAACTCGTCGTTTTTTTCTTGCAATATTTAAAAACAGGTACGTGGAGCATGTTTTGGCGAACGAAAAGGAGAAGATGAAATGTTGTAGCATAGAGTACAAGGTTCCTGTCCAGTCTTCTCAAAGTCTGATATATGCAGGAATTCTATTGGCTGGCTTTTTTGTTTACTTTGTTGTTATTTTCTTCTCTTCCCCTGTAAGATAAACAATATAAAGTAAAGAAAGACTAGAACCGCTTAATTTTTGTTTAGAGTTGAAAGAAACAGTTAGATGGGAACTTAAAGAAACAATATGATGCTTTGATCTGTCCAATGTCACTTGCTTTAAACCAGCATGTTTGTAGTCAGGTGGAAACCCTGCTTTGTATTGAATGCTTGCCAATTCAGGTTTGGAATTTTGAGTGGAGCTCCTATGATATTGGCCTCGTTTGCTAACAATATTTGTGATTAGCGATAGTGTTTTGAATACGAGTACTTTTTTCTAATGATGCATACTAATATTGAAAATGTTATGTTTTCAAAAGTTAAAGCTAAAAGTTGGGTTTGAAGTAATTTCTTGGCTACAACGACCCCCAACACACACATATACTGAGGGTGCTATATAATGGTGTTTGTGCCATAAACAATGTATTTGCGTGACGGTTCACATGATGACTTTTGCCATAGATACATGATGTTTGTGTCATTGAAAATTGCGTCAGTGCAAACTCTTTAAAAACACATGGTGTCTGTGTTACCGGAATATGATAATGATATGTGCGACCGGTTATATCACATGATGTTTGTGACACACTGTTTGTCTCGTTATCGTGTTTGTGTCCACCGGAATATGATGGTAGTAGAGTTAATACTTATATTGGTCCATGTAAATGTACTCATGAGTCAATTTAATTTGTGTAAGTTCGATTGAATCAAATTAGTCTATTTAGTTAGAAAATATGAATTTAGTGATTCTTATGATTAAATTTCTTTGCTAAAGTTATGAGTTATCAGGACTTTTAGTACCCTATGTATTAATATTTGTGTCAATTGAATTCTACTACCTCCGTCCCACTGTCTTTGTCCACATTTGACTTTTGAAACTGTTCATCTAAGCACTTTGACTCATCAAAATCTCTCAATGTGTAAGCCTAAAAATAGTCATGTGTGATCTTGTTTGATTCGCCTTAACATATAGATTATTAATATATAATTTCTATAATTTTTTAATATACAAATTACAAGATAAAATGGATTAAAGAAGTGCATTGGATGGTATGCCAAAAGGTAAGTGGACAAAGACAGTGGGACGGAGGGAGTAGTAGTTAAAATTTTACATAAATTATTTACATTTTTAGTTCCAAAGAAATCCAAATTTTAAGGATCGAATTGACTCGTCAACGAGGGACAGACACTAAGGCTTTGTTTGGGAACAGCGTTTTCGATTAGCGTTAGCGTTTTAGATAAAATTTTAACGGTGCAGATTAATTCTGAAAACGCTAACGCTAAAGGCTACCGTCGGATAGCTTTTTCAAAACGCTAACGCTAATCTCTGACGCTGATGCCAAACGAGGCCTAAAACGTGTAGTAACTAAGTCGGTGGTAGGATATGATGTCATTGCGGACGCAATTACGCACATCACCGTATGAAATGAATGTGCTGACTGCTGACTCCTTTGACCCGCTGCAAGTGGGCTCCAGTTGTCGTCGGAGAAAAAATGTACTCCCGGCTCATTTTTCACCTATAAAATACGGCCCACCAAACACACCCTTCTTTCATTTTTCACCATCGTCAGCCTGCCGATCTCTCTCCTCTCCCTCCTTTCCATTGGCTTCCTGCTCTGTGAAGAATATTATACACACACCTCCCAATCTCCGATCCCCAGGATGTGCCCGACGACCGGCCTCTTTCGCCTCGGCGAAACCTCTAATAAGCCCTCCACCTTGCGCTCCGCATTCCAAGTGCTCGACGTCGACCACGACGGCAAGATCAGCCGCCGCGACCTCCTAACCTTCTACGCCGACTTCTCCGTCGCCGGTCCGTCGTCGGAAGACGACCTTGTTGGAGCCATGATCTCCGTCGCGGATCTGAACAAGGACGGATTCGTGGAGTACGAGGAATTCGAGAGGGTGGTGGCCGGCAGCCCTCAGGTGAAGAATGAGGTGATGGAGGAGGTTTTCAAAGCGATGGATAGAGATGGTGACGGCCAGGTTGGGCTCCAGGACCTTAAGACTTACCTCAATTTCGCCGGCCTTCCCGCCGACGATGAAGACCTCAAGGCCATGATCAAGTTGGGCGGTGGCGATGATAACCGCGGCGGCGGCGGCGGTGTGACCTTCCAAGGTTTTTGCAACATTTTGGCTCTCAGTGGCTGTTGATGATGGCGACAATTAAATAAGCTCTTAAATTTTGTTCATGTTGTTTTACTACTTTTCTCTTTGTTTTTTCTTATTTTTATTAATATTAACCATTTATGGTAAAATAATACAATCATGTCACATTTTGTTTTATGAAGTGAGAAATTAATTTAAGTAAAATTTGCACGATTTTCCTAGGACTTAAATTTTTTTAATTCCCTAAATAGGACTTAATAATGACCTATTGGGAGGAATAATGTTCAGTAATGATGGATATTTATTTGAATAATGACTACTTGATAATGACCAAAAATCCTACATTAGGAAATAAAAACATATGGTCCTATATTGGGAAAGTCATTATGTTTTTGTCCTATTTATGTAAATTTCTCTTAATTTAATCAAGAGCCTTAATCCAAAGTGAGATTTTGAATTTTGGGAGTAGTTTTTATGAACTTATTCGAGCAAAGCTTGAATAACAGACTAGTGACAAACTAGAAATTACAGAAATCTTTGGTGGAAAAAAAAGTCATACAAATACAAATTGGGTTCTTGAAACTGCATCTGCTGGTTCCTTTCTTTCACCTACCAATAAAGTTACATTGTACATCCAAGATGAGCGTGAGGTCTCTCTCTCTCTCTCTCTCTCTCTCTCTCTGTGTGTGTGTATTCATATCCTCTGGGATGGATGGTGCTCTCACGCAATATCAATCTGCCCGTTTTCAACGAGTGGCTTGATCGACTTGTAAGGCAATGCGTACAGATCGTCCGCTTCAATGCGGATAATATCTTCCCCTCTGGTATTTCCAAGTTATGTGGAGGGAAATGACAATCTGTCAGGTGGAGCTGAATGAAAGAAGAAGACAGTAAATGAGAAGTTAGTTTTATTTACCTGTCATCCAGCTGAAAAGCTCCCAAATCCCTCTTACTCCTGCAGATGACGTGAAGGTTCGGACGTGGTTCTGGTACTAAACGACATCCGCGGATAAAGAAATGCAGAGTGATTCATAACATCAAAAAGTTACTAACATTAATTAATTTGACAGGAAAGGTCTAATTTAAGCACGTTTCGGAAACGAGAGAGTGAATTATGCATTTCTGGTTCAATAGAGCATACTTGGACTGTGCCAGCTTAGAGAAGAATGGCATCAAAAAGTGCATACTTAGCAGAAGAAGAAAAAACATACCCATGTCATCTTTCTCGCTGCAAGAAGATTGCTTCAAGTGAGAGTTGAAACCAGGAGGGAACTTTGAGAGCACTGATTGTTCTAAATGTTGCTGTATATCTTCTGCAGACCTGTAAGCATTGTCAAGTTGCTAATAATTACAAGTTCAATTTTCTTTTTCTTTTCCTTTTAAAATACAGTTCCCCTAATATAGGTACCAACCAGAGCATAACAAATTACCTCTGAGCAAATCTTTGTTCTTGTTTTGATAAACGGTTCCATAATTCATCAGATCTTTGGATGTGAAGCACGTACTTCTCAATCTGCAATTGAAATTCTATGTGTTGTGTGAGTAGAGCAAAGAAACACGACAAGTCAGAAAACTAGAACCAAGATATGTCATGCAAAGAGGCAAGTCAGGTTTAGGACAGTAAGATTAATGCTCCATCATTAGTGTGTATCGCAAGCTCTATCTAACTACACAAACTGATCTAGATTGAAAATATCAGTTTCTAAAGAAATTGCACAGAAAAATAGTTTAATTTATTAGTGCTACCTTTTGGAGACGAGTTCTCAAATATGATCTCAATAGAAACATGGTTCTGTCCAGGTCCATCTGGTAAAGAGATACAGTGAGTGGATCGACACCATTTTTAGTGTAATCCTCCACAGTTTCCTCCTGTATGATAAAAATAGACATCGTCAAACTGAGACATGGTGAAATCCTTTGGTGCTTACAAGTTACAAGCATCAATTCACAAGCTCATCAATGAGAAACATTTGTTTTGCTGTTTGGCATACCCCTAGGATTTCCTGTGAGCATTTACGATAGATAGTGGAAGCAGCAATGAAAATCACCAATACAACTGGAAGTTCTCCGCTATTAGTTGAGCTATTGAATTCATTTTTGTGTACCCTTTAGAAAAACAATCTGTTCTTGGATGTTTGATGATATCAAGTAAAAAAAATTATCTGGAAACTTTCCACAAAGTCCTACTAATGCGGAACTCAATCCATTATCATATCACCAAAAAAATGAACTCCATGAATTGCATTTCATCCATTTCACTTTAATATGAGAGCACACCATGCCACCTGATATAGGGTTTGTCTACATATTAAGGTGCCACAAATGGCCCATTTGATCGTTCAAAAGAAAAAAGGGTAACATTTGGTATTATTAATAGCTAAAAACAAAACAAGAACAGATGTTCAACCTTAACAGTTGAGAATGAAGAAATATGTTCTTTTCAAAACATACGTGTTACTCCAATTTACAAAGTAGCAGCCAGTAACCAAGGTTGCAAATTTAGACAAATTGACATTTCAGAAAAATCTACTTACGTAAAATTCAAGTCATTTATCAAACCACTAGTGCAAGGTGAATGTCATAGATGGATGGATTTTCGCTCATTTATCTCTAATGTGATTATGTGAAAGCACACCCCAACCTAATATAGGTTTACATCTACTTAATAAGAAGTTGCTAATGGCCTCTCAATGAGTCAATATTTAAACTATCCTGATCGTACAACACCAACAACCATGCCTTAATCCAAATCAATGGGTTTGGCCACATGAGCTAGTATAAGATATTAGAAAGATAAATATATAAATACTATTCGACATTAACTATTGATGAAGAAGATATGCGATCTTTGCAAGAAATGTTGAGTAATTTCTATTCATAAAATAGCCTTCAAAGTTGCAAATTTAGAGACAAAGTCACATTTTTATCCCACTTTCAGACAAAAAGAATGGCAGCATTGACTCAGGCAGCGCCTTCCACATTGTTGTGCCACTGTTGTCCGTTTCAACAAGGTTAACGAGAAGAAAACAAGAAGCATATAAGGGTATTTTTATTTCTTCCCAAATCCCGCCTCTATTTATCACAAGTTCCTTGCTATTTCAACAGGGGTTGTATTATAAATAACACTCAAACAAGTGGGCCAACAAATTTATATATGATTATGATCCCATTACTCATGTTAGCAGAATGATGAATTTTATAGATTATTAAAATTCTTATATACATCTTTGGATGGAGGATGTATATGCTCAATCAGTTGAGTGCCTCTAATCTGTACTGTCATCAAAGGACCAGAACAAGTATACTATCCTGATTGTCATTACAGCAGCAAACATAGTGGCATAAGAAATACTCAAGTAAAAGTGCACTAAGCCTATTGTCTTATAAAATATAGGATATATCTCCAGCTAAAAACAGTAAAATGCACTGCATTTTTGAAGTTTCTCAAAATGCTTCAAGAAGATTCACTATTATGCATCCCTTGAGCATCTGAAATTTATCTGTGCATCGAGAACTTTGTTTCTCAATGTATTAACAGGCTAAATTTCAAAAATAAAATGATTGCAAGAGCTATTGATTAATGTAATGGTCTTTGAAAAATGACTCATTTTTGAAGAAGCTTTTTTATTAACAATGTTCATCACCCCTTCCCCTCCCTTGAAGAAGTAACACCCTACAAGAGGTGATGTACAAGTGGCACTGTGGCAGATATAGGTATATAGTTTAGCTTGGTATATGAACACACAGAATTATAATGTAATAAGTGATAACAGACTGAAGACTTGCAGATGATGCATTGGATGCTTGTGTTGTTGGCAGCAGGGCTGTTACTCTGGTCGCTACAGACCTTGCAAACATATCTATAAGTCCCCTGAATGGATAAACATAACTACTCCTAACCAGCCCTTATGGTAAGGATTAAATAGTTCTTTTTACAAAGCAGTGCCTTTTTCTGTCAAAACATCTAATGTTTTTTTATATTGTCGTCCCTGGCTAGATACTGTGTCTATGATTATTTTAAAAAGAAAATATATCAATTATACGGCATAACAAATGGCCTTAAACTAGAATATCACGAGTCATGACATCTTTTACCAACCCCCAACCCCCCCCCCGGGTAAAAAACCCAATACCAGCATTGATTTGCGTAATTTAGCTGACCAAGTCTAATAATATGGACTAACAACATACTTATTCTTAACTGCATTTTCATATACTGCTAAGAGATATTAATGTTGTTGGCAAGTTCTAATTTTCTCAATTACTCTAAATAGGTAACCATCTTCATCTTCATAGGGTTGCCGTGCTTATTGGTACACATTGGTTGTATAAACATGTGGGATCCAACTGGGTTGTTGTTGTTGTATTGGTTGTATAAACTATCTGTTTCACACTAACGAATCTGCGGTCTTGCATACTAGTACTTCAATTAATGCTATGAAAATGTAAATCAAAGCCTCCATACTTCAACTGGGTAAATATATATGCTCAGAAATATGTCCAAATAACTAGCATAAAGTATCGAACATGAAATCAGAATCAAATTAGTTTTAGACACAGTACATCATAAGCCTTCAAGGAAAACAGAAATCAAATGGAAATGGGGGGGAGAATCACAAAGAGAAGAAGTGGTGTACCATCAATTGGATCTGTTCGCGAGATCTTTGGACAAGGGCAGCTTCATACCGAAGGATTTCGGGAGCACCCTTTTCGTTCCGCCATACTCGCTTCAACAGCTCCGCGTCCGTGGTTGAAATCAGGGTTTCAAAGTCGTCCATCATCGACGTCCCCGACCCGCCGTCGCCCGAACCCGAATACATTATCCCCCCTTCCTGCGCACCCTGATTCAGTCGTCTTCAGCTCTCTTGGTGAACAGAGCTGTTAAATTGGCGCCAACTTGCCAAGAGTTTAGCGCCCGCCAGATCCTGAGATTCAGTTGGAAACATTGCGCCGGGGCCAAATGATTTTGGGCACAAAAACACAATATTCGGCAGTGAAAGAAGTCATTCATTTCCAATTATAAAAATCACAATATTCATTAGTTTTAATAAATCTCTTGGAGGTAATATGTTGATTATATTTTTATCCTTGCACAATAATTTTTTTTACTATTGTAGATGACCATGCTTGTTCTATTTGGACGTATCTTAGACCTTGTTTAAAAATAATATTTTCGATTAATGATAATATTTTAGATAACATTTTAACGATGTAGATTATTTTAAAAATGCTAACCTTAATAAATGTCAAACGAGACCTTAATAAATATAAATGTGAGGTTACTAGTGTTATATTTTTTGTTTGAAAAAAAATTCAATTCAATAAAATCATTAAAATTGTTTGCTAAAATAGTAACATTGGGTTTCTAAATCACACATCCATCCCATTATCTTTGAGAAATTAAAAAAATTGCTTGGAATTTGTTTATGGGAGAGATAAAATTTTATTTATTGTTCTTTACCAAAATAGAAAATAAATTAAGTACATGGCATTTAACATATATATAAAAAGGTTTAAAAAATTATGAAAAAAAACAAATAGTTTCGTCACAATTTAAATTTTCTGTTTTGTATTCATATGATCAAACTTAATTCAACTCTTGTTACGTAGAATTCTTAATATAGTTTTTAAATATGTAATTTTATTTTTTTATTTCATCATATTTCTCAAATAAATTAAATTAAAAATAATTTTTAGAACATCATAAATAACCATAACACCATAAAAGGAAATACATAATTTAATTTGAAACAAAAAAGTAGTAAAAAATGGTTAAGGTTAACCTTAGAAGTCAAGCAATTGGATTGGACGTCTACGCGTTGGGCGGATTGAACCCATCACAAAGCGCTCTTCGGTTTTCAATCTCATTACGGACATTACCACACAATTCAGTGTGCTATATTGGGTTTAAAGCCAGTTTATTTTCGACTCCTAAATCTTTATATTATAAATTTTATAAATTTGAGAGATGAATTTGTAGAATTGTGACAATTGACGGGTCTACATGGCAACATTTTAAAAATCATCTGTCACCTACTCCATCCGTCCCGCTATATTCGTCCACTTTTGACTATTGGAACTATTCATCTAAGCACTTTGACTCATCAAATTCTCTCAATGTGTAAGCCTAAATATAGTCATGTGTGATCTTGTTTGATTTGTCTTAACATATAGATCATTAATATATAATTTCTATAATTTCTTAATATACAAATTACAAGATAAAATGGATTAAAGAAGTGTATTGGATGGTGTGCAAAAATGAAAGTGGACAAATACTCTGGGACGGAGGTAGTATTAATGACTTGAAGGATGCGGCAATTTTAATCAAAATATGAGTAGATCCAATTTAATTTGTATATGGGGTATATGCCTTATATATGAAATGACGCTATGATTTTTTAGAAAAATTTCAAAATAAAAGTAAAACATAGATAGAGTACTAAAATAAAAGTTCCATATTCTTCATTCTCAAAATAAGAACTATCAAACATGAAGAGATTCTTTAGTTTCAAAAATAAATTATTGGTAATACGTTTCTAACAAAACACAATGTTTTTTCTATATATCGAAGTTAAAGTATACAAAATTTGACAAAAATAAAGTCAAATGAGAAGATTAAATCCAAACGGGAGTAGTTTTATGGAAGAAGTTAAATACTTAATAAAATTTTATACAATTGAGAGAAAACTAAAATTTATATTTGTGGCTAACAAAAATTTCTAAAATCAACTTCTAAAATAATAAAAATAGTAGTTTAAAATTTTGAAATCAGCATCTAAAATAACCACTGAAATTTAAAATTCATATTTATACCTTATTTACAATCAAAATAATACTCTTTTTTCTTAAAATTTCAAATTCATATTTGTGACTAAAAAATGTATTTGTGTCTAACAAAAAAAAAATTCAAGATAACAAAGAGTTTATGGTAACAAAATTAATAGATTTTTTCGTGAGTTTCATGGGTCAGTCTTGAGAATTAGTAACTCCATTTTTTAACCCTCCAATTCATTTGTTGAGTAAAATGTTTGGTCCATGAGATTTTTTAAAATTAGTAAAATATTACTAAAAAGTAATGATAGACCAAAACCCCTCGGGTGGTATTTTTTTGTATATCCGATATATGTATAAAATATAGGAAATATATAAATAAGAGAGTAGACAATAGACTTTGACGTGGAAACTAAATTGGCGAAAGTCACAAGCCTTTTTTACGGTACCATGCCAACGGAGGTGTTTTATTATATTTCGGGAGCATATTCGTACAACATATCGGCGTGACAACCATTGATGAAGCACGAAGCTCCACCAAGAAGGAGAGGAGAAAAGGAACAAATATAATACTCCCTCCGTCCGAAAATATTCTTCTCATTTTCCTTTTTGGTCCGTCCGGAAATAATCTTCCCATTTCCTTTTTTAGTATGTTTTTTAAGGCTAAATATCAACAATACCCTTCTATTTTATCACAAATCTACTTTTTTAATACTTTTTTAATAATAAAAGGAGATTTAAAAGTTTATAGTATGTGCATTTTTGAAAATTTTACATTTTTTTTACTATTCTTTAATAAGTGTGCCAAGTCAACACGGGAAGAACATTTTTCCGGACGGAGGGAGTATGTTGAAGGTGTCTCACCATTTGTGACTCTTATATAGCATCAAAGTAGGAGCCTAGGGTTAGGGTTCCATAATGGGCTTCTCGTGTGTACTGGCCCAGTATCTTAAATTAGGCCGAGGGGATATAATTCCATCAAGTAAAGTATCAATTCGTAAACACCACGGTTCCCATGACATTGAAAATCAATGTCATGGGATGACCCGAGATCCCTACGGTGCTCCTTCGAAAAATTAATTGTTCCTACCCCCTCTAACCCCCCCTCCCCCGGTAAACCCCCCCCCCCCCCAACTCGGCCTGACCCGAACCAACCCCTCCTCCTCCGTCAATTGCACCCCACAAGATGTAGTTGACTTTGGAGTCGAAATTTGACTTCAAAGTCAACTACATTTTGTGGGGTGCAATTGACGGGGGAGGAGGGGTTGGTTTGGGTCGGGCCGAGTTGGGGGGTTTACCGGGGGGTTAAAGGGGGGTATGAATAATCAGTTTTTCGAACGGAGCACCGTAGGAACCTCAAACGGAGCTCATGTCATAGGATGACATTAGGGGTTAATGTCACTAGAACCTTGTCCATTCGTAAAATATCAAATAAATTCATAAAAAGTACTAGGACAAAAAATTAATTCCTAAAAATCAAATAAATTTATTTTCTAAAAACAATAGTCACATTTGATATATTTCACAAAAAACTTATTTTTCTAAAAATTAAAAACAATCACATTTATTTTACAGCTCAGTTTTTTTTGAATTGTTACGTGAATTTATTTTCAAAAAGGATACAAAATAAATATAGTTACACTTTTTTACATAACATTTTTAAAATTTATCACGTGAAAATAGTCAAATGTATTTTGCACCCAAAAACATTGCTTAACGGCTTCAAGAAAACCCCTCCAAGATGTAATAAGGTGATTATTATGTTGGTAAAGAAACCAATCGCAAGTCGGATTCTCGAAGAGCAAACCGACTAGCCGTAAACGGAGGTCCTCGGTTGTCCGAAAGTAAACAAAGTAGGACTGCACTTTGTAAACCCAACGAGCAGGATCTTGGCCATTAAATTTAGGTGCCTCAAAACGTACTTTTGGCATACCTGACTTGTGGATTTCGTCATGGCCCGAAAATCCAGGCGGAACAAGGGGAGGCCAGCGACCTCCTGTTGGTGTGTTTCTCAAGATGCCACGGTTATGGGGAGTTGCAGGTAGTCGTGCGTCCAATATGGTGGCAAAGCCTTGAGCAACACTAGGGGTGTTCATCGGGTCAAACCCGGACCGGATCGGCCCGGACTGGGACCGAATAAGGGGCATTTGGTAAACCGAGGACCGAACCGATTAGGCTAAGGACCGGCCCAGGACCGGACCGAATAAATGTTATTTTTAATTTTTTTTAAATTTGATTTTATTTATTTAATTTAAATTATTCAATTGAATAAAAATATTACTACAACTAAAAGTATTCAATTGAATAAAAATATTACTCCCTCCGTCCTAAAATCATCTTCCCATTTGTGTTTACGGGGTTTGACTGACTTTATTTTCAATTCAATTTATTTAATTGAGGTGTAAAATTAAAAAATAAAATTTATATATTTAAAAATTACATCAAAAGTTCTACAAAACAGGATGTGACAAGATTATACTCCCTCCGTCCCTCAAAGATCTTCTCGTTTTGACTTTTTGTGATTTTTAAGGAAAGTTGAAAAAAGTGAAAGTTTACCAAAATACCCTTAATGAAAATGGGTGGGGTGTATTAAATAAGGTGAAAAAGGTGTAATAAATAAAGTAAGTGGGGATAGTTGTGGTATTTTAAATGTTAAAAAAGCTAATGAGAAGATCTATGTGGGACAAATAAAAAGAGCTAATGGGAAGATCTATGGGGGACGGAGGGAGTATTATTTTATCAAATAAGTAACGAAAATAGGTAAAGAAAATGATGACTGTGTGAATAGTAAATGAGAAGATAGTTTTATGACGGAGGGAGTACTACACTAAACAATGTCAAACACTGTTGTTTTGAATTCTTTTAAAAACTTTAAATAAAATATATATCTTCCATTCGTATTACATAAAATTTGTTCGTAATTTTACAATGTTTATTTTTGTGGATTAGAGTTTCATTATTGATAAAGTACAAATTTAAGTTATAGCATTGATACATAAATTTGAAATGCATTAGATCGCTAATATAAAGGTAATGTTTATTTTTTCACACTTTTCATATTAAGAATATTTAAAAATCATTAGAATTGGTATCTTATTTTGAATTGAAAATATATTTAAAAAATTATATTAACTAATAAAATCAAAACATTTAAAAAATTTTAAGTATTAAAGTTAAATTAATTTTAAGTATAATAAAAAACCTTAAAAAATACAATATTATAAAACTATATAGAAAAAAGATATTTTAAAAAATAAAATGTAACAGGTCCACCGGTCCGGACTAAAACCCGGTGGACCGGACCGGACCGGAACTCGAATAAGGAAAAAATGAGGACCGAAGACCGGATCGAATAAGGACCGGTCCGGTCTGGTTTTGGCCGGGTTTCGGGTCGGTCCAGGTCTGGACCGAATAATGCACACACCCCTAATCAACACGCTGCACTAAGGCGAGATGCTCCTGCCGATTTGTGCGAATCTCCAATGCTAAGTTTTAAATAGCGCTGAACAAATCGTCAGTAAAGGACGAGATGTTGTGTGTCATGGACGACGAAGGAATATCCTCCAACATGATGAGTGCAGAAAAACGAGAGCGGCAATAATACAAGAGGGAGAAGGGGAAGGGTTTTGGACGTACAGAGAGGGAGAGGGAGGCTACACGACATAAAGACAAGAGGGAGGAAAAGAGGAGAGAATTAGGGTTTAATTTTCCTTAATGAATAATATTATATGGGAACATCTCTTTATATAGAGTTAGAGAAAACCAACAAATTCTAATTAATCTACGTTATCTATCCTGACGGTTCAAGAAAAGCGACGAGGTAAAGAACCATAAAAAGACTCTCGAAGAAGTGTTATAATTCCACTCGCCTAGGAAAATCTAAAAATACTTCAATAATATGAGATAAAGTATTAAATTAAATAAAGTCTTTAAAACGGGCCGGTGGTTTAACTGTCCGCCCCGAACGTCTAAGATTGCTCTCCATTGTAATGTTATCGACCGGTTCGAGGACTCCTCTGTAGCAGATGCCGTATTAAATACACTGTGCTTCCGGGATATTTTTGCGGGTTGCTTTTAAGTCGCTCATTTCTTGAGAGCAGCGAAGACAAATATTTAGCCGCCATTTGTGCAGTGTACTTCTCGTTCTTTTTACAATCCTACCACCAACATGTCGTATTTAGTTCAATTTAACAATATCCAACTTGTTACTTAATGAATACTCACCTCGTGGTGCTGCTTTACATTAACTGCTAATTTACTCCTCATCATATGCGAAAAAGCCATGTCACCGCAGTATGAATATATCAGTTGTGGTGATATTTCGAATATCTTTTGATGGGTATCGTCAACTGAAATAAAAAAGTGTTTGTAAAACACTTAAACAAAATATAAGTAGAACACTTAAACAAAATGTTAGAAGAGCACTTAAACAAAATGTTAAACACTTAAACTACCAATGTACCTATACGACGCCTAGAAGGTAAAATGGTGGTTGCCCATGAGTCAAAACCTACTACTACCTCCGTCCCAGAGTATTTGTCCACTTTCATTTTTACACACTATCCAATACACTTCTTTAATCTATTTTATCTTGTAATTTGTATATTAAAAAATTATAGAGATTATATATTAATAATCTATATGTTAAGACAAATCAAACAAGATCACACATGACTATATTTAGGCTTACACATTGAGAGAATTTGATGAGTCAAAGTGCTTAGATGAACAGTTCCAAAAGTCAAAACTGGACGAATACTCCGGGACGGAGGGAGTATGATATTTTGTTCACCGTTTTCATCTTCAAAAATGAAAGCAACAACTGTTGTGCCATGCCAAAAGCTGGATTTTACTATATTGTCATTAAGGAGCTCCGCACAGCCATTACTTCCGAGGAGGTAAACTAATAAGAAAAAGAAGAAAGTATTCATCAGGGAAAAAGATGTGAGATATTAAAAAATGAACCGAAACTCGAAGCAAGATAGAAAGCAAACGGGCATGGAGAAAATACCATTGACGCGATCACCGCTTTCAATGAGTCTGTAGGGAAAAACCAAAATGTGTTATCATTAAAAGATCACATAGGTACCAACCAGAGCATAACAAATTACCTCTGAGCAAATCTTTGTTCTTGTTTTGATAAACGGTTCCATAATTCATCAGATCTTTGGATGTGAAGCACGTACTTCTCAATCTGCAATTGACATTCTATGTGTTGTGTGAGTAGAGCGAAGAAACACGATAAGTCAGAAAACTAGAACCAAGATATGTCATGCAAAGAGGCAAGTCAGGTTTAGGACAGTAAGATTAATGCTCCATCATTAGTGTGTATCGCAAGCTCTATCTAACTACACAAACTGATCTGGATTGAAAATATCAGTTGCTAAAGAAATTGCACAGAAAAATAGTTTAATTTATTAATGCTACCTTTTGGAGACGAGTTCTCAAATATGATCTCAATAGAAACATGGTTCTGTCCAGGTCCATCTGGTAAAGAGACACAGTGAGTGAATCAACACCATTTTTAGTGTAATCCTCCACAGTTTCCTCCTATATGATAAAAATAAAGAGACATCGTCAAACTGAGACACGCTGAAATCCTTTGGTGCTTACAAGTTACAAGCATCAATTCACAAACTCATCAATGAGAAACATTTGTTTTGCTGTTTGGCATACCCCTAGGATTTCCTGTGAGCATTTACGATAGATAGTGGAAGCAGCAATGAAAATCGCCAATACAATTGGAAGTTCTCCGCTATTAGTTGAGCTATTGAATTCATTTTTGTGTGCCCTTAAGAAAAACAATCTGTTGTTGGATCTTTGATGATATCAAGTAAAATAAAATATCTGGAAACTTTCCACAAAGTCCTACTAATGCGGAACTCAAGCCATTATCATACCACCCAAAAAAAATGAACTCCATGAATTGCATTTCATCCATTTGACTTTAATATGAGAGCACACCATGCCTAATATAGGGTTTGTCCACATATTAAGGTGCCACAAATGGCCCATTTGATCATTCAAAAGAAAAAAAGGTAACATTTGGTATTATTAATAGCTAAAAACAAAACAAGAACAGATGTTCAACCTTAACAGTTGAGAATGAAGAATTGTGTTCTTTTCAAAACATACGTGTTACTCCAATTTACAAAGTAGCAGCCAGCAACCAAGGTTGCAAATTTAGACAAATTGACATTTCAGAAAATCTACCTAGTAACATAAAATTCAAGTCATTTATTAAACCACCAGTGCAAGGTGAATGTCATAGATGGATGGATTTTCGCTCATTTATCTCTAATGTGATTATGTGAAAGCACACCACAACCTAATATAGGTTTACATCTACTTAATAAGAAGTTGCTAATGGCCTCTCAATGAGTCAATATTTAAACTATCCAGATCGTACAACACCAACAACCATGCCTTAATCCAAATCAATGGGTTTCGCCACGTGAGCTAGTAGATGATATCTTAGAAAGATAAATATATAAATACTATTCAACATTAACTATTGATGAAGAAGATATGTGATCTTTCCAAAAAAATGTTGAGTAAACTCTATTTATAAAATAGCCTTCAAAGTTGCAAATTTAGAGACAAAGTCACATTTTTATCCCACTTTCAGACAAGACGAGTGGCAGCATTGACTCAGGCAGCTAAATCCAGAGTAATCAATTGTGGTGCCCCCAGCTTGCCTTCCACATTGTTGTGCCACTGCTGTCCATTTCAACAAGGTTCACGAGAAGAAAACAAGAAACATATAAGGGTATTTTTATTTCTTTCCAAATCCCGCCTCTATTCATCACAAGTTCCTTGCTATTTCAACAGGGGCTATATTATAAATAACACTCAAACAAGTGGGCCAACAAATTTATATATGAATATGATCTCATTACTCCTGTTAGCAGAATGATGAATTTTATAGATTATTAAAATTCTTATATGCATCTTTGGATGGAGGATGTATGTGCTCAATCAGTTGAGTGCCTCTAATCGATACTGTCATTAAAGGACCAGAACAAGTATACTGTCCTGATTGTCATTACAGCAGCAAAAATAGAGGCATATGAATTACTCAAGTAAAAGTGCACTAAGCCTATTGTCTTATAAAATACAGGACATATCTCCAGCTGAAAACAGTAAAATGCACTGCATTTTTGAAGTTTCTCAGAATGCTTCAAGAAGATTCACTATTATGCATCCCTTGAACATCTAAAATTTGTCTGTGCATCAAGAACTTTGCTTTTCAATGTATTATCAGGCTAAATTTCAAAAATAAAATAAAATGATTGCAAGAGCTATTGATTAACGTAATGGTCTTTGAAAAATGACTCGTTTTGAAGAAGCTTTTTTATTAACAATGTTATAATCACCCCTTCCCCTCCCTTGAAGAAGTAACACCCTACAAGAGGTGATGTACAAGTTGCACTGTGGCAGATATAGGTCTATAGTTTAGCTTGGTATATGAACACACCGAATTATAATGTAATAAGTGATAACAGACTGAAGACTTGTGGATGATGCATTGGATGCATGTGTTGTTGGCAGCTGGGCTGTTACTCTGGTCACTAGACACCTTGCAAACTTTCTGCTCGGCGAACATATCTATAAGTCCCCTAAATGGATAAACATAACTACTCCCAACCGGTCCTTATCGTGAGGATTAAATGGTTCTTTTTACAAAGCAGTGTTTCTATCTGTGAAGCATCTAATGTTTTTTTTATATTGTGTCCCCTGACTAGATACTGTGTCCGTGATTATTTTTAAAAGATAAGATAAGATATCACTTATACGGCATAACAAATGGCCTTAAACTAGAATATCATGAGCCATGACAACTTTTATCAACCACCCCCCACCCCCGGGTAAAAAAAACCAATACCACCATTGCTTTGCGTAATTTAGCTGACCAAGTGTACTTATTCTTTACTGCATTTTCATATACTGCTAAGAGATATTAATGTTGTTGGCAAGCTCTAATTTTCTTAATTACTCTAATTTTCTCAATTACTCTAATTTTCTCAATTACTCTTCGTAGGGTACTAGGGTTGCCATGGTAATTGGTATACATTGGTTGTATAAAGCATCTGTTTCACACAAACAAAATTGCAGTCCTGCACACTAGTACTTCAATTAATGCTATGAAATTATCAATCAAAGCCTCCATACTTCAACTGGGTAACCATATATGCTTAGAAATATGTCCAAATAACTAGCATAAAAAATCGAACATGGAATCAGAATCAAATTAGTGCTAAATACAATTCTGCATAAAACTTCAGAGAAAACGAAATCAAATGGAAATCGGGGGAAAATCACAAAGAGAAGAAGAAGAAGTGGCGTACCATCAATTGGATCTGTTCGCGAGATCTTTGGACAACAGCAGCCTCATACCGGAGGATTTCGGGAGCACCCTTTTCGTTCCTGAGATTCAGCCAAGAGTTTAGCGCCCGCCAGATCCTGAGATTCAGTTGGTTACGTTGCGCCGGGGCCAAATGATTTTGGGCACACAAACACTATAGCGGGCCGTGAAAGAAGTCATTCATTTGAAAATTAAAAAATCACAATATTCATTAAGCTGTTGGAGGTCATATTTTGATGAAAAATGCTAAGGATACACCAAATGTGTACCCCATATGTCCCCCACTCCCTCTTTGTCCACAAAAAAAAGCAAGAAAATTAAAAAAAAATAAGTAAATAAAAATCAAATAAAAATGTATGGTGGAGAAGGGAGTGGTGTACATTTAGGGTATACTTTTGGTGAACCCCTAGCATTGCTCTATTTTGATTACTCCGTATATCTTTACCCGTGCACAATAACTGTTTTTACTATTGTAGATGGTCATGCTTGTTCTATTTGGACGTAGACCTTGTTTAGAAATAACATTTTTGATTAGTGATACTCCATCCGTCCCATTTTAAATTGTCTGTTTGCCTTTTTTCTCCGTCCCAAAATAAGTTGTCTGTTAGTTGTTTTCGTAAACTTTTAAAAATAAAATACCTAAACTACCCCTAAAATAAGTCACTCTTCTTCACCTTATCTTTTCATTCATCATTACCCCTTCTAAAAAGTAATGGAAATTTCGGAAAATCAACTACTCCCTCCATCCGGAAATATTCTTCCCATTTTCCTTTTTGGTCCGTCCCGAAATAATCTTCCCATTTCCTTTTTTAGTATGCTTTTTAAGGCTAAATATCAATAATACCCTTCTATTTTATCACAAATCTACTTTTTAAATACTTTTTTAATAATAAAAGGAGATTTAAAAGTTTATAGTATGTGCATTTTTGAAAATTTTGTATTTTTTTTACTATTCCTTAATAAGCGTGCCAAGTCAACATGAGAAGAATATTTTCGGACGGAGGGAGTATATTTTTTATTTTTCTTAGATATGCTCAAAAATCAAAACAAGCGATTTAAATTGGGACGGAGGGAGTAGTATTTTGCATAAAATTTTAGCGATGCAGATTATTTTGAAAATGCTAACTTATAACGCTGCTGCCAAATGAGACTTTAATAAATATAAATGTGAGATTACTAGCATTATATTTTTTGTCAAAAAAAACTCAATTCAATAAAATAATCACATTGGATTTCTAAATCACGCGTCCATCTCATTATCTTTGAGACTTTTAAGAATACTATTGAGACATTAAAAAAATTGCTTAGAATTTGTTTAGAGAGGTAAAATTTTACTTATCGTTCTTTACTAAAAGAGAAAATAAATTAAGTGCATAGCATTTTTTGAACATATATAAAAAAGATATAAAAAAATTATGGGAAAAAAAAATAGTTCCATCACAATTACAATTTTTCTAGTTTAATATTTATATGATTTAAAATAACTTTTATAACATCATAAATAAAAGGAAAAACCATAACATCGTTAAAGGAAATGCACAATTTAATTTGAGACAAAAAAAATAATAAAAAAATGGTTAAAGGTTCACCTTCGAAGTCAAGCAATTGGACTGGACGTCTAAGCTTTGGGCGGATTGAACCCATCACAAAGGGCTCTTCGGTTTTCAATCTCATTACCACACAATTTAGTGTGCTATATTGGGTTTCAAGCCCAGTTTATTTTCGACTCCAAAAATTTCAAAAGATTTGCCATTTTCCCTCGAACGGAATTCAAACCTTCCGCCAACACGAAGCTGAGAGAGAGAGAGATGAAGGATAGCAACCATCTGCAAACTCCACAGAAGGACCCCTCTGGTTCCGCCAATCGCAGATCGAAATCCATTCCCGATCAATCCAAAAAGCATCCGAAAGTGCGTTCGTTTCCTGGATCTGATCGGCATTTTTCCAAGCACATTCATGTAGGCATCGTGCTTGTGTTCGTAAACTCACCACTGATCTTCTCCGTGTTTTGCAGAATGCGAAGAAGAGCTTGAAATCCGAGTTCGACACGCTCCTGGAAGGTGCTGCCTTGTCTGAATCGCCAAAGGAATCTGCTGATTTCTCTCTTATTTCCGAAGTTGTTGATGACTTTCAATTTAGTGAATCCACTGAGGTAATTTCAAAATTCAATCCTCAATTCCATGTTCAAATTCGTACATACTGCGCTTTATAGGGGCGTCTAGTAGTAATTTAGTATATTTGATTAAATCTGCTGGTAAATACGATCCTGCTGCTGTTTCTGCTGGTCTGTTATAGCTTATGCATATTTCCATTTCAATTTTGCTGCTTTGCTTTCTTCTCCCTAGTTTGAAGGCAGTGTGTGATTTTGTAGTGGTGTTTTATGATCCCTTTCAGTAACTGAACTAAGCTAATGCATATCTCAGTTGTTAGATCTCTGATATCAATTCACAATATATCTTTAGCAGGATTCTTGATATCCATGAGTTTTGCTTTAAACTAGCTATGTATACTTTTGAACTTTGATTGTTTAAAGAAATAATCCGAGGTTAACGATTGATGCTGTTCCAGACCTTTGTTTTTCCACTGCATTCAGAAGCTTCCACTCCATCAGAGAATAGCTTTCTCCATGACCTCACCTCAGTATCATCTGGGGTTTCTTCTGACATATACACAGCTAGCACTGCTTCTTCAACCTATCTGTGCCAGAGTGCTGAAGAAAAGACTCCCATGGAGGCAGAAATAGCAATCAAGCATCTAAGACAGGCACAATTTCAGTTCACGAAATCCGTTGACATTGGTCTGCAGTCCAAGAGACTTGTGGATGCTATGGTGGAGGTTGTAGTGCAAGAGGTCTGTGGTTCGACCCGAGAGAAGAATTGGTCTAACTCCTTTATTTTGAAGAAGATGTTCCTATTGGTGTCACTGATTTTCCCACTGGTCATCCTTGCTGTTCTCTTCACTTCACTTGACACTTCCAGTGCAACACAGCCCTTCCTTGGTCCTTTGCCAACCTGAATGGTCCACACATTACATGATCAAGGATTACCAGAGAAATGTAAGTAATGAGTACTATCTTTTCCCCCTTGCATGGAGTATTCAAGTGCTTCTGAATGGTGCTTGACTTTGAAATAATCTACAATAAATGGTCACTGATATTTTCTTTTTTCCATTTAACCTCTCTGCTATATTTACTCTTTGATGGTGATAAGACTGATAACCCATTGATATATAATCAGTTTGAAAAAAGAGTGATGCTATATGCCAATGTGAATGTGCCACACCTTTTCTTCCAACCTTGACTTCATCCCATTTTTCAGTCACACTATATGTATTCATTTGTGTGCATGAAAAATGGGTCATGGGCAAAGTTGGAGTAAGGGTTTTGGGGAAACTTAGCCATTGATTTCTCAAAGAAAATAAATATGACCAGATAATGGTGGATACAAGCTGGCTGAACTGGTGTTGCTAGACTTGAGTTATGCCACAAATTCGTGTCTTAACCTATTTTTAGGTCCATGTCAAATACACATATATGGCTACAATTGCTTTGGTATAACTTTGGATTAGGTTCAATAATTATTTTGGAAACCTTTCGACCTGTAATACACCCAAATGTAATCATGTAGTTTTGGCATATTCTATCCTTCGTGTCTAGCTAATATAATGTACAACATTCACTTTTCTTCTTGAATGACCAATCTCTTTAGGAGTTAATATTACTCCCTCCGTCCTAAAACCATCTTCCTACTTCCCTTTTTTTCCGTCCTAAAACTATCTTCCCACTTTCAAAAAAAAGGGTGTAAAGTGACTATTATACCCTTACATCATATACTTCCCAACGCCTCAACCATCCTCCGTCTCTCATCTCTCAATCTACCCTCTCTGTCTCTCTTCCCTCCCCCAAAAATCCTAGATCTAATTCTCCTCTTCACTCGCTAATAGTTGTAAAAATTGGTCAGCAGCGCCAGTTATGTTTTCGATGCTTCTTGTTGGCGGCTGTGCAGTGGGCAGTGGCTGCTTAAGGCGGAGGTCTTAAAAAACATTGGAGTAATAACTCGAGCAAATCTGGCTTCGCGCGGCGGCGATATATAGCAGCGCTAACTCAGGACTGTGTACTCTCTCCCCTGCTGCAGCTTCTTCAGATCTAGAAATGGAGCTCTCTTGAAGCTCATGCACAAACGACATTGCAAGATTCAATTTCTTTTCATCAATTCTCATTTGTTTGCACGACACTTTTGATTTTCAACTCCATATTTTATTTAAGATTTCTTTTTTCTTCTAGGATGTGATTTTATTTTTGTTGCAGTCCATTTCCGAAAAACTATAGCAAGAGTGTTTTTAGATTTGTGCATTGTTGGGTGAAGTGGAAGAGTTTAGGGGCATTTTGGGAAATTCAATGCATATTTTACACTCCCTTAAAAATGGCATATAGTCAACTTGGGAAGATGAAATTAGGACGGAGGGAGTAATTAATTGTGGAGTATAACTTAAATTTTACAAAATGTGCTTGTATTTTTACCTGCATAAATATGTCTATAAACCGACTAAATCTTAAGTCAATAGTAGAGTAGGACTCTCTTTTGCATGAAAGTATACCTATTTGATAACTCTAGTTCTTTGAGATTTAAAAAAAATGGATAAACTTCGACCAATAATTGTATGGAGAAATTTTAGAGGATGTGTTTATCTAATATTCACAGATCATACCTTATTATCTTTTTTACTAATTTTTGTCCCTCATTTAGCAATATAATATGGTTGTGTTACTGTTACCTCATGTTTGTATATGTTATTCTGTATATTTTAAAAAATATTTTTTTAATAGATTAAATAAAGAATAAATTCAACCTAGCTTCAAAGGTAAAGTGACATCCATTAGGATGAGGGAAGAGTGTTACATTGTTATTACGCTTACACCAACGTTTTGTTAACTTTTGCACCACACTTTATAAAACATACCATCACATGATATTTTGTTCTCATTTAACTATTATTTGTGCTACTGTCTCCTATTTAGAGAGCGCACATGGAACGCAAACTGAGAGAAAAAAAAAGTTTGGCAATGTGTGTGTGCATTAGTGGATGTAGTATGGGGTCACTTTAAGTCAAGTGATCCATATGCCTCTATTCAACGTGAAAGATAAACTCCACTTTTATTTTCTATTGCTCCAAACATGAAAACATTGACACTAGGTTGTTTCTTTTAGATTCATTAGCTATACATGTCTCAAACTTTGACTATTGATGTTAACATTTTCTTACCGTTAGTCTTTTACTTTTTTCTTAAAAATAGTATTTGTATTGTGTGCAAATGGAGATGATTCAATTTCTAATTTCATATCCTCTCTTTTTTACCCAAGAATAAAAAATTGACATATTTGATGTTCTATTAAAAAATATGAAAAAATGACTCTTTAAACAATTCATGTTTCTTTAATAGTAAAGTAACAATTTGATGTTCTCTATGTGTCATTTTACAACAATCCTTTTATATATATAAAGGAGACTCAGAGCTGTAAGAAGGCGACATTTGGCGGAGCTCTGGCACGACATTTGGCAAATCTGATGTGTCACCCTTTTGGACAAACTGGCCAGTCGAACCGGTTGGACCTTTTTTTTTTTGCAATTTTTTTCAAAAAGAATACCACCATGAGGTTTGAACCTAAGATCTCTTGGTAATTTAATTGAGTTCCTAACCATTCAAGCTAGAGTTCTTTTTGTGACAATTTCACTATTCACATAACATTTTATAATATTTCATAATTAAAAAAGGATTGTATAAAAATTTATTTTTAGTTATAAAAAATATAGTCCTTTAATATAATATTTGAGACTCCGTTTGCTAGAAAGTCGTCAAGTGTCAAGCTTATGTGGGCTATATTAAGGTGAGATGACAAACCTTTATTGGTTGCTTATGTGGCAAATTTTATTAATGATGAATTGACCTTTCTTTTAATTTTAAAATAGAAATTTAATAATGATTCACATTTTGGAAAAATTTTACGTAAAAAGTTTTAGGACAAATAAAGAATTCATTACTTCGTGACATTAATTGAGTATTTATATTTTTTATTTTTAAAAAGCAATTCATTTATTTATTTGTTATGCTGTGATAAAATTAATTATGTTATAAAATCAAAGTTGTGAAAGATAAATATAGTATTGTCCAAAATAAAATTATCAAAGGAAAACAATTATATAAAATATAATTTTATGATAAAACTTACTACTTTCGTCCCAGAGTATTTGTCCACTTTCATTTTTACACACCATCCAATACACTTCTAAAAACAAAAATTTCTTATTTTATAGGGTATAAAAACATATTTAAACCTATTTTTATTATATTATAAAATACAAATGATTAAAACAAAATATATCGTTAGGACTTATTATATTACACTAACATTATTTATGATTTTATTATCATTGAGTACATTTAATTTAGAAAGAGAGATATTTATTTTTCATTAGAATATTGTTTTATTTTTTTATTTTTTCATTTCATTTATAAAAATACTCTCAATGAATATATATATACTCGGAGGTGACTTTCGACAGATCCTTCCGGTTTTATCTAGAGCTTCAAAAGAGAAAATTATAGGTGCTACGGTCAATTCCTCACATTTGTGGTTGAACTGTAAAGTTTTTACGTTGACCAGGAATATGAGCCTACATTCATCCACATCTTCTTGCACAGATAGAGACGACACACAAACTTTTTCTGATTGGAGAATCAAAATGGGTGATGGAAAGCTAGGTCAGGTGATGGATGGGATTGGTGATGTTGAGATTCCGCTTGAATTCTTAATTCTTGATACAAGTTCTCCTATGAAAAATTATTCTTTTTTGAGTATAGAGCAATATTGGCACCAACTCTCGAAGTAGTTGAAATGATAAATGAATTTGTTCTGTCCCTCATTCCTGGTGATGAGAAAGAGTACTTGGGGTCTGATTCTTCGTGCCAAGCAGAAGGAGATGTAGGTGTTGATGGCGATTGGATAACAGTTGAGTTTTTGAACAAAATCAAATGTTCGGGATTTCCAAACCACAAAATAGTCTTGAAAAAAGGGGAACCGATTATGCTATTGAGGAACATTGACCAAACATCTGGATTGTGTGATGAGACAAGATTAATCGTTCAAGAGCTGCGAAATAATTTTACCGGTGCAATTGTGGTTTCAGAAAATCGAGTCGCGGAAAAAGTTTACATCCATAGAATGAATTTGGTACCATCTGATCATGTCTACCCTTGAAGTTTCAAAGAAGACAATTCTCGATCGCCTTATGTTTTGCTATGACTATCAACAAAAGTCAAGGTCAAACATTGTAATTTGTGGGATTAGTTTTAACTAAGTCAGTGTTCACACATGGTCAACTATATGTTGCTGTTTCACGAGTGAAGACGAAGACAAGATTAAAAATATTAATTCTAGATGACAATGGAAACCCTTGCAACCATACCAAAAATGTTATATACCCTAAACTCTTTCAGATAATTTGGTATTAAAATAAACATTGTTAACTCTACATTCTATTCTTAAAATATTATTTATTTTACTTTGGCTTTTTTCATTTGTAGTATTAAAAATCATGTGAGCAATATATTTTCTTTATTCCGAAAAACAATTTCATTTAAATAATTCAGAATCGACATAAATTTCTTTCGACCCCGTGCATGGCACGGGTCAGAATACTAGTTACTTTATCTTTTACACATAAAGGTCAAGTTGTGTGTATTGGACCTCTCTTCGGCCAGCAATAGGAAGGGGGCTTTTGGAGCATGAGGTTGGCGCGTACGGTAGCGAACCGGGAAGGATAATTGGCGCGTACGGTAGCGGACCAAGAGGGCTTTTTGGAACAAGAGGGACCAAGCGGACCAATATGCATCAAGTTTTGCCGGCGTAAGAGATTGAAGAATTCGGATAAATAACTCGAGACCGGTAGGGAGACGATCCATGAGTTCGTTGGAAGAAGGTGCCATGATGAAGCTGACGTAGAGGAGGCCGACGACGATCATCCGGAAGAGGCGGCGATGTGGGGAGAGAGAGAGAGGGGATCAAGAGATCCCTTAATTGAATTTTTTTCTTAGTATCAGCGATGGGGGGAGAGAGAGGGATCATGCTCTAATACCATGTTGAATATTGAATTATGGATTTTACGGTTTATATATATATATATATATATATATATATATATATATATATATATATATATATATATATATATATATATATATATATATATA
>OOIL02001512.1:132681-249978 GCA_900332095.2 Cuscuta campestris | reverse complement strand
CCTTTTTCCTTGATTCACTGTGATTTATGGGGTGGGTACCGTACTCCGTCTCGCACTGGGGCTAGATATTTCTTAACTATTGTTGATGATTTTTCTCGGGCAACTTGGGTGTATCTATTAAATCATAAATATGAAGCTTGCCGACGAGATTTTCTTCCTCATCGAAAAGCTTGCCGACGAGATTTTCTTCTACTTCTGCCATGTCGACGGTCGAGGAGGATAGTCCGGCGGTCGATGTCGGTGATCCGGCGGAAGACAGGCTTGAACCGGCGGAGGACGGTGATGGACCGTCGTATGTCTAGATTAGGGTTTTTCCCTAGGAATCTTGCTCTGATACCATGAAGAAAATAATAAGAGGGAAAATATTCTGTATATTGAATTGTTCTGCTAAGTACAAGGAGTTTCTCCTTTATTTATAGGAGAGGATAAAGACCAAAACACAAAAGGAATTCTATTCCTACAAGGAAACAAATCACTAAATATGAACAAGGAAACAAATCAAGAGCAATCCCACTTAGAATGGGATTTGCTCTCCTTCTTGCCGTGTGGTCCAAGGAGCACCGCCCAACATATATATATATATATATATATATATATATATATATATATATATATCAACCCAATTAGTAGCAAATTCAAAGGGGTGGGACATATGTTTGTCAAAATTTGTCATTACTCACATTGTATTCCACTTAAAAAAAAATAGAGTACACAAATAAGAACCCCATTTTATATATGGCTGAAGTGGTAATAAACAGTATCAGTATTTGGTGTGCCTTGAGGGCCATCTGCCCATGTGCCCAATGATGCTTCGTCTTGTTGATAGAGCAATGCACCCCATTTTTATTAATTTAAAATTGGTAAAATCTTCAACTACGATCTTATTGTTTGTTTGTGGTGGACCGTGATTTTTATTGCTTTCATCGAAATGTACTTATAATTAATATTTACACACTTGTGTTGTGGTTTAATTTAAGGGCACTGGAAATACCGATGATGTACTATTTACACATTTGTGTTATGGTGTAATTCATTCGGTTTTTCCATTTCTCCGTCCAATTTCAAATCATACGAGTACGTGATGTGGCTCTACCAGACGTACGAGAGTATTCCGTCGTTGTTCGAAACACAAACCTCGGTAATCGTAATGACCCAGTGGTTGTTCCGACGACTCAACTGGAATCAAGTGCACCAAAAAAAAGTACACGCCAGAAGAGTCACAAGCCAAAGACCCACAAGCTGATGACCGAAGCGGCACGATTCATTAAAACGTGGACACATGAGGAAGAATCGTTGTTGGCGTCTACTTGAGTTGACCTCTCGAAGCATTTTTTCGTTAATAAAATGTATATGTTTTTAAATATGTTCTATTTTATGTATTTGTGTTAAAATATTTTTTTGTTCAATTCTATATACTCCGTATTTCTTAAAGGTTCTGAGCAAATGAAGAATGCGATGTGGGATCGTATCGAGGAGAAGTTCTTTGCGGCGATGAACAAGGACGTTTGCTACCAAATTCGAGACAAACTCATTTCCAAATGGGGCACATCAACCGAAAATCCGAAAGTTTATCAGATTTTAAGAGGAATGCTCTCGATTCTGGAAGAGCAGGATGAATGGTGCCGATTTCTATGGCAAGCCACCGCTCGGTATCAGACAACGGACATCAAGACAAGGTCACCATCAATCGTTCACCTAAATGGCAACAACTCAACAACTCTGAGGCCGGATCGTTTAAGAAAAAATCCTCCACCAATGTTGATGCCGATGACACTATCGTCTTGTTGGAACAAAGGCATCTCTTCAACCTAGATGACTTCGATGACGAGGATCCCGTTTCACGGCTGATCGGAAAAAAGAAGACAAAATTCATTGCATCCAGTTTTGTAGGATCCGACCATGTTTCTTCTCGCGATGATATCGGTCAGGCAATGGTTGAACAACTGTGGTGTTCAATAGTATGGAAGATGAGAGGGAGAAACGAAGGCAAGAGAAGGAAGAGCCGGAAATAATGAAATTTGACCTTGATGTGTTAACGGGCTTCAAACGTATCTATTACGAGAGAAGACAAAATGAGGTCAATGCTAAATATAATTTGCCTTAGTTTCTTATTAATGTGTTTTTTAAAATTTAATGTTCTTTTTTTATTGAATGTATTTTTTATTTAATAAATTATTGTTATTTAAAGTTAATTAATTAATAAAATCATATTACTCTATTTTTACAAAATAAGTATTAAAATTTAAAAGTTAAAAAAAGGTTTGAAGCCCCGGGTTTCAAAGTTATTTTCAGTGAAACATTGAAATAAATTAAAGAATGGTTAAAACCGATGTAACAGAGAGAATGTTAAAAGCCCCAAGCTTAATTGGTGTTTTCAGTGCCCTAATGCTAATCACCGGATCTATTGTTAAATAAATTATCATATCATATCTTTACAAACAATTTTATTTCAAATTTCAAAATTCATTTGATTGTTCTTGAATTTTCAAACTCATATCTTATCCTATATTAAAAACTCCCAAAATAAACTCAAAAATGCAGGAGCCACTCCGTATTTTTATTTTATTTTTTTGGGATTTTAAAGGATCCCAACGCGAAAGAATCCCGTGTTGTCCTTTTATTACGGGTAACTATATCTACTAATAACCTCCTCCCATCGCCTCCATGCCTCGCCGGGACACTCTCCCGCGGTACTAGTCAGCGCCGCCGCCGCCGCCTCTCTCCCTTCATCTTCCCTAGACGCAGGCATAAGCACTATACAGAAACAAGGTAGAGCTTCTGAAACAATGGTTAAATCATCTCCTTCAATCAGGTACGTTGTCGCTTCCAGTACGAGTCTGATCTGTTTATTCCTATGTGCGGCGATAATGGGGTTTATGTTTATCGATCCAATTTCGATTGATTGATGTGTTGATTCTGCCTCGTTTATCCCAATCCGTGTGATTCTAACGATTTGAATCGAATCCACAGGCGAATTCGTACACACGCGTTTTGAATTGTTGACTTGTGTGATTCAGTTGTTGATCGGATCGACGGTGTTAATGGCATCCCCTCTCATGTCGAATCCGGGCATTAGCTCCGAAAGTAGAGCACCGGCGACAAGAAAGAAGAAGAGGGACCAAATTCCGGCGGCGCAATCTCTGGATGAAAGCAAAAATCATAAACCCGCCGTGGAATGGAAATCCGAAGCTCAACAACGAGCGTACTCTTCCAAGCTTCTCCGAGCGCTCCGACAGGTCCGGTCGAATCCGTCGCCGGGTCCCAAGGGCGGCAGAGCCGTGCACGAGGTAGCGGACAGAGTTTTGGCCGTAGCGGCCAAAGGACGCACGAGGTGGAGCCGCGCCATCCTCACGAGCCGGCTGAGGCTGAAGTTCACGAAGAAACACGGAAAAAGGCAGCGTGTGGTTTCGCCCGCGGCGGCCACCGGGAGCAGCCGGCTCCCGAAGAATTCCAGGCTAAACATTCTCCGCCTGAAAACAAAAAACCTGCCCGCTGTACAGAGAAAGGCCCGAGTTCTTGGGCGGTTGGTTCCCGGATGCCGGAAGGAGGAGCTGCCGGTGATTCTAGAGGAAGCCACTGATTATATTGCCGCTCTAGAGATGCAGGTTCGTGCCATGAGCGCTTTAGCTCACCTCCTATCCGCCTCCGGCGATGCCTCATCCTCATCGGGAAACCCTCTTATTCCGCTCAGCTCCGGCCGGCCGCCACAAACCTGAATATCAATTCGATTTGTCACCTCAAAAAAACAGAACCGAAAAATCAAAGTCCCCTCCATAATCATGCTCTTATTATATCTCACTCCGAATGTGGTATGAATATTCTATTTTCTCTGTATGATATGTCTCATTCTTTTTCTTCTTTTCTTCTGGATTTGGGATTTGAATGCAATAGAAAACGACCTGTGGAGAATTCATCTTCCTCACTCACTGGTTTTTGTGCAAAACCCAGTCACATTTAGAGTTTGTTAATCACATATAGGTCGCAATCATGTTCTTATGTGGTCTTTTATGAATGTTCCAATTTCGCAGCTCTGCAATTTTCCTGCTTGCTTTTGGTGATTTTGATGAAAAACTGATAGAAAAAAGTGTAGTTTTGATTGGTGTCATTTATGAGTCTAAATGGATTGATAATGATTTGGGAAGTATTTAGTGTATGTAGAAGATTAGCTTCTTCAGTGGGGAGGGAGATTACTTTGACACCATTTGTCAAAAGTGGTGTTGCTTGGCTTCAATCATGACTTTCCACGAGCTATATGGGCCTTTGTCTCAGGCCGTGGACCTTTTGCTTCTTTTTGCCCAGATAATATTCCTTGTCGTTCGGAATCTCATCTCTCACCACAGATAAAAAATGAGTGTTTGAAATATTGGAATTAGATGGGAAATAAAAATAAAAAAAATATGGTTGGTATGAATGAATGAATGAATGTTGGAAGTGAAGTGAAGGAGGGTGCTCTGAAAATCGTGTTTGCTTTTGGTGTGGCCTGCGGAGTTTAGGGGGACACACCCTGGCTGTCAAGAGAGGTCCCTCCATGTGACAACCCCAACCTGCTTTGGCCTAACCAATTACTCCCTCCCTCCTTTCATTTTTTTTTCCACTCCCTTTTTTGTTTCTTAAAAATTTCTTTCTCGTTTTTCATTTTGGCAAATTTTTTTAATGAATGTTTTTACATTATTTACTTTATTACACCACATCAAGAACAAACATGGAAAGTTTTTACATTTTTTTAATTTTTAATCTTCATGCTAAGTCAATACGAGAAAAAAATTATTGAACGAAGGAAGTACCATATATAATAGGCAGTAAACAAATAAAGAGTAATTTTATGAATAGTTCTTTATAATAGAGTTTTTCATAATTAGTATTTCATTATCACATATTATGTCTGTGATATGTGTACTAGTTGGTGTTAGATTAGAGACCAAAAATATAATTTCACAACGATTTGATCTAACCTAATTTTTTGAAGATCTGATTTAATCTGGTCTGATCTAGTTGTAATTATAATTAAAGTTGTTTTTGATCTGATATAGTCTTATCTGATTGTAATAAGAATAAGTAATAAGCAAAAAAATAAGTTGAATGAAATGCAACCAAATTCAAGAAATACAAAGTGCGCAACAGTGTTTACTCCGTACATTTTTTGAATTGCGGGAATATGTCTGCATGGGTAGTTCAACTGATCAAAGAGAGGATGTGAAGACTGTTATTTCTAGGGTCGAATCCCGACAACGATAATGTAAGAGTTATATTATTTGTAATAGCTTCTTGTGCGCACTAGGTATAGACAATTTCTGTAAGGACCAGATTAAAATTATATTAAAATTTACTTCCCTCACAATCCTGTCAGGCCGGTTATGTGTTGCACTTTTTTTTTAAGTGCGGGAATATAATTCAATGGTGACTACCAAACCACTTTCTTGGTGGTGCAATTTAAACAATGGTCACTACCAAAATGTTTACTACATTTCTGTATTGCAGGAAGTTTAACCTGGTTAGGATTGAAAATATATCATCAAGATGCACCATCGACCAACCCATTACGTGGCTGAATTATGCTCCATAGCAATTATGCTAAGATTTGGTTTAGTGTACGAAATTCAAGTCATAGAATAGAATTAAAAACTTTAATTTTAATTTTACTGTTTGGTAACATAAAAATATGCACATATAGAATTAGTTATACAAAAAAATTGAAAAAATCTACGCAATTTCTAATGCAATAAGACAAATGGAAAAAATTTCTTGGACAAGCTAGAATACAAAATGAGTGATATGGTGAAAGGGGGTAATAAATACTTCATCCCTCTCACAAACAGTTTCTTTATTTTCCTTTTAAAAAAATTATGAAAAATAGTTTTATATCTTTTAAACAAATTATAAACACTTGGCTCCATTCTCATCAACTTATCTTTTCATTTGTTATGCATTCTTGTATGAACTAAATCGGATTAGACTAGACTATACTAGGAATAACTTTAGAATGAGAATAAATCAAATCAGGCCAGAAAAGTTTAGATTTGATCATACCTTAATAAATTCAGATATCACCATTTAACATTTTTTTAATATCTAACAACATTTGTTTTTTATTTTTATGATCTAAAAATGAGTAAATTTAATTTAAAAGGGAGGCAAAATATCAAAGTAAATTCTAGTGTATTAGTAGTAGATGAGGTGAAGAGGGAGGAGTAGAGTACAGATGGACAAAATACGTACAATGGGCCAGACAAAAGAATAACTAAGCTGATTATACACTTGGGCCCACCCACATGGCTCCCATTCACCATATGGCCTTGAGGTGGAACCCGCCTTCCTCTATTGTCTTACACTTCCTAATCTTTTTCTTTTTTGTGTTAATAACTTACCAGTAATTGGGTTTGGTCCATTCACTTTATTCATCAAAACAAAACTTGTCAAACCATATTGATTGAGCTCTATATTTATTAACAACCAAGTCATAACATACACAAATTTCATGTCTTATTTACGGAGTATTAATCTAAAGTTAGACTTAATTTACAAAATTATAAGTTAAATTGAGCTAGCCGACCAATTTCTTTGTGCCTTTTTTACTCCCAAACTGGTTAAAAAATGTGCGGATTCCTCAAAATTTTTAAATTTGCAGTAATGACCTCTGAACATTTAAAATATTACATCAATAGTCTCCCTGTATTAGATTTGAGGGTACGTTGATTACATGCTCATCAATATACTTTTTGAAACTTGATGAAGTTGGCATGAATTGATGAAGACGTTGATGAAGAGCTCAACCGACTCATCCCCGGGCTTCGAGTTTGGTTACCAAAGGCTAAAGCAAGAAGAAATTTCTAGGGTTTCAAGAGGTTAAAAAAAATACTCCTTCCGTCTCACAGAATTTTTCTCATTTCTTTTTTCGTCTATTTCAAAAAAGATTTCTCATTTCTATTAAAAAGTCAGTTTTACCCCTACTAATTCTCAATGTATGTATCAAATCACACTTTTTTCACTATAAATCCACTCATCACATCCTACTTTTACCTATCACATCCAAGAACATTTTTTGAAGATCAACACCGAAATATACTCCCCTTAAATCCTTTAAAAGTCAAAATCAGAAAGCTTTTGTGGAACTGAGGAAGTAGAAGATAATGATTGGAAAGAATATGTTGCAAAACTCACGTGAGATATATGACTTTATATAAATCTATACTTACTTGCACTGGATGTGCGTGTGATTAGCGCACTCTCAACTCTTGAGCAAAGAAATCATTGATTCAACATTTTTAAATTCAAAGACCATTGGTGTAATTTTTGAACTTCAAAAGAAATTCAATTCATGCATTTTTTAAGTAGTTCGAGTGTAGAAGGCATAAAAACTCTCCATTATACGGAGTATATTTTGAAGGGGGCCATTGTGCATAAACCATAATCTCTCCGGGGTATATTTCCATATTTTTTACGGAGTAAAACATATGGAGTAGTATTAGTGTACGTAGTAAATGTAAACCTAAACAGTTCTCCCATAGGCTCAATAAGTGTATTATTAAACAAAACCAAATCTTCATCCACTTTTAATTTGCCATACCACCAAATCAAATGGCTGAATTAAGGCAATAGCAGCCCATGTGCACCCAATCACCTTAACTTTTTTAATTGTTATATATATAATCCCTCCGTTATATTAAGTGAAATTTGTACTAAATAGGACTAAAACATAATGATTTTTCCAATGTAGGACTTAAACGTTTTTATTCTCTAAATAGGACTTAATAATGACCTAGTGGGAGGAATAATGTCCAATAATGATGGACATTTAGTTAAATAATGACTATTTATAATAACCAAAGGTCCTAAATTGGGAAATAAAAACATATGGTCCTATATTGGGAAAGTCATTATGTTTTAATCCTATTTAAGTAAATATCTCTTATATTAATCTTCAAATAATGTGCGAAATCTAGTTTTTTTTTAATATTTTATATTTAAAGTTAATGGCCCTATTTGGAAATTGACAGTTGGCTGTTACTCCCTCCGTTCCAGAGTATTTGTCCACTTTCATTTTTACACATCATCCAATGCACTTCTTTATTCCATTTTGTCGTGTAATTTGTATATTAAAAAATTATAGAAATTATATATTAATAATCTATATGTTAAGACAAATCAAACAAGATCACACATGACTATATTTAGGCTTACACATTGAGAGAATTTGATGAGTCAAAGTACTTAAATGAATAATTCCAAAAGTCAAAAGTGGACAAACAAAGCGGGACGGAGGTAGTAGTTTTTTATGTTGGCTAGTTTGATTGGCTGGTGAGTTAGTTGTTTTGATCGGTTGATTGCATTAGCTCTTTACAAAAAATTATTTGGCAACTTAGCTGATTTTAAATAGTTGTTGTAGATGTAATTATATTTAAAAACTTGATTTTATGTATATGATTTGTATTATATACTCCCTCTGTCCCAAAATATAAGCAACATTACGCTAAACGAAGTAATTTTTTTGAATTTTTTCAATCCATTTTATTTAAAGAATGGTCTACAAATAAAAAATAAAACTTACATATTTAAAAACTACGTCAAAAGTTCTACAAAACAAGTGGTGACAAGAATATTTTATTCTATCAAATAATCAATGAAAATACAAAAATAAATAAAAATTCCCGTGATTTTTAAATAGTGGAGTGTTGCTTAAATTTTGGGACGGAGGTAGTAATATATTTTATAATTTATATAACACATATACTTTGAGAGGGTATGATCAATGTCTTCTATCATAAGTTTTTATCTCCAATAATTATGAGTGCACAGGACCTCATATTTTGCTGAAGTTGAAGCCAAATTAACTTGAAATAGATTGGATTAGTGTATGAACTAGCAATTAATTGCGTTAATTAATAAAAGAGACAAGGTAATTAAGGTTTTATGGTCAGCTGTTAGCTAATTTGTCCTGTCTCGTTTGGAGCTAGTCTCAATCCAATCTAATCGCAATATAGAACCAAACCAACTCTAACGCGCGGGTCCCAACAGGTGCTCGATCTATATCTCATTCCTCTCTCATAATCTTTTTTTTTCTTTTTTTTTTGTTTTTGAAATAATAATCGTATAAAACAAAATCCATCAAAACAAGAGTTAATATGAATATATATACTCCAGAAATATTACTTTCACCACAAATAATTAACAAAATTTAGTTAAAAAGAAAAAAAAAGATTAATAAATAATACTCTCTCCGTCCCGCTATATTCGTCCACTTTTGATTTTTAGAACTGTTCATCTAAGCACTTTGAATCATCAAATTCTCTCAATGTGTAAGCCTAAATATAGTCATGTGTGATCTTATTTGATTTGTCTTAAAATATAGATTATTAATACTTCCTCCGTCCCTAAATATTCACAACATTTGCTTTTTCAGCAGTCGCGGGAACTTTTGTTTATTTCGACGTTTTCATTGGTTATTTGATAAAATAAAATATTCTTGACACCTCTTATTTCGAAGAACTTTTCATGTGGTTTTTTATATGTAATTTTTATTTTTTATTTCTTTACCAATATGTAAATAAAATGAATTGAAAAAACTTGATATTTTGCCTCGGTAATAGAAATGTGACAAATAATTTGGGACGGAGGAAGTATATAATTTCTACAATTTTTTAATATACAAATTACAAGATAAAATGAATTAAAGAAGTGCATTGGATGGTGTGCAAAAATGAAAATGGACAAATACTCTGGGACGGAGGTGGTAATACTCTCTCCGTCCCAATTTTGATTATGATTCTTTTTCACTTTTATCTAGATAACTTTTGTTTATATGTATGTTTTTATTGATTATTTGATAAAAATAAATATTCTTGTCTGCTTTTATTTTGTAATACTTTTGATGTAGTTTTTAAATATTGTATGTAACTTTTATTTTTTTGATCAAATTTAGGAGGAATGCCAATTGGTTTGGAACACAAAAGTAATATAGTACTGTACCAAAAAAAAGTACGAGTAGTTACAACAATAAAGTGAAACATGGTACGTATAATAATAGGGAGGGGCAAATAGAGCATGTGTAGCACACATAATTTATTCTCTACTTCTTCTTACTCATCATAACTTTGGCATGCGGTAATTTATTGGGTTTTGGAGTTTGTTAAGGAACCAATCAAAACTTCAAAGGGGACAACAAAAATTCCGGAGTTTGTTTAAAGGTATATATAATTTGGTATTTGGGAAAAAAACTTCATTAAAACTTCAAAGGGGACAACAAAAATTCCGGAGGAATAGAAACCCAAGCAACACATTCAGTTTGAGGTCTCTTTGCTAGAGTATGAGCAATGACATTAGTCTCTCTATGAAAAAAAGCAACAAACCCAGAGCAAAAACTAGCCATTAAGTTTTTTAATTCTAACACTAATAGAATTTAGGACGTGATAGAGACAATTGGATTGAACAATAAAACACTCTGAATCACATTAAAAGATTGAATCCAATCGATTAGTTAGTTCAACTCAAGAGCTTATATACCAATTATTTTACTTTTGAACTTCCGATGTGAGATGCACTCTAACAGACACATTCTTCATATGTAGGTAAGAATGTAAAATTTGCTTTCGCCTGAAACCTTGCACGTAAATATTAATTTTTTTATATATTGTCACTTGGAGCCTTGCACACTTGTTTGTATCATTAGGTGACAAGATTTTGATATAATGTCAAGAAAGTTAACTTAACAAAAAAACTCAATTTGTCGTTGTAGAGTTAGGAACGATTTTTATATGAACATACTCCGTATTATATTTGAAGCCTTTTCAACTAATCATCGCGCCCAAGTAGTTATCACCCGACCCGACCTCCCAGACACGTTTTCAGAGAAGCCCCAACGTTTTCAGAGAAGCCCCAAATTTTTTTGTATGTATATACTATGAATTTGGCATTTCATTATTCCTATTAATATAATCTTAATTATTAATAAAAATTTTAATTGATAGACTTTATTTCATTATTACATAAAGAGTTATTTTTTCCGTGTTGTGTCGGGACCTGATTTCTTGAGGACGACCCTGGTAAATACACCACCTCAACTTGGGTCACTTACGTTGTTATTCATCCGGGATGAATAAAATGGGCTCTACAAATGGTTTTCATTATTTTGGGGGAATTTGGGGACATTTGCCATATGTTGGCATAGGGGATGAATAAATGGGGCCTTACAGATATTTAACGTCTAGGCCCAAGCCATGTAGCCAAGCCCATAACCCGAAGACGGTATTTCTTTGGCCCAACAGCACAATTCATTCATATAAACTTTGAAAAATGATTCCCACGTTTTTTAGGTGAAAATTGGGGTAGAATTATGAAATAAAAGTATATATTTAAGAAATACAACAAAAAATGCACAAAAAATGGTGGCAAGACTATTTATTTTATCAAATAATCAAAAAAAGGTAAAGAAAGTGAATAACGTTTGACTTTGTGAATAGTAACTTCGAAGAACTTACAGAGATGGAGGAAGTATTTTTTTGCAGGTTCTTGTCAAAGTTGGTGAAAGAAAAATATAAGTTCACATTTTTCTTTTGGCAAATTTTTTTTTTTGAAAAAACTTCAGATTCAATAAATTTTTGAAAT
This sequence comes from Cuscuta campestris, assembly GCA_900332095.2. Lineage (NCBI taxonomy): Eukaryota > Viridiplantae > Streptophyta > Magnoliopsida > Solanales > Convolvulaceae > Cuscuta > Cuscuta campestris. Next base: position 238,380 of record OOIL02001512.1, on the reverse strand, counting down.
AAAATTCATTTTCTTTTGTCATTTTATATTATTATCAAAAAAAATCTAGGGGCAGCAGATATAATATGAGAAAAATATAGTGCTAGAGATAAACATGACAATAATAGTGAGACGAACCAAAAGAACTAGGGTGGGGTTCCCATGACATTGGAACTCAATGTCATGGGATGACCCGGGGTGCTCCGGTGACCCGTTCGTAAAATTGACAGTTCCTACCCCCCTAACTCCCCTAGTAAACCACCCCACCCCGCCCGACCCGAACTCACCCCACCACCCCCAGGGTCAGGGCCTGACATGAAAGTAAGGCGAAGACCCACTTAAAAAGGATTCTATATCGTGACGATCCAAAAGGAGGCCCAATCTTTTAGGACTATGCATGGACTGTGGGTGCGCTAGATTACGTACTCTTTACTTTTACTTTCACCTTCTCATTTGAGTTTACAAAACTTGATTAACTCTATTTTTAATTTATTTTTAGATATAGAATTTAGAAATAAAATTTATATATTTAAAAGTTATGTCAAAAGTATTATAAAAATAAAGGTGATATAGTAATAGTCCCTCCGTCCACAAATAAATTTTACGTTCACTATTCACAGGATCAAACTTTATTCACTTTGTTGGCCTATTTTCATCACCCATTTGATAAAATAATAAAGTCATGTCACCTCTAGTTTTGTAGATCTTTTGATATAGTTTTTTGATATGTAATTTTTATTTTTCAATTCTACACCATTTTTCATATAAAATGATTTGAAAATAACTTCAGTCAAACATCGTAACGCGTAATGTAAAGTTTATTTGTAGACGCGTAATGTTAAAATTATTTGTGGACAAAGGGAGTATTATTTTAACCCAGTAAATACTTCTTTCGTCTCAATTTAAATCGTCTGTTTCAGTTTACGAAATTTGGTTGAAGTTATTTTCAAGTAATTATTTTATATGAAAAACGGTGTAGAAATTGAAAAATATTACATTTTTTAAAACTACATCAAAAAATCTACTATACAGAATTCGTGATCGATGACATGACTATATTATGTAGATCACTCAAAGGAAAGAGAGGAGTACGCAAGCTGTCTTCTTTGCTACCCTAAGCTATAATGTGCGGAGAACAAGAAACTATAAACTGCATAAGAATGAAGAACCCTAACCTTGTGTGATCGATTGCGCCCAAAAGGTAATACAAAGTAGAGGTCTTTTTCAAAGTTAAAGGTGTAGTTTATAAGTGATTTTGGTTTTTGCTTGTGTAATATAGTAGAGTTAAAAAAATTTGGTTTTGGTAGTGTGTAGTGTATTTGGTTTTAGTATGAATGGATGGTTTTTTTCAATTTTCATGGTTAATTTTATGAGAAGTGCAGTATGTTAAAAAAAGACTGTATTATTTCATCAAATGACTAATGGAAGAGAAAAAAAATGAATAAAATTTGACCATATGAATAATAAACAAATAATTTAATTTAGAATGGAGAAGTACAAAAGATCTCGAAAATGAAATCACACTCTTGTTATTCAAAGACATAAACTTGTCAACAATAAATAGATACGAGTATTGTTTTTGATAATTTATCATAACTTTTTATTGGAGGTATGTTAAAAAAATTAAATAGGCAATTTAAAAAAGATTTGGAAGCATCAAATCTTAATAACTCTGGTAATTAATGAGGGCTTAGCTTTAATTTTTTATTATTAATGAATTGCATATATAGCGCGTGGGAGGGTCGGACTCATCGGAGTGGCGGCGCGTGGTTTACAGCAAGTTCCTGATAATGGCCCTGGCGACGACAGAGAGGTCCCGCACACGCGCGTTGACTGGTGAGAGCGGAGAGGCGGCGCCGCCGAAGGCATCCTGGCAGGACTGAGCGGACGTGGCGGTGCCGACCATGGCGTCTTCCGCGAACTTGGGGTTCCCCTTAGTCAGCGCCTCGTAAGCCTCGCCGAGGACCGCCCCCAGGATCACCTTGTTGTACTCGAAATCGCATTTCTCCAGCGCCGCCTTCAGATCGCCCCGCCGCGGCCGCAGCTCCTTGATCTTGTCCGCCGCTTTCAGCGACTCGGCCTTCACGGCGTCCACCACGATGATGGCTAGCGTGGACACGTCGGCTTTCGGACTGCCGGCTCGGTGGTCCGCCGACAGAACTTGGACGCACAGGTTGTAATTCGGCGTGTTTTTGCAGGTGCTTTTCACCAAACCGCTAAGCCCGGCGGGGTCTGTGGTGGTGCCGCCGCCGCTGCTGGTTGTGATCATTAATGATATTATTATTACTAACGTTGTCGTCATCGTCGTCTTCATCTTCGATCGAATTTCTTGTTTGTTAAGAGAAAGGTTTGTAGTCTGTATAGAACTGTTTTCTCCCTCTATATATTACTCCGCACATTATTACTCGTATTGTAGAAGTGTGTACGTGTTATATTCTTATGAATAAATGAACTGTGTGTGAAAATATTATTCACAATAGACAAAATGATTAGAAAAATTAATTTAAATAACGCTAAAATATTGTGAATTACTCTTTATAACACTACAAGTTATAATTTGTATAACTAACATCTAATTAATTAATTATTAATTATTAATTTTAATGTACTAAAATGTCTTTTATATAATTTTATATTTCACTATTCCATCACATCGTACTACTGTCTTTCGCCATCCGTTGATCATAAAAGGATAATTTATCTAAATAGGACTAAAACATAATGACTTTCTCAATATAGGACCATATGTTTTTATTTCCCAATGTAGGACCATTGGTCATTATCTATTAGTCATTATTCAACTAAATGTCCAGCATCACTTGAACATTATTCTTCTCACTAGTCATTATTAAGTCCTATTTAGGGAATAAAAAAATTTAAGTCCTACATTGGGAAATGACTTATGTTTTAGTCCTATTCGGTGCAAATTTCACATCATAAAATGCTGACGTTAGTGGCCTGCCACCACTCTGTTAGTGTCATGCCACCACTCTGTTATAGTGTCCTGCCACCACTCCGTTAGTGTCCATTATACATGATTTAATTACTTTAACGGTTTCACTCTAATAATGTACATTGTCATTGTTAATGTCTACATGTTCATTGACAATATATTATCGGTTAAAAAAGATATTGTCACAATTATAAACGTCCACTGCATTAACCACTAATGTCTCCGGTCAGTGAACAATGTCCATAATTTTTACAATATTCATGCGTATAATTTTTTACATTGTCCCGGATCAGTGAATAATATTCCTAATTTTTACAATGTCCATCAAAAGTAAAATATAAGCAGACGAATCAAGGAAAGAGAGATTCGATCAAAAGGAGAAAAAAAAGATACAAGGGCATTTAGTAAATAGATATTATTAATAATTAATTAATCATTCAACTTAATGTTAGTTTTGGAAAAAAAAAATTGTTCGGTGCTATTTGGAACGAAATGTTAAGTTTTGATGCTACTTGGAGCAAATTTCACTAATCATTATGATAAGCTGAGAGGATAGTGAAATTACTCCGTGTTGTTCCCTCCGTCTAATGATAATTTTTCATTGCGCATTACGATGTTTGACTAAAATAAATAATAGTATAAAAGTTAAAAATAAGGATTATATATTTAAAAATTATATTAAATGATTTACAAAACTAGAGGTGACATGATTATATTATTTAATTTTATAAAACGAGCAGAACAAAAGAAATTATTTGTGGACAAAGTAATGAACCAAAAGATTCTTTTTGAATAGATGACCATTGTAACTTACTTTACACTTTCAAACATACTCAAAATCTACGCACCGTTTTTTCAGGAAACCCTTTTGTCATGACAAGGGCGCCTATGACCTATGTAACCACAAATTATATGGGCGGGAAGCTTCTTCTCTTCCATTGTCTGGTTGGTTTTGACTTTTGATTCACGTCTTCATTGGAAATAATATTTTTGATTAGTATTAACGTTTTAGAAAAAATTTTAATAGTATAGATTAATTCTAAAAACGTTAAGGCTAAGGCTACTGTCGAATCGACTTTTCAAAATGCTAACGCTAACCTCTAACGCTGATGCCAAACGGGGCCATAATATGATGAAGTTTTGACATGATCTGTTACGTTGTAATAATATATAAATTTGTTATTGATTTGATCTGATCTTAATAAAAATAAGTAATAAGTAGAAAATTTAAGTTGAAGTGAACAAGCTATGTTATACTTCACCGTCCCAAATTTGGTTACAATAATGTTTAAGCTATGCTATACTCCCCCCTCCTTCCAGGCGATTGGTTATATTTATTGCAAGGGACGGACATGAGGGGCTTAAAGGGATAAGAACCATCAATTTTTTGAAGGAAGTTTCGTAGGAGCTTCTGATCATCCAATGACAATGATGGATCATTATTCATAATCAATATACTAGGTAAGTATATGCAGCTGATGGAATGAATATTACTCCCTCCGTCCATAAATAAATTTCTCGTTGCGCGTTACGATGTTTAACTGAAGTTATTTTCAAATCATTTTATATGAAAAATGGTGTAAAATTTAAAAATAAAAATTACATATAAAAAATTATATTAAAAAGATCTACAAAACTAGAGGTGACATGCATGACTATATTCTTTTACCAAATGGGTGACGAAAATAGGCCAACAAAGTGAATAAAGTTTGATCCTGTGAATAGTGAATGAGAAGTTTATTTGCGGACGGAGAGAGTATTTAACTTGTATATGAACGTGTGACTATTGTATATATTAAATAGTGTCTCTGTTCTAAAAATAATGTCACACTTTAGTATTTAAGAATTGTGAGAATTATTATTTATTTATGCGTTTTCATTAACTATTTGACAAAATAATATATATATTCCCTTCACATCTTGTTGTGTAGATCTTTAATTTTGATGTTGTTTTTAAGTATGTAAGTTTCATTTTTATTTGGAGTAACTTTTAAATAATATGAATTGAAAAAAATTTAAAATATCACATCATTTTGAATGAATAGTGTTACATTCTTTTTTGATGGGTGAGATATCATATACTCTCTCCATCCTCATTTTGATTACATTTTGTTTTCTCTCCTTCTCGATAATTTTTATTTATTTGCGCGATTTCATTAATTATTTAATAAAATAATATATTCTTGTCACATCTTTTTTTAGAACTTTTGGCGTAATTTTTTAATATATAAATATATTTTTTTTACTGATATACAGATTTGTAAATAAAATGATTTAAAAAAGTAAGAAATTTTTTTTCCTAATAAACCTCAATTTGTTATCAAATTGAGGATGAGGACGGAGGGAGTATACATCCATGACCCTATGGGCAAGCAATGGCACAAACTTTCAAAAAAACTTTCAAAAGTTGTCAAATGAGTGTGATCATGTGGGAGGAATTAAAAGAAAAAAATTAAAGACGACAAAGAGAACAACGTGGCGAGGGGAATACGTATTGCATTTGACTTTAGCGAAGAAAGACATTGAAATGTCGCATTGCCACATGTCCTATGTACCCACCTTCAATGTCTTTATTCTTTGTTTCAGAAAGGTGGAATCGCCCACCCCAGGCGCCCCCACCCCCTTGCCCGACAGGAATGGTGGAGGAAGTAAATCATGGTAACTCAGTCAGCCAACAACGCTAGACCCGTGCCCACTGCGCACAAGGAGCCTCCTCACCCTTTATGGAATTTTTGAATAGCTCCCACACTGCCGTTTGCAGGACTCGATCCCTGGTCATTGTTCCAAGCTTTCAATGTCTTTATTCTTTAATTCACACACCATTGTTATGAGGTACTTGATGGTGTAAAACTGTAAAAGGACATGATGTTAAAAATGATATTCCCTCTTTCTATCACGTGTTACGAGGCCTGACTGATTTTATTTTTAAATTCAATTTATTTGATTATAGAAGTAAAATTTAAAAATAGAATTCATATAGTAAAAAACTATATGAAAAACTTTACAAAACTAGAAGTGACAAGACTATATTATTTTATGAAATAAGTAGTAAAAATAAGTAAACAAAATAAGTTAAATTTGACCCGTGAATAGTGTGAGAAAATCTTTAGTACGGAGGGAGTAAGAAAAATATTTATGTTATTGTAAGTATAAAAGAAAGTAATGGGATGTGAATATGTGTTAAATTTTAATTAATTAAAATATAAAAAACAGAAAACAATAATTGGGAAGGGGGAAGCCAACACTGCGTGATGGTGGTCACTTTAATGAGAGGGTCGTGATGGAGGGTGATCAAGCCCCATAACATTCAGACTTGATGACAAGATTTTATATTTTATTTTACCGTTTAGATTTAACAATTGACCACATACAAAAATATTCTCTTCGTCTCACAAAATATTTCTCTTTTTTTTTCTCAAAAAACTTTTTTTTATTTCTATTAAAAAGTCACTTTACCCATACTAATTCTTAACTTACTACCACATCACACTTTTTAACTATTGGTCTACCTATCACATATATTAAGAAAGATTAAAAAAAAAGGTTACGGTTGAGTTGTGTGCAGAGAAGAATCGTACTCCTCCATATTAATGCTTCTTCTAATGATTGTACGTAAGACACCATTCTCACACTTTGTTTTCTCTCTGATCTGCGCGCAGCCACACATACGTACGTACAAAAGATGTGTAATAAAACGTAGTAGTATAATTTTCATATATGTTTCTTTCTTTATCCCCACCCATCATATTATGATATTATGACTTGTTGTTAAAGTGGCGTTAGTTGCCACAAAACAAATTAACCGTAGCGAAACAAGTTACAAACAAATCCATCCATATATGTATGTTTTTTCTTCTTCTCTCTCTGATCTCTCTCTCTCTCTCTCTCTTCGTATATCTCCTCCAATCTATCTCTGTAATGTATGTACATCCCAGCACGGTAGGAGAAAGGGAACTTAAGCCCCGGCGGCAACCGGGGTTGGTGCATTTGCAGAAACATGTTGTTGTCGTCGTTGTTCCTTGTTGTTGTCATTGTTTTTGTTGTTAGTGCCGAGGAGAAGTTGTTGTTGGGAGGAGGCCTTCACAACGGATAATTTCACCCTCGCCGTGGAAGAAGGAGAAGAAGAAGAGCCAGGATGATGATGATGATGATACACGTTCCTCAATGTCTTCCTGAACTCGCCCTCCACTGCTTCTATGTCTATCCACTTGCTTCTCCCCGGCTGCAGCCCCCAGTAGAACACTACTTCTTCTCCTCCTCCTGCTGCTGCTGGGCAAACATGATGGTACTCGGTTGGGTTGGGGTCGATGAATCCCTGCAATTCCTCCTCCAGCCTCACCACAAGCCATCTGAATCGCGACTTCACACACCCAACCCACACCTCCAGCTCCTCTTTCTCACTAGCTGACAGTGATATCTTCACTACCCGCCCGTATATCTTCCCGTATGGAAAATGTTCAAACAGCTCGCTCCAATCAAAACCCGGACTCAACATCTCCTGCACACACACGCACATACATGTATCATAACTCATCATCACAAGATTAATTTCAACTTGAACAAGAAATTCAGAAATACCTTTGTCAAAGCATGACCCCTGAGAAACTCTGCCCGGATTTTGTGGTAAGTGCTTCTGGTGATGTTGGAATGACAGAAATCAGACTCACTGCCCGGCAAGTGGATAGGCCAAAGACCGTGTTTTTCTCCGGGGATGAAAGACGGCCTCATCGACCTGTCATGCAGGACTACCGGAGCATGGCAAGGCCAAAAGGCAAATGTCTTGAAGAAGATCAGCACCAGGGAACTCAACTTTGCTGCTGGATGCTTTTGACACACGAATGCTGAAAGGACTGCTAGATGAATCCCACCAAAAAATCCTAGCAACTGAAGTGAAGGTAGTAGTAATGCATGCCGGTGTTAGGCTTGTGGTGACTCACTCATTCTTAAGCCCTTGTTTGGTGGCGAAGGAGGGATATTTAACATCTATTTTCCTGCCATAATAATTCCCTCCTCACTCTCTATTGAATCAAACATAGCATCTTTAGAAACTCCCTAAGCTCTTCTGTTTTCATCCTCTTTCGAACCAAACAAAGGCCCAAGTAAGCGTGTAGTAAAACATGAGCATGGATAGAAAACAACCCTTACATTTCCATACAACCCTCGTCTCTTTGCCCATAACTTAACGCAGCGCAGCAGTGATTGGAATTCCTGTTCAAACAACATTTCAAGAAATAAAAGATGTGATTGATCGTACCATGCTCCCATCTGGATATAAATAGCAGATTCTGTCCCAAAGTACTATGCAAAATCTCATAGAGAGTTCCCATAGCCTTCTCAGTTGATAACTCAAAATTTTATGCAACTCACCATTGATGTTTTTCCCACACACAAAAAAAGAGAGAGAGAGAGAGATCTTGAGAGAGGATTGATTAAAACAAAATTGAATAACACATCATGTGGTTGTGTATTTTAAGAATAAGAAGGCGTGTATCGACTTTTGTTTTTTTGTTTTTGTGTTGCATATTCATTAATGTACCTCAATGCTTGGAACAAGGGAAAGGATACTCCTATTAGCACGTACTCCTGATAAACTTTTCCAGCTGCTCTCGTCAATGTTCCTCATAAAAAATGGGTTGAACAAATCCACATTCTGCATTAACATCAGATCGCATGGTTAGATCTCTGAGAAATCCAAATATCAAACACAACCAGCAGTTACAGAAGCAAAAACACGTAGAAATTGAAGGGCGCCATAAATCACCTCTGGGATGGATATTACTTTAAGTTGAGCATATGGAAGATCAACGGAGATCCCATCAAATTTAAAGCGCATCAGAGGAACTTTAGCATCCTTAACACAGTAGATGTCTGAGATTTCAGGTCTGCTGGCAAGTATGTTGTACAGCAAAACGAAAAAGTCTTCCTACAGTAATACATAACAAAATGAACTGTTTTATTGAAAAACAAAAATTGACACTTCAAGAAATAATTAGAGAATAATCAATTGAAATACCAGAAACCAGAGAGGCCTACCCTCATATTAGCGAAGCAGGGGACAACACACAATGCATCAATGTCCGATGACGCGTTATGAGCCTGAACAGTATACTGACACAAGTCAAAGGCAAATATGTACACCTAAACCCTCATAACACTATATGTTATAAGACCAAATTGATTTACCCCAAGTCCATATGAACCGAAAGTCAAAATCCTAGCCGAGGCCATAGCGAGGTATCTTTTTGGGAGTTGGTGTCTGTAAGCAACCCTTTTAATCCATTCCATTACTATCTGTGGGTTGTAATTGCATTCCAATAAGATTCGAATTATGAACTTAAAAAAGTGAATCTCAACTCAAGCAGAAAATTACATAACATTAAATGCAGACAAAGAATAAGCTTTGAATAGAAATATCATTTCTGCCCACAAATAAACCTTCTTTAACTTGTGAATGGCATTTCTCCTCCTCAATTCATCTTCTTCTGATGGAACCAAACCCTCGTTCATCATGATCTGAAGGAACGAAAAGAAGATTTGAAAATGAAACCGAAACCCTAACGGCGAGGAAAATCAAGATATGGAAACGCGCATTGCAGCTCATCATTATATGAAAACGTTACCAACCTGTGAGAGAGACGAAGACCTTTCCATCTCCATTCTCAAGAACACGTCGAGGTTGAATCCAACCCTAGATGTAACGACCCGGTGAGGCGGAAAGGGAACAACAATTCTTGCAACCCTAATCGGCTGCGGTCCAGGAATTACGCGTGGAGCCGCATGATTCCCTGCTCCAACACCAACATCGATTGAATGCTGAATCACAGGTTCCTCAAATTCCATAAAAGAGACCCGATATCCGATGATAATATCTGGAATGTCAACAATGAATTCCCAAACGAAAACAAAAAAGGAAAGAACGAGAAAGATAAAATCTTTCACGATTGTAATGCAACAGTGACAGAAGAAAGAAATCGGAAACCGAGGGTTAAGAGCACAAATCCTAGAGTTCTTAGAAAGATGAATCAAGAATAGCAGGGGATAGTGTTAGAACAAGAAATTCAGGGGAACTCCGGGGCGGAGGGATTTGGGGTTCCAAGCTTTGGCCGCTCGGAGTGACGACGTATATGGAACGTTTTCAGAGAACACGTGCTAGCCCAAGCAGCAGCCACGTGCCTGTGCTGTCCTTCCCTCTTTTTTACCCTTTTCTTTTTTCTTTGTTGACTTCACACCACCATAGACAGTACACTCTATACTGGCAAAATGGCACCCTTCGATGACATGGTGTAAAAAGATAGGGTATGTTGTGATGAAAAGTAAGGATGTGTGAGAATGTACTAAATTAGGATTGGTTAACAAATAGCGAAGTTTGGTGGTGGTGTCGCAGTGGTCACGCCGGTTTGTCAAATCGCATAACGGATGGCCTAATAACCAATTGGTTGGCAAGTAGCCAAGTTTGTACATAGTATTTGTAGAAGTCTATGTTTAACATAATTGTCCAATTGTTAGAATTTGAACTCGAATGCTGGCACCTTTTGATGAGCTAACTAAGTCACGCCCCCAACACTTTCTCTTGTTTTAACAAATTCAAAACCAGATAAATCTATTATAATACGAAGTATTAGAATTTGAAACCATATAGAAAATAATTAGTACTACCTCTGTCTCAGAGTAATTGTTCATTTTTAATATTTTGCAATTAAAATTGATAAGATTTAACTATATATCAAATAAAATTTATATTAGATATTGATACACAAATATTTTTATTAGTTTTATCTTGTAAGAAATTTTTTCAAAATATTGTTTTTTTTTAAAATTTAAATACCATATATTTTTATTTAATTATAAGTCATCAAAAGTTGATTGTGATTAACTAAAAAAAGTAAAAATTGGACAAATACTCTGAACGGGGAGAATATGCAATTTAAATAATGACTATCTATGTTCAATACGTCCTAGATAATAATTGTGTGTTTGTGAATAACGAAGTACATGATATTACCTCTGTCATAAAGTATTTGTTTAATAAGTACTTCATCCGTCACTATTTAACTTATTTATTTACTATTCACATGATTAAATTTTATTCATTTTCTTTTATCTATTTTAATTATAGTAAAATATCATGCAATCTCTTGTTTCATTTGATATAATCTGAATATTTTTTAAATATATGATATTATTTTAAATTCTACTCGAGTTTTGGACTAAATTGAATTGAAAAATCAATATAGTCAAATATAATAAGGTGAAATGAACGATTTAATTTGAAATAGGGAGGGTATATATAACCAAATTTTGATTTCAAAATTGCTAAGATAGACTCCAATTCAACTGATGTTTCAGGCGCTAAAGCTGGAAAATTATGATCTCTCCAGCTGAGAAGGATGAAGATATGTATGGAAGAAGTGAGCAAATACAGAGCCTTATTCCTCACAACTTAAATTCCCTTCCAAATCTAGGGCTCATTTCCCTAAATTCATCATCCATCACATTCGATTCACCATCTCCTCTCTTGCAATTGAAACCGCACATATATAAATCCGGCATCGTATCCCAACCCATGAGCTTCTCTACTCACAGTCCAGTGCTTTCAGGAAGGAGGAAGAACAGTAAGCATTATAACAATGGTGTTGATCTACGGACCCCTAACACCTGGCCAGGTTAGAAGAACCTAACGCTGCTCTTCCTGTTCTATACATTTTGCACTCCCTGTGTTTATTATTAGAAGAATTATACATATATGTGCCGATTGCAGGTGTCGTTTTTTATCGGAATCGTACCGCTTATCGCGGCTTGGTTGTATTCTGAGTACTTGGAGTACAGCAGGAATCTCCCTTCTTCCAAACTGTACGTCCAAGTTAATTTGAGATTTAGACCTAGATAGTCGTCTTCTTTGTAGAATTTATAAATTGGTAGGTGTTGCACTACAGCAGGCATTCTGATGCCAATTTGGTGGAGGTAGGCAAGGAAGCAGTTAAAGAAGAAGAAGAAGAAGTCGATGAATCTGCTCTGTTAGAGAAAGGCATTGGCATCCACTCAAATCCTCCAAGAGCCCACATTTCATCATCAGTAACATCTCAAGTTTTCAGGTTTCTCAAATTCCGGACATTGTGTTGGTAAATAATGAGTATTATTTCAAGTTTGCAGATTCGTCATGTGTTATTGTTTATTCACAATTCTAGGCTCTTCTTGATGGATAAAACATTCTTGCTTGAAAACCGGTTGATTTTGAGAGCTATGTAAGGACTTTACTTTCTTTTCAAATTGTCAGACTTGGTTGTGTACTATAGATCAATGTTTACCATTTCTCTCTTTTGTTACGAATGTTCCCCTTGCAGATCAGAGTTTGGTGCTCTTTTGTTCTATTTCTACGTTTGTGACCGTACCAATCTTTTCAATGAATCAAGAAAGGTCTGCCAACATCTCCATCTCCTCCTCCCCCATATCCAAGAAAACGAAAGGAAAATGCAAAATATATCCATTTTCATTCGCTTTAGCCTTTAAACATGATTGTTTGTTTTGCAGAATTATAATCGGGACCTTTTCCTGTTCCTTTACCTCCTATTCATCATAGTTTCTGCAATTTCTTCTTTTAAGATCCACCATGATAAATCCCCATTCTCTGGGAAATCCTTGATGTACTTAAACAGGCATCAGACAGAGGAGTGGAAAGGTTGGATGCAGGTAAAGTTATTTCCCTGTGCATATTCCATAGTTTCGTTCAACCAGAAGAAATCTTTAAATAACTCATATGAGGGATTAGAAGTTGTTGTACACTTGTGTGCATCCATATTTCACAGGAGAGTAACACTGTGGCTTATAAGCTTGTGCTTGGGGTTCACTAATGTGATTTTTTTTTGTGCGCACAGGTATTGTTCCTGATGTATCATTACTTCGTTGCTGCAGAGTTTTACAATGCTATTAGAGTGTGTATAGCTGCTTACGTATGGATGACTGGATTCGGGAATTTTGCATACTATTATATCCGAAGAGATTTTAGCATAGCACGGTTTGCTCAGGTACTAGCTTTTCTTTGTACCAAGAAATCTTTCTCAACCAAACAATACACTGAAAGTTTATCTGTACCGGGCAGATGATGTGGCGGCTTAATTTTTTGGCGTTCTTTTGCTGCATTGTTCTAAACAACAACTACATGCTGTACTACATATGTCCAATGCATACTCTTTTCACTTTGATGGTTTATGGTGCATTGAGTATTTTTAACAAATACAATGAAAATGGCTCTGTGATGGCTACCAAGATCGTGGCTTGCTTTGTCGTTGTCATACTGATCTGGGAGATACCTGGAATGTTTGACCTTGTTTGGAGCCCTTTCACATTTTTACTTGGTTGGTAGTATGCACCTTTTGTTACTTATACTGTCCCGCATTTAATGCTGAATATGAATATCTAAATGTCTTTCCTATTACATCATTTTAGGGTATGCTGACCCGGATCCTTCTAAACAAAAATTGCCATTGTTGCACGAATGGCATTTCCGTTCTGGCCTTGACCGTTACATATGGATCATTGGGATGATATATGCATACTTCCACCCTACAGTAAGTTGCATGGTGGATCTGGATAGTTTGTATTTGTCATTAATTTTTTAGTCCAGTGTTGTAAAGCCGTGATTTCGTACCTTCTCACTACCTGTATTTGATTTTGGTTTTATTCTTGCTGGATATCTAATTTCAAGGTGGAGATGTGGATGGAGAAACTCGAGGAAACAGAAGTGAAGCGACGAATAACTATTAAAACAGTTGTTGCAATAACTTCACTGGCGGTAAGAGAATATATTTTTATTTTAATAGCTAATGAATATTTACATTCCTGCATTTGTTTGATGTTACAGTTTTATGAATTTCAGATTGGATACATGTGGTATGAGCACGTATACAAGCTCCCGAAGATCATGTACAATAAATATCATCCGTATACATCGTGGATTCCAATAACGTATGCTTAGAGACCTTGTCTAACTGTTAGTTTGTGATTTGGTCAAGTGTCTTGTCATGCACATTGATTTGATATGTGGCTTATTCCTCATGCTGTCAGAGTTTTCATTTGCTTAAGGAATCTCACCCAGTCACTACGCAGCTACTCATTGACACTTATAGCGTAAGTGACCTTAAAACGCAATAGAAAAAAGAGAGTCATAGTGAGTACTCCATATATTTTATTTCCAGTAAATCCAAACAAAACACTCAGATGTTTTGTTTAAGTGGACAGCTTAGTAAACCAACCCTCTCTCACTCTATTTTCCTTTTGGGAATAACAGATGGCTCGGGAAGATAACTTTGGAGACTTACATCTCACAGTTTCACATATGGTTAAGGTATTAGTATTTTCTTGCGGTGAATTTATTTGTGTTTGGTGTCTCTATTATGACCACAACAAGGAACAATGGACTATTAGTTAGTTGAAATGTTGAATTGGAGGTTTCTGTGTTGTGGATTACTGATGCTAATTTATGTATATTAACAACTAACAGTAGCAAAACAATACTGCAGGTCGGGCGTGCCAGATGCTCAGCCCAAAAGGCTGCTATGCTTCATCCCGGGCTACCCATTGCTGAACTTCATGCTTACAACTGTCATTTCTGTTGTTGTAAGGAGAGCCATGCAGCTTTTTTTCCTTTTTCTTTCAATTAATAAGCATGAGGCGTGACACGACACACGAGAGTCCGTATATTAATGAACCTTGTTTTGTTACACGTACATGTGCAGGTTTCTTATAGGCTATTTGAATTGACAAATACATTAAAAGGTGCACTTATTCCAAGCAAAGACAACAAACGTCTGCTCTATAACGCAATCGCTGCCTTATTGATTGGATGTTCCATATACACACTTTCTTGTGTGTATTTGAGGCTATCTCAGATAATGGTATGTATGTGATTCCTCACTGTTCTTCTGTCTTGATATGTTGACCTTAATGCGAGTAATATATGTTCGTTACGTCATCACCTTAATAATCTGTATGTGCAGATATAGAAAATTTGAGACGCAATGCACGAGAAGAGGCTCAATGATATCTTCCACGGTGTCTGTGCTTTATTATAAGCACTTAATTGGATACATACATACATACATATATATATCAGTCATTGTAAAATTGGTGAATGCAATTCTGTCAGTTTTTGAGTTCACTTTTGGGGCTGCATACAATCAATAGAAGTGATGAGTGAATAAACAATAATTATACATAAGCACATACAAATTGCTGTGTCCTCTCTTTCTTCTTTTCATATATACGGAGTGTTGAATTATTGATGTATTCACGTCTGCCATGTTATTCACGGATGCGGTTAAATAATTGTTGATTGTTTTAAGGGGTGAATGACAAAAAAATTGAGTTTAAACATATAAAAACTTTGCAAAAGTATTTCACCAATCATATTCATATACTGTTCAAATTTTGACAAAGTACTATATTTTGACATTTGGGTATGACGTAATAAAACAAAACTATTGTTCATACAATTTGTGTTTTTGTTGTGGTAAAGTAGGAGTTAATCAATATAATTTTCAACATTCGTTATAGGTCATCGGGAAATAGTTTTTTATATTCTAAACTTAGTAATTAGTTTACAATGGTTAAAATAATGAAATTGTCCAACGAGAATTCAGGTGAACCTTCATTTTACCCTTTAATTGGGATGTGAATTTTGATTGAAACAACTAAAAAAGAAAACTAAGTTCTTTTAGACGTGGCTTATGTTGAAAAATTGAGAAGGGGAAACCATGCATAACAACGTTATAAGGAATGATATTTGAAGAACGTGAAAAAATTTGATAGAATTAGGAAATTGCATGAAACATGCTTTCAGAAACGAAGATGTAAATATCTAAAACACGTATCCAAGTTTTGTGTATCTCAAAAATATCTTGAACTCTATGTGTAGAGCAAAATCCAAAGGGATGTGTTTTTTTGTTAAATAACATGATTTATCGAACAACATTCGAATGTTTAAATTAAACTTAAAAGATTTTAAATTTTAATCTCGTAACTTGTTAATTTTGTTTAAATTTGTATCTGATCTAAATACCCCCTCCATCTTAAATCAGATTACAATTTTTTTTTCTCGCATCTCGATAATTTGTATTTATTTATGTGTTTTCATTTAGTATTTGATAAAATACAATATTCTCGACACATCTCGTTTTGTATAGTTTTTGACATAATCTTTTAGTATATAATTTTTATATGTTATTGATGTATTAATTTATAAATAAAATGATTTCAAAAGATGATTTGACAACTCCAAATTTGTAATAAAATTAGGGGAGAGGGAGTAATATTATTGACAAATAAAAAATCTTTTCTTCGCTATCCAGCCTACCCGTTCCTCAAATCTTCTTTGGCAATGGGCAGTTCTAAAAGAAAGAAATAAGCTCCGACGGGAACTTCTAGACCTGGGGGGACTTATAGCTACGATTCTCACAATCTCATCCTCTTCGTGAATTTTACCAGTAGTAATAAACTGATGACGATTGATGAATATCTTCTATAGTACACCGTAATCTCTGACCAATAAGCATTCCCCGGCTGCTTTTATTTGCGGGCAGTTCCAACATACAACTTCACAAAGCTTCTCCCTTTTTCTTTCCCTTGAAAAATGATTCTGACAGCGAGATGGGGGAAGTCGCTGTTTAAAGCGCCCAGACCACCGCCGGCACCTGTGATCCCAAACGCGGACTTGGTTTCCGATGATCATAAGAACCCCACGGTTTTTGAAGAATCAGAGGTTCTGAGGAGGCTGAGAAACGAGCCCAATGCCGGGCTGGCTTTTGAGTTCTTCAAATACGTCTCCAATTCCAAATCTTTCAAGCACACCCAGCGAACATACGGAGTGATGATCCAGAAACTGGGCTGCAGCGGGATGATGGACGGAGTTCACTACCTTCTGCAGCAAATGCACCTGGACGGGATCCATTGCTCCGAGCACACCTTCGTCGCCGTGATCAATTTCTACAGGGAAGTCGAGGCTGCGTCTCAGTCCTTGAAAGTGTTTTACAGAATGCAAGACTTCGGCTGGAAACCCACGGTGAAGGTTTACAATCATCTGCTGGACGCGTTGCTGGGCGAGAACAGGTTCGGCATGATCAATCCTGTGTATAGAAACATGAAGAAAGACGGCATTGCTCCCAATCTGTTCACATACAATATTCTTCTGAAAGCCCTGTGCAAGAATAACAGGGTAGACAGTGCAGGCAAGCTGCTCGATGAAATGTCTCAGAAGGGTTGCCCTCCTGATGATGTGAGCTATACAACGATCGTGTCCTCTTTGTGTGATCTGGGCAGGGTGGAAGAGGCTAGAGACTTGGCCATGGCATTCGGTGCCACTGTTTCGGTTTACAATGCACTCGTGAATGGGCTTTGCAAGCAGGGGAAAGTGAAGGAGGCAATCGAGTTGTTGGATGAGATGATGCGCAGAGGTGCCACTCCGAATACCATTACTTACACGCCGATATTGAATGCTTCGTCGGAGTTGGGTAACGTCCCACTCTCCCTTTCCATCTTAGCCAAAATGTTTGTGAGAGGATGCTCTCCCAACATCTACACTTTTACCAATTTGATTAAAGGAGTGTGTGGTGCCAGAAGGTGGAATGAAGCACTCATTGTGTGGGATGGTATGATCAAGGAAGGGGTTTTCCCTAATGTTATTGCATATAACACATTGATACGCGGGCTTTGTTTGGCTGGAAATATGAACGCATCTTTATCTGTCTTCAACCAGATGGAAAGACACGGCTGCCCTCCGAATTTGACAACCTTTAGCACTCTCATAGACGGATTTGCAAAATCTGGGGATCTGAGTGGTGCATCTGAGATGTGGAACAAGATGGCAGTGCTGGGTCTCCGTCCAAATGTTGTGGTGTATACATGTATGGTGAATGCCCTATGTAAAAATTTCATGTTCAACCGTGCTTATGAAATCATGGAGAACATGGTGGTTGAAAATTGCCCCCCAAACACCGTCACGTTCAATGTATTCTTGAAAGGTTTGTGTGCAAGTGGTAAAGTTGATTGGGCTATCATGATATTCAATCAAATGGAAATGTTTGGGTGTTCCAGAGATGCAACCACGTACAAGGAGCTACTGAATGGGTTGTTTAGAAACAACAACCTTTCCCTTGGATTGGAGCTTTTAGTGGAGATGGAGAGAAAGGGAGTTGAGCTTGATCTGGGGGCATATCACACTATAGCTTCTGGGATGCTTGAAAAAGCTCCAAAAGTTGTTGCGAAGATGCTCGTCAGGGGAATAAAGCCCGATGTTTTCACATTCAACATACTGATAAATGCTTACTGCAAGGGAGGTAATGTCAAACTTGCCTGCCAGCTTCTTGATGCAATGAGATCAGAAGGATGGAAGCCGGATATAGTTTCATATACCTGTCTCATATCCAGTTTCTGTGAAATGTGCGATTTCGAAACAGCTACGGATTGTGTTGGCAGGATGGTAGATGAAGGAATTCTCCCAAACGCGTCTACGTGGAACATTCTTGTGCGCTTTTTGGTTAGCCATATTGGGTATGCTGACGCAATTCGACATTTAGACAGTGTCTTGGTGAGCTGAGCTTCTTAGAAGGAATTGAAAGTTCAAATGTAGCCTTGGTGTGAAGAATCATAAATTTAATGGAGAAATGCATGATTTGGCTCTAATGTTGGAAGCCATTTAGATTTAAGAATACTTGACAGAGAATGCAGGTGAAGATCCTTTGCTTCTTCTATTTTGTTTTTCGATGAGTTCATTTAATTTGAAGATCTTTTGCTTCTTCTAATTTGTAGCTGGGTGGTTCTGAACGAGGAGAATACGGCGTTAAAGAATTTGCTTTCTTCAGGGGTTCTGATGAAAAAGATATCTGAAATTAATCAGCACAGGACATGAGCAGACTATGAGTGAATATCACAGAGCTGAAGGTATCTATCTCATGCTTTTCCTCTGTGGGCTGTTTTTTCCTTTCCTTTTCAAATATTTGATTTTTGATTATGAATATGTGATCAGACCCTTCGCCCTGGATATCCAACATTAACCATTCTTTGATTAGAATACAGTTTCAGTGACATGGCGACACCAGAATTTTATTAACATTTTACGAACATGCTTTTATGCAAAATCAGGGACGGGGCATAGTCCATGGCAGTCACCGTCGTGAAAACCGGCCTGCAATTACATACAGTCCCTCATGCATGGTCCCTTGAACTTTGTGGCTCACGACTCGCACATCCTCCCCTCCACCACCATTTACCTTATGGCTACCTCCCATCTCGGAAGGCAAATCGGTGGCCCGAAGAGCATCACAATGAAGATTGCGACTGCATATGAGCTAAGAGAGAATGAAGCCATTGCAAAGAAACAAATAGAGGAGGGGGTTGCCCTTGTCATACCTAACAGATGCTAATAAAATTTCAAAGTTGAGGTTTTGTTTAAATCAGGTAGAACCTTACAACATGCCCATCCACCCTAAGTTGAAAAGTTTTCACAATGTTTTACACATTGATGAAAAGTGATTCTATATGTCTAAAACTTGAAGATTTTTACGGAGTATGATGAAATTTGAACTGATACTAATTTTCCATCTTCATGTTTTTCAGATCTTAAAGATTTATATAATAAAATTTGAATTGATAGGTAGCTGCGGGGATGAGGACTACTGAATGAATGATGCACTGTTGCTTCCTTGGGAGATCTGGGTAGCATTCCGTTTGCTTGATTTAATCTGATCTAATTTTTTGAAGATTTGATCGGGTCTGATTTGATCTGATTGCTGTTATAATTAAAGCTGTTTTTAATCTGGTCTGTTTTTGTCTGATCTGATTATAATAAGAATAAATAATAAACAGAAAAAATAAGTTGAACAGGACGCTGCCTTGATGTTGCCGTCTAGTCTTGTGATAATGAAGAAAGAGACATCTGTATTAATCTTCCATTTTTTATTGTGTTGATGAATTTGGGTGTACTTTAACATTCAATAAAGCCTATAATGATGCTCAAAGAGAGTGAAAATGTTGTAGTGTAATGTTTGTGTGCATACAGAGCAAGTGCCCTTAGATGTTTCTCCTTCTTCAATAAATTTAGCTTGAGGGTATTTTTGGAAGGTCAACTTTGATTTTTCTAATTATTTTTATTTATGAGACAAAGTCAAAATAGACAATATAAAATAAGACGAAGGGAGTTATATGTAAAGATATGTCCTTAAACATACTTTTATCTACAACAGCTATTTATAAAATGGGTTTGCCAAACATTTTTTTCACGGACATTTGATCAACCGAACAACTAAACCAATCAGTACAAAACAACCAATTATCAAACAAAGCCTTCGTTTCACAAGTAAACAAGACATACTACCAATAGTGCTTTCGGCCGCTAAGGCCTTGTGGTCGAGAGACAACCAAGATTTTCCCAAATGAAACGTCATTAGGTCTGCATCTTAGTGAGCCACTAGGTTAAAAAAAAGTGGTGCATATATACAAATATTAATATACTCAAACAAAAAGAAAAAAAATAGTACTTTGAGGCCAGATACAAACAGCCTGCCTACACTCTTGCCAATTCCTTTTCCCTTCTGGTCAGAATTGGAATACTCAGCCTGCTACCTCCATCATCATCATCATCATATTCATCATCATCATCATTATCATCATCAGCATCTTCATCATCATAATCACCATCATCATCACCATCAAAGTCATCATCATCACCACCACCATCATCATCATCATCATCATCATCACCATCATCATCCATTTCCAATTCAGCTTCAATCTCATCATCATTACCCTCATCTTCATCGCCGTACTCATCCATTACCTCATCGTCACCGGATAAAGAATAGTAGTCCGGAGGCGGCGGGCAATCCTTTGTTTCCGCTTTGTCCCTCTTCATGACAAGATGTCGAATGACTCTCTCATCCTTGTCCAGCAACTCCTTGAAATCATTTATCCACTTGGCATCTAATTCAAAGTTCATCAATATGTAGTGCGCGCGGTTCGCTTTTCGTATCTTGTAAGCCAGTCCTCTCATACCCCAGTCGTTGAATCTCCAAACCTTTCCTTTTTTCTCCTTCAAAAAATCTAAAAAAGCATCAAGCTTCCAAGTTCTTAAAAAGATTCTGAGCCGAGACAAATGAAGAAAAGGAAAACTACTATGCAGGAGTATAACATTTCAAGAGTAGACATTCTCAAGTTCACAACCAGCCAGAAGCAAGGACTAATAAAAAGTTATTATAGAAGCGGGTAGGACAGACCTTGAACCATCATATTGACACTATCTACCTTATCCTTGTGGTCTTCATGAATCAAGTAAACAACTTCATAGTGGCGCACTGCAGAATCAAACTCGTTTACTTATTACCAAGCAGTATAGAAACAAATTCATACTATTTTGTAAGCTACTTTGAGTGCAAAGGGTCACTATTAAAGTGATTCAGCTATTTACTTCTTGACCAATAATGAATAAAGGTGAAGACTCAAAGGGTCACGCTTACTTCTTTCCACATCTAAATCACTCTCCAGCTGAAGACTCAAGGAGTCAAAAAGAGCTCCTGCAAATGAAACAATCTCAGCCACCAGACATATGATCAGGGAATACATTCCCAACATTCACAGTTAACACTTACGTTCTTCCGCGTCAGCAAACTCAGGCAGAAGCTTACCATCTTCTCCAGGCTTCACCTGTTAAAGAAAATGTTAATCCCTTAGCATATGAGATAAAAAGAGGTAAACAGTGCTTGTGCAACTGAACCAATCTCAAACCAGCTATGAAACTTGCAAGCATCCAATCAACACCATCGAAGATGAAATAAATGTCCTAAAGATGATTGAAATTTCATCACCTTCACTAAAAATGACTACTCTAATAATGTTATTCCCAAAGTAGTTTCTATTTAGTATTATTAAAAGAATACCATTCATGATGAACAACTAACTAAATTCATATGACTATTATGCCTGTATAACCAATTAATAGACCCATAATCATCAGCACACCATTCTCTTCCTTCCAGACACATTGTCCACAAAGACACCATAATATCTACTCTCGATTATCTGAAGGATGAACAATGCATGGTATTAGTTGAAATTTTGTTATTCACAAATTCACCTAACTAAACTAGGTATTTTCTCAGGGAGACAGATTATATGGTTGGAAGCTGATCTCCATGAGATTTGTTGGAAGGCCTTGCTACCTGATGCTGGTGGCCTACACATTGGTATTCTTATTCTTCATTTATGGTGAAGCTATTTGTCATCTCCCACGGCCATCCAATCCATTCATCTCTGCCTCCATTGCCAGATTCCATTGAGGCAATCATCAATGAAGGCAGTGAAGGCAATGGGCATTGAAGTTATATGGCTGATGGACATTGTTGGGCAGTCAAGGCGGTAATACACTGAACACCTAAGGCAGAAATGTTGGATATTGATTAACGGAAGGGGCAATACTGGACATTGAGAGCAGCAACAGCAGAATGGAGGCCAAAAACATTGCTTGTTTTTTAGCTTTACGTTTTTGTCTCCCCTGTTATTTTTGGTCATATCATATAATGGGAAGGAATGAAAAAAACATAAAGGAATTTTCTAGTCCTTCAACTTTCCAATCCAATATGGTCTATCTATACAACCCAGTTTATAGTCCACCGTTGAGTTTCCAGCCTTCACCAGATTTTGTACACGGATACCTATCGGTGTAACTTTCAAAAATACAAATGTAAAAAGGATAATAAATAAAATTACCTCTTTGAGGAGGACGGCTTCAGGGAAAGTGATTTCATCTGGTCGTGGAAAGAAACTATGGCTGTCTGATTTGTTCTTATTCTTCTTCTTGCTATTATTATCATTGGTGGAAGAAGCTACTATGAGAGACGAGAATCTCAACTTCCCAGATGAAAATGGAAGGGGCAAATAAGAAGAAGATGTTGAAGAAGAGGAGCAGAGCTGCAATTTTGCAGATTTGGAGCGAAAGTTGCGGTTTTGAGAGCAGAGTACCAAACTCCCAACTTTCGAAGAAGAAGCAGAAGCAGCTGTGAGGAGAAAGGTATCCATCATCTATTATTGCTTAGAATGGGGTTCTCGCGGCGGCGGGCGGTTGAAGAAGAGACGATGAAGATGAAGATGAAGATAATGGGGGATTTTTAGAACATTCAGGAAAACGGTAAGGTCCCAGACACCCAGACCAACATTGTCCGCATTAAAATTTAAAACTTTTGTGACATGGAATATGTTTGGGCTCTTTTTTTTTTTTTAAACAAAAAGATAGTCTTCCTTCTAAGTAGTACCGTTTTGACAGTTCAATTTTTATCCAAATCAAAGACAAAACGGACCGTGAGTTACAATGTTATA
Organism: Cuscuta campestris; assembly: GCA_900332095.2. Taxonomy (NCBI): domain Eukaryota; kingdom Viridiplantae; phylum Streptophyta; class Magnoliopsida; order Solanales; family Convolvulaceae; genus Cuscuta; species Cuscuta campestris. The sequence continues at coordinate 215,093 of OOIL02001512.1, read as the reverse complement.
AGCATCAAGAAGTTGTAACAATGCTAACTCGATGATGAAACAATAACGATAGGTAAAGACAAAGTTCAGTTTATACCAAAACCAAATGAAAGGTTAAATAAAGGTTGATTCGGTTAGATGTTACGTAAAAAATTTGTCGAGTATCCAACAAAATGGAGCATTTTTATTTTTTGTATAATACTTTCACTTCTATTATAACATCAAATTTTTTTTATGTAAATTACTTTAATGTTAATATAACTCCGTATTAAAATTAGTTAATGGTGTTTATACTCTTAGATTTTTTTTAAGTTTATAATATCTTTTAAAATATTTAGTAGTTAAGGCATAAGGTTGAATAACTTCAACCAAATGATGGGTTATTCGCATTTACTATATTTTAATAACTTACTGCAACATTTGGTGCCATTCTTCATAAAATCTCAACTCCCTTCCTCCACACAAAATCTTCATTATTCAACAATTGTAACACTATTAAAGACGTAAAATTCACACACTTTATGTAGATATATAAGTAAAAGTAGTACATAAATATTTTCTCTATCTCAATTTAATCTTTCTAGATATTATTACAACTTCTGGATAAAGTTCTAAGGGGTAGGAGGTTTAAGCGACGATTAGAAGAAATAGGAAACAACAATTTTACAAACAGAGCATTGCAATGTGAATTGTCATGACAATTGAAAGTTTTGTCAAGCAAACCGTGTTGTTGTTGTCATTATTATTATTATTATTATCATTATCATTATTATTATTATTATTATTATTATTGCATATAAGAGTGATTCAGAATAATATTAGTCCGTAAAATGTAAAGAGTAATACAGTACGAGTAAATAAAATAAGAATAGTTTCCGCAGCTGTAAAAAGCAGTGCTTTATCTAGAAAGAAACATTTACAGGGGCAATCCACTCTATAAACACATTGCTTCTTGCACCTCATTGCTCCATATTGTGTGTCTACGTATTGTTTTGTGGGAATGAAGATGTTAAAAGATCCTCTCTGGGCTTCTTTCTCCTGAGACTGCTTGCAAACTCACCATTGCCTTTTCCCTTTCTTCTTTTTCTTGTTCCCACCCGCTGCACTGCCACTTCCCTTCCCAGTCTCGGCTGCTGCCGGAGGAGGAGGAGGAGGAGCCGCCTCTGATGAGCTGCCGCCAGTGTTAAACAGGCCGGCTTGCACGGCGCTCCGCACCCACTCAATGAATTCCTCTTCAGTCATGGTGGCAGCCTCTTCCATGTTCGGCATCCGAGCCGTGCTGCTGCTGCTGCTGCTCCTTCTCTCATTGCTACTCTTTAATATCACGCTTGGGTTCACATGGAAACTTGGTTTGTGACTGTTGGCCGTGCATCTCATTCCCTGCCCCAAACGTTTACCGGGAGGGGGTTGGTTTAACATATGGCTCTTTTCTTGAAAATGTTAAAAAAAATAAGGTGAGGGACTCTACCTGGCAGCTATACCATTCACTTGCATCATAAATCTTGCGGTCCACACAAACATATGCACAAGGAGTCTCCACCTGCTCAGCCAACAACAAAACAAGCCATTTAAACCCCCATAAAAGTAGGATCTATGAGCGTTTGTGTACACAAAACTTACTCGTGATTGGAAGTAGAGAGACTATTTCGGAGAGACCCAAAAGCACAAACACAATAAACACAGTAGAATACAGATCGACACTGGCCACAACACCCAACATATAGAACACACCAAAAACACATGCACAAAGGTTTTAGGGAAAAAAACAACAAAAAATACATACTAAGGCCTAAAGGTCTACCCAACTACTCTAATGTGGCTATGTGCATTACAAACCTTCATCAATAGTCCATATAAGAATGGGTGTGAAGTCTGTTCAACCCATCCTTCTCCATCTCTAGCCGGGTGGAACTCCTCACATTCCTACGCGAAGAGTAAGAGTCATTAAAGTTTACAGTTGAGCCATAAAAATATACGTATATTCCAGTTCTGAATGTGAGGATGAGAAGATGGCAATACAACTCTCAGCATATACTCTACTCTTTCTTTTTCCCTTTTTTTCTTTTGGTTTAGAAAAATGTGGAATCACATTGGGAAGAAGTAAAAAAGAAACCTGACACCATCGTGCTTTGTTTTTTGCTCTGTCAGTGCAAATCCAGAGATGAAACTTGCCGCACTTGCAGGGAATCCGTTTAGACTCTGCATGAATATCTACACCAACACCTTCTGCATGTGTAAACTTGCGGCCTCGATTCTGAAGTTGTAGCAACACATTGAGAAAAACAGAGCTTGGAAAAAGAATACTGTGCATTTTTCATGTAAAGTGTAGGGTGCACAATGCAATATTGCATAATGGACTTCAGCAGTAGTAGGCAATTGCATGCTGCTAAAATAAAGTGTATACTGGAGAATAAAAACTACTCTGTATTCAGTTTCATATAAACCAAATCCGATAATTAGACCTTTTGAGGAGTATTTCGGAAGCTATGTAAGTAATTCATCAGTTCTTCACTCCTCAATTCATCATCATACGTTTTTCGCTTGAAAGAATCGAGCAAAACCTGGAAAGTTAATACAACAAATAATTTTAAATAACAATACTTACATACACCATGTGCATAACTGCATATGACAGAAAACCAATTAAGAAATGGAATGCAATTTATACTTCATACGCATTTTGGAGTTTCTTGAAAGCATCTGCAGCCCTTTCATTGCCCATATTTTTATCTGGATGAACCAACATTGCCTGAATGCAAAAAAAATTAAAAGATAATGGTTGGTGAAACTCTCAATTTGGTGCAGATTTTAACTTTTAAAAAGTAGTGAACTCTCTGTGTGTTAACCTTTTTTCTGTACTCCCGCTTGAGGGTCGAAATATCTACATCCTGAAACCTTGATAAACCCAAAGCTGAGTAGTGATCTGCACAGTTCAACAATCTAACAACCTCGCTTTCAGAAGTCATTTCCAAGTTGGGCACACTTGTCGAAGGTATTCCTCCTCCACCACCAACATCAGCAGACACTCCAGCTGTTTGTTCTCGAGAGCTGTCAGAACTTTGTTCATTTAAATTGTTCTTCAAGAAGAATACCAGAACATCACTTGAAATAAAGGACAAGTTTAAACCCAATACTAGACCAAGCCATCCAACATATGTCCGTCCACAGTAGACAGAATACAAGGTCAAAATGAGCATTGCAATGCGGTCGTGTTTCAAACTGGCGAGAACCACTGTATCATGAAAATTACAAATCTTAATTGGGAAAAATATAAGATCAACAATACTTATGAAGCTGAGCTGAAAAATCACCTCCACCCAAGATGACAGGAATTGCTACAAAAATTTGTGTATAGATCCACAAGAAAGCAACCCCAATAACAAATACTGTAAGAATTGCAATTTCGAGACCAAAAAATAGTCCAAATGTAGAGACACCTGCCTGGATAAGAATGGGAACACATGAACAAAAGAAAAATAAAAGCAGCCACAATGCCAGTATTAGATAGGCAAACAACCACATTGTTGAAGCTGATACAAGGTAAAGAGTGAGGTATTTATGAAGTACAACTCACACCAACCTTAACGCAAAGCATCTAAAGAAAATTATGTGTATTCAAAATATAGAGTCCAGATCTAAGACAATATCCATCTCCTATTCCACGGGGAAAAAAAGTGGGCACTTACCAGAATCAGTAGGAACTTGAATCTGCTCACTGCAATCAAAGAGAGAACACCCCACCACATGATTGAGAGAAGTGAAGCTGTCCCCATGCATAGGAAAGAGCCCATCCCTCTAAGGCAGCAGTCAAACCAAATCATTGACAGCAAAAGCAACACTTTTCCAAAATTCACAATCCAATTCAAAGCAACAGGATATGCTTGTTCAACCTTCTTCCGAGCATACCAACTAGCATTTGATGCAATGCTCTTTAGACGTCTAATCCATGGTTTCCTCCTCTCTATCCATTCAATACATGACTTTGACACTGACACCACTATGGTCCCCAAATACCTAAAAATAACTACTAACGTATACTCATAAGTTTCTCGAGTAGCAGTTCTTTCTAATGTGGGACTGTGTCCGCTCTTTGGGTCATCGGATTCCTCGGAACCATGATCATTGTGGGAAGGTATTTCTTTTCCTTCTCTCGACTCAGAAGCTTCTCCTTTATGAGGATGACTCTCCCACTCTCCTACAACTTCTGCATTCTCAGTATCTTTTGACACAACTGCATCTCGCTTCTCCTTTTTTAGCGATTTTCTGTGTTTCTGTTTGCTCTTCATCCTTGCTTCGGAATGAGAGGAACTATTCAGTTCCTGATTTAAAGACACCCTTGGCACATTACAGTTCAAGTGTTTTTCCCCATTGACGACATTTGGCTCACTCACATTACTACCTTGCTTTTTATCTGGATGGGCTGAACCAGAATCAAAAGGTTCTTTTCTTGAGTTTCCTAAATTACTATCAAACCCATGCTTGTGTAGGCTTCCTTTGCGAGCCATGAGTTATGTGCTATTGGCAAACATTTGGGTCTGATGTCATTTTCATATTTTGCAGTGATAGGATTTGATCACACATGCCTGATAGCATAAAACACCCAAATTCAACTCAATAATTATCACATAAAAATGTACGTATAAAAGCAGCCACAAAGTATACAGATGGTTCTGGTAAACAAAAGTGGTAAATGTAATTGACAGTTTCACATCATATATACAAAGCAACAAGGGGCATCAAAATAATCCACCAAATCATATAGTCAACTAATTTTCCAACCAACCAAAATGATCCATTTAAACCCTTCACGCATAGAGAATAAGTTTATCAATGTCCGCCATTGAAAATAAGGAATGGGTAGATTATTATAATTGTAACTAGAAATGTAAGATCATCCTAATCTCTAATGAAGAAGACGAGACACCTTGATTACTATTGAGTTAGTGCAGAATATTTTCACTCTCCTTCACAAAGCAGTTCTTGCTGGCAAAAAAACGCAAAAGGATCTTAATTTTCTTAACTAGTTTCACTTTAATTATGCATGTTGAAAGCATGTATTGGTGAGATACCGCAAGAACCCCAGAGAAAGATTTCTCAAAATAAGTGATTTCCTAAGTATCACCACGATGAGGGAGAGTACTCAAACGGGACGGGGAAGGGGACTTTGGGAGGGAAAACAAAACTTACTTGAAGTTTCCGTCAACAATACGTGAATTTACGCCTCAAAGATACTAAAATGAAAAGGTGAATCGAAGTTGCAACAGAGACTCAAATACGATCTCCTCCGCTGCAGTTACTTTAAAAAAAACCGATTGACCAGAAAATTGAGACGCATAGATAAAGCTATTGTAAACAGGAGTGAAGTAATTGCAATCCAAAGAGGTCTCACCGTGCCCGTTAAAGCTTACTCGACACACAGCTTACAGCAATGGCGGAATTGAATTGATGAAACCCCTCTCGCAGAATCGAATGGAGTGAGTCGGGTCGCTATTTCTTCTGGAGTCGAGTCAGAACCCTTGCTTAAAACGACGGAGTATCTAAGGGAAAATAGAAGGTAGACGATGAAGAGAAACGTCGCACAACGGAGCCTAATAAACACTGTTTTTATTCTTGGACAAGTTCTTTATTCTTGTTTTTTAATCACTCTATTTCACTTTTATTCTTGCCAAGCCAAAAAAAATTACAACTGAAACTTTATAACATAAAATCTTACATATGCAGCTTTTTATTATAAAATGCTACGATTCTAGTCTTTCATTTAGCAATTCTTGTATAAGTACAACACAACAATAATAACTACTACCTCCGTCTCACTCTCTTTGTCCACTTTTGACTTTTGGAACTGTTCATCTAAGCACTTTGACTCATCAAATTCTCTCAATGTGTAAGCCTAAATATAGTCATGTGTGATCTTGTTTGATTTGTCTTAACATACAGATTATTAATATATAATTTCTATAATTTTTTAATATACAAATTACAAGATAAAATGGATTAAAGAAGTGCATTGGATGGTGTGCCAAAAGGTAAGTGGACAAAGAGAGTGGGACGGAGGGAGTATAATTATGGATTAAGATTTTGATCCAAACATTATTTGAAGATGATGATTGCAATAAACAATGGCATTTGACATTAGCTAAGGCAAGCAGGATATATGATCATTGTCAAGGGAAAAGCACTGGAGTAGCACTACTGTATATGTCTTAGTACCTGTTTAGCACTTCCATTCGGATTAGTATTTCCCGTCATTAAGTGTGGTGTGCAATTCCGGTTTTGTCCCTGGGTTTTTAGAAGGCAAACGAATTGATTTGAAAGTGGCAGTGATTTTTCCGATTCTTGAGAACGACTAATCAGGCGCCAGATTCACAAATCATAGTCCGTTGCATGCTTCCGGATTTTGAGCTCGGTGAATTAGGCGGCTGTTTCGCACTTCCCAACATTAGAAGGAAGAGATAGGAAGCCTACAGAGTTTACACCCGGAGAGGGATCTATACCGCATAGACGACGTAGTGTACGGATTGCTATGGCCGCTGAGGAAGCTTTGCGGGGTTCAGAACAAGCAGTGACAGATGAAGATGCCCTCGATGAAATTCCGCTTAGTAAAAGGATGGAGAAGGTCCAGGTATGAATTTCATGTGAGAGTGTAGGCGCTAAGGTTTGATTTTTGGCATTATGCATGGCTGTATATAAGATTTTTTGTTCGGTGATTTGGAAATTTGGTTTTGATTTTTAGGTTTAGGTGGCTTTTGCTTCATGGTGCTAAATTTGGTGTTGGAATAAGTTTTGTAATGCCCAAAGTTTCTGTTTCAGGTAGATGAACAGGGTTTATATATATTTTAGTAGTTTTAGGAGTTTGGCAGTTTGGAAGTGAAGGAGGTACGTGTTTGAAGTTATTAGTGGGTTTGCAGGTCTTATGAGATTTTTGTTTGTTTGTGGTAGTGCATTAATTTGATCCCATTCAAGTTTGGTTTTAGGCATTTTTTGCTGTGTGTTTGTGATGTCGTGGGGTTTTACTTTTCCATGACCATTTCTGGTTTTTCCATTAGATGTGTTATAATACGGTCTCAATGATGTGTTGATTTTGTTGTTATTCTAATGTTGGCTTTGTTTGAGGCGTTTTAGTGTATGGGGGTATGTTGGTTGATACAGTGATGTTGAAGTGCAGTGTGCATATAGGAGGCTTGGGATGTGTGTTTTTGTTGGCATTGTGTGGTTTCTAATATGCGCGTGGCATTGGAAGAGTTTTAGGCATTTAAATTCATCCTAGTAATATGCATGTACATATGTAGGGTTATTACAATGGTAGAATTGGATAGCTGATTTTCAGGTTTCCTAGTTTTAATTTCCTTTTTTGCCTTGTAGTAGTAGCGCGGTGAAATGCGGAGATGATGTCGAGATGCATTTTGACGCAGGGGGGCCATCGTTTGATCTTCTTACACCAATGCCGAAAGGAGATCCCGTTGGTGATGACAATCCAACTCCCAACAGCGGTAATGTGTCGGTGACAAAGGCGTTTGATGCTGAAAAGCAGAGCAAATTTCTTGATATTCCCTACATTGAGACGCAGTATGATCCTCGGGAACTCGAGCATATCGATAAGGAAACTGGGCTCATGATTAGTTCATTTCAGAAGGCCAGAAGTGTAATGTGTTTGATTCTTTTAATTGTGTGTTTTTTTTAAGTTTCCACCTAGTGGATATGTAATTTGATACAATGTTGTTTTGATTGTCGTTGCAGACTGGCAGGCTCCTTTGGTTTCTTTTGAAGAGGCTATGGGAAAGGATGCTGATGCGGAAAAATGCAATGTGGTTGAAGATGGTGATGCGGTAGACTTGAACTGTGAAAACGCCACAGTGCATAACGATGTGCAAGAGGCAGTGGGCGTTGAGGCTGCAGTTGGGGTTAGTTTTTTAGCGAGGAAAAAAGCAAAGGAAAAAGGATAGTAATTACAATTCAAGAAATGTGGCCTTGTATACTGTTTAAAGGCACACTGCAGTTCCCAATTTTGTGCCTTGTATACTGTTTAAAGTCACGCTGCATTACAGAAATGTGGCCTTGTATATTGTTTTAAGACACACTACATTCCAGAAATGTGGCCTTGTAAACTATTTAAAGACACACTGCATTTCAGAAATGTGGCCTTGTATACTGTTTAAAGACACGCTGCATTCCAGAAATGTGGCCTTGTATACTGTTTAAAGGCACACTGCATTTCAGAAATTTGGCCTTGTATACTGTTTAAAGACACACTGCATTCCAGAAATGTGGCCTTGTATACTGTTTAAAGACACAAGAAATGTGTCCTTGGCACATCTGTGATATGTATATTTCAAAATTAGTGTGCAGTGTGTGTTTGGATTTGGGGTATGGGCAGTGTGGGTTTGTCATACATATCATGTGATACTGTCTCAAGGCCAACAAGCATGTGGGGTGTGTATGGAATGTATAAAACCCATCCAAATACGAGTGGGTGGTGGTCTGACAAGTTGGATTGTTGTTATGCCTGGATTGTATGGTGGTCTTAATAATTCGGATTTAGATTTTGGGCAGTTCCAGTTTTTGACACATTTGTGGTATATATGTCTCAAGATTGATGTTTGGGGGGGGGGGGGGNTTACATTACGACTGTACGTGGTGGAGTGGACAGCACAATATGGTGTCATGGTTGGTGCCTAATGTGGTGTGTTCTTTATTGGGGCGAGGGGGGGTTATGAACTTGGCAGTGCCTGGAGGGCATAAATTTCTGCACGCAACACCGATGTGTCACACTGGCATTTTAGAACCATAACATACACTGCATAAGACATGATGCGAAGGCTTGCAACGTATTACATGGAAATTCAATATATGCCAGGCGTATGAATTGTCATTGTTTTTTAACGTGGTTACATCATAAAAAGGTGTAACACAAGGCTGAATATCCTGAGAGTTGGAGTCTTTAGAAAAATAACAATGATACTTTCCCAAAACTGTGTAAACATCCGAAGACATTCAAAAGAGGTGTTATTCGTTTGAAGATATGTCGGAGGAAATTGGATTGAAACGCAAACATCTATTAAAAATAATGAATTGTCACGTTGGTATTGGGTTTTTGCATGTTCTCATATTGTGTCCCGTCTTCAAACACCGGGTGCACTTCTGTTTTTTCTGACGTTTCCCATAATGAAATTCCCCAACGGACGGAAGCCTCCTCTTCTTTGGTCTCCCAGGAGGGCGCTTGCTGCATGATGGGGGCCTGCAGACTAGTGTTTTGACGTCAGACGGGGTGTCTTCCTGAAGACTTGTCTCCTAATGGGTGCACAATACTGCTGTAGGTAGCTACCAATGGATTGAGAAGAACAAATATTTGTATCTCCGATCCTCGGTCCTAGCCAAATGGATTGAAGAGCCGGGATTCTTTGTCTCCAACATATAGCACAGGGATGGTAGTAGTTGTTATGACTCTTCATCGGATCCATACAATTTGTTCAATGCCTTCTGTTTTACAAGAAGTGCTTTCCTATATGACATTGCAATGCCAAAGTCCCGTCGCATGTTGTCCCGAATGTCATTAGGAGGGTACTATTTTCTGGTGGCATCTACATATCGATGGAGGACTAGATCAGCTATAAATGCTGACGTTACTTGTCTGTGATCACCTTCCCGAAAATCAACAGGGCAGGAATGATATGAGTCAAACCTACAGGAAAGAAAACATTCATCATATGATCAGTGGGGTTTGTCATTGTTCAGAAAAAGTGAATGTGGAATGAAAAGGTTACGGGCAATGAGAACTTCTGCACCTTGCTAAATGAGTTGGGTGTTTTTACTAAGCAATTTTGAAGTGCACGTGTGTGGACACTAGTTCATTTGAAATGAGTGTTCAGAATGTCAGTGTGTTTATTGTGATCAGATTTTGTTGATTACGTTGGTCGTGTAAGGACTAATGGGGAGGAAGTGTGTGAAATGGCGGGGATGTGCGGCATGGATTCTACACTGTCATTGTAGGATTTGTTGGTGCTGTGGGTGTTGTTGGTATATCAAATTGGAGTAGACATGTGTGATAACTGTAGAGGTATGGAAGTGAGTGCAAAGTACGAGTCTGTGTAATTTGTTGGTTTTTTTTGGAAGTGAAACCGGCAATCTGGGGGGCTGGCAGTGAACATCTGTGCACAAGGCAAGTGTTTTTTTACTGTGGGTGTTACAACTTTGAAAATATTGAAATACACACGAATTACACATCAATGGTATTAAAACTGAGGACACACTGCTGGTGTATTTTATTATGCTTGCATTGAAAATTTTTTTAATAATTAGAATTTACCTGCGTATCTGGAATAATGGAGAATTTTGAAGACTAACCGCACGTACTGCCCATGAACACCGGTCGTCGACACATACAACATGCAATGTTGTCCTATTTGACCTCTTTGTCTTGTACTGAAAACTGTTCGACACCGCATACATTTGGAGATGATGGCATAGGTCTTCCTTTGACTTGTAAATGCTATCAACCTGAATAGTGGTTGGGTGGCAATGTGGAATAACATCCAGGGGATTTGTCGGAAGTCTCCTACGTTTGGATCGATTGCTTCGTTTCATGTTGTCATTGCAGGAACGAGATCCTTTGGAAGACAGAGTAGGAGCATGAGACGGGAGAGGGTTTTTAATAAATGGATGTTTGGTATTGTACGAGTTCCCACCCATCGCAGCGTTATTATGTACCTCGGGATCTCCATGACAGCGGTTATCATTTGAGGGTTCAGAAGTTCCACCGGGGGATTCATTTGGCATGCAGTTTGAGTTGCTTTGGCCAGTTAGGTTGGCAGTGCACGCCACCGTATGTGAAGTGTTACACACGTTACTGGCTGAGACATGAGTTGAAGATGAATTGGGTAGAGCAGTAGGTAAGACCTCAACGCATAATGGGAGGTATGACGTCTCATTTTGGTAAGACTTCAACTTCAGATAGAAGTGCAGTTCAACATCATCAGTGACACCAATAGGAGGTGGACACAAGGGAACAATGTATGAGAGACGAATGTCATTTTGAGACCAATCCATTCGAATGCCTGCTTTAACAATGTCCATGAGGATTTTAGAGAGCATTCATTAGGGACGTCAATGACAGTGTCGTACTTCGAAGTGAAAGTTCCAAGAGTATCCCACGTTCCATCAACGTGCATCAATACCTTGATATTCGAATCCATGTTTGTAGAGCCTTGAACAGATAAAATGCAGTGGTCAGATAGGTTGATGAAAATGTCGAGTAAAAAGATTAGGTAACTTTTTTTAATTGCAAAGCGTCATAGTGAATGAGTACTTGAGCTTGTATTACTTAACAGACTCATTCACTGCCCGTTTCAAAGAATGCAAAGTGGAGTGGAAAACATTTTACCTAGAAAGTGTTTTTTTTCTTTTGAGATGCAAAAGAATAGTACCGATACCATTAGGAACTGTGTCCATTAGCCTTATAAATCAAGATGTCATTGCAATAAACCAAAAATTCATTAAAAATTGAAAAACACTAATTTTGAATCCACGCACTACACATTTAACGTCAAAAAGAGTATCAGAAATTCGGAATTGGGAATGGATTCAAAAGAAAATTAATCAAGAAATGAAGACTAACCTGAAGCCATGTGTGAGAGTCTCGGTTGATGCAGTGGTCGACGAAAGGTTCCGGCAAAACTCTACGGCAATTAATTGGAATGATGTGCTTTTTATTGGGATTCAAAAGAAAATTAATCAAGAAATGAAGACTAACCTGAAGCCATGTGTGAGAGTCCCGGTTGATGCAGTGGTCGACGAAAGGTTCCGGCAAAACTCTGCGGCAATTAATTGGAATGATGTGCTTTTTATTGGAATTAGTTTGTAGAAATTGAACCCTAGAGTGTGTCCGGTAGTGCAGCCGGCAAAGACAACACCTGCGGAACTCTGGGATTAGAGGTGGCGAAATGATGTTCATCCTCGTTGGTCAGCACCGTAATAGGAGAAGAGGTTGTATGGCTGATGATTAACTCCCTCCTGAATTTACGCAGGTGAAGGGGAAGTGCGCGAAAAGTTCTGTCCCTCAGATTGCGCAAGATGATGGATAAACCCCCAATTGCAAAAGGGTAATTTGGGGATATTAATCATGGCTAAAACGGTGGAGGTGCTATAGAAGTGTAAAATGGGATAGGAGTGCTAGATATGTATTTTGTATTACTTAATGGTGCTATATTGGATGATTTCTACATTGTCAAATTATTTTTAACCATCAATTTAAAACTAACGTGACAAAAGGTCAGAAAAGACTATCCGTAGAAATGTAACTGTAAAAAAAACAATCGCAAACGTAATATCTGATAATAGAAAACTAAATATGATCATTTTGTCATGTTATATAAGACCAATTATAGAACTTACTCCAAAAAATTACAACGCAACCTTTATCATAATAACCCCGAGATCCTCAATTTTAAAAACCCCGCTATGATCATTATTTTTTTAAACTTTGAGGGTAATTTTCAAAACTAACAAGTAAGATTTGACGAACAATTTATGAGATAAATTAAAGGATATATATTTCACATCTTATCTTTATTCACATAGTCTCTTTGTCTTCGATTATAACTATCATCTCATTTCTAATTTCATGTTTTATTTTCCCCACTTACGATTGACAAACAAAAAAATACACAAAAAGTGTTTATTTTTAGTTAATTATAAATAGAAAAATAAAATAAAAAGTTAAAACCATATGGTAGTCACAGCATCAGGCATACCATGTAAATACGGATAAATTGAGAAATAGAGAGTTTTTAATTTATTCTATCATCATATCATGTTTGTTACTATTTCAGACATTAATGATAAAAAAATCCTCATAGTTTTTTTGAAAAAATATAAAAATCTCGGTGGTATTTTTAAAAATATAAGGGCATAAAAGAGAGCAAGCAACATATGCATGAGTAAGCTTCATGGATTCCAAACCACATTACAAACCCACCCCTACCCATGTGGGTAGGATGCCAAATTATAAATCATGGCAGAACTTTACCATAAGTATATGACCGTTAAAATATCAATTTAGGAGTGATAATGAATTTATTACACGTCATTTATCATGCATAAATCCACAAACTCTTCCCTTCGCCATTTGTATAATTGTATTCACCCAACCTTCCATCATTTTTATTCATTCAAACATTCACATTATGTTTTTTTTTTGTATTTTATTTTTTGGTTTAATTTGAATTGGCGTATTTAATTTTTCTGGTTTTACACTATGTACGGAATAATAGTTTTAATTTTAGTGGAATACTAATTTTAATTACATTTAATTATTCAATTCATTTTAAATTAAAAAAAATTCTATGATACTTGTTACTAATTACTGTCAGTGATTATGTAGTTTATTAGTACTTGAAGGTAGAGATGAGATGACAATGCAGGACTGCAGGACTGATTGGTGCATTGATAGTAGTATAGTACTCATGAGTGCTCCTTCCCCTCTAATACAAGGAGGATGAATTACAAAGTACTTGGGGAGTTTATCAAGTACTCCGATACTCTTTTATTCTTCAAGTACTTGTCTTAAACTCTATTCTAAAATGAAAATTTTAAAGTTACTTGACATTATCATTAAAAAATGTGAAATTGTGTTATCACACTTGATTTAAAAATGAAAAAAAATAGACCATACAAAAAAGATTAGATTGTAATTATAAAAAAAAGGAAGTGGCGGAACATTGGTGGCGTTAGACTGCGAATCGTTCGTGGAAGACCAAAATAAACTTGGCATCATTTTTTTTTTTGGAAACATCAAAATTTGGGATTATTGTTGAAAATCCGTTCAAGCTAACTTGAGATAAGTAGCAACAAATGAAAGGAAAAAAAAAAAAGAAACAGCCAGAAAACCACTTGGATCCATTTGTGAATGAAGCATAAGATGGAACACCGCAGTATAAAGTAAGTATATACAAGCAAATAAACCAACACTACAAGCAAGCAATTTGATTCAATCCAATGATCAAATGCCAACTTCAAAAGCATCCATCATTAATGGCATGGAAAACCTAGCAAAAAAAGTTTATTAGCTCATACCAGAAATACTAATTAAACATGTACGTAATAACACATAAGTTTAGCCAAAACCATAAAAAGAACCATTCAAACTAGGCCATAGTTTCTCCTTGACTGCCACCAAACAAATGAAATATTTGCTTCCAATAATATCCCTTCAATTCACACAAGTCTACGTCCTTATGAGAGATACACAAAGTGAAATTTGCACTAAATAGGATTAAAACATAATGTCTTTTCTTATCTAGGACTTAAACTTTTTTATTCCCTAAATAGGACTTATTAATGTCTTCGTGGAAGGAATAATGTCCAATAATGATGGACATTTACTTGAATAATGACTAATTCATAATGACCAAAAGTCCTACATTGGGAAATAAAAACATATGCTCCTATATTGGGAAAGTCATTATGTTTTAGTCTTATTTAAGTAAATTACTCATACACACTTTCAAAATCTGAACTACACTCTTAAGATCTATGTAAAAGGTAACCCCTGATAGGCACAAGAACATCCCAAATGGTGACATTAAAGACGACACACCAATTATCTTCTTCTTCTTCTTCTTCTTCTTCTTTTTTACATTCACTTATGCCAAGTATGTACTTCATCTGATCTCTTGATACTCTTCTTAAGAAGAGTAAGAGTAAACTCGAGATTGTTTTGGCAACAAATATACTAAAAGCCAAAAGGCCAGCCACCACTCCGTTTGGAGAATAAAGCATAGGATCTACCACTGCACACACTACAAACAAGGAAATTAAACAACACTACTACCAATTCCATTCACTCCAAAAACCAAATACACCTTCCTTTTAACAATGCATGGACGGCGACCCAGGGAGGGGGGACAAAAGATCGTCATCATCGCCGTCCTCATCAATTATGGCATGGGAAAATGGTGGTCCGAAATGAAAATGCAGAGAACCACAAGGGAAGGGTGTTCCTCACAGCATACACCTCCTTCCACACCCTGCTCTTCCTGTGGTATGCCAGAACCTGATTGTGTGTCGCAAGCAGCACCCATTCCCCCGACTGGCTTATCGGGAACACCCCCGGCACCATCCCCTTTTATGCACCTCACACTCACCCTATCCACCAACTCCCATTCTTCTCCTCCTCCGCCGCAGCTCCTCATGGCCCAAACCACCATCCAAGCCTCTGATATCCGCACCACAGACAAACGCCCCTCCAACTCCAGCAAATAACCCCGGGTCCCAGCCCTGCAGCCCACGTCAGGGGGGAGATGGATCTGCCTCCACTCCCCAACACGCAGGAACCGGCGTCCGTTAGCCAGTGCAATGCCCCATTGACGAAAACGGGCTGGTTCTTCTTGTTCATGTGGGTGAACTGGTGGTCCTGAAACAACACGGATTTCGTCCACCTGTCGGACCGGGAATCGTAAACCCAACACACAAAGTCCCTCCGGGGCCTGTGCCCGAACGACCGGTGGTTCCCGGCCAAAACTACACGAAAGTGGAGGGTCGGCATGTCACAAGCCAAGGCAACAAGGGTGGCCTCCCCCCCACAAGCACAACATCTTCATTCATATTTCTTCCAAGAAGAGGAAATAATCAACTAGGGAGGATTGAACGAGAAGAGGAATCAGCCAGCAATCAGGGGGAGGTTTTCTTTTGAATGGAAGATGTGGGTGGGGGAGGAGGTTGGAAGACATCAACACCATCCCACCCACGCCAATCACTCTGCCATTCGAGCAACTCTCCTTCCTAATTCCTCCCAAGAACACAAAATCGGCTTTCCGGACACCATTGTCAATGAACATAAAATTATTTCTTTCTGTCTCCTACTCCGTATTTGATTACGAGCTTCGAACCACATGAAATATTGAATTATTTAATAATTACTTAATTTGCAAATTGATTTAGAGATAAAAAAAATATTCAATCTAATTATCACATTAAAAAATAAAATGAATTAAACAAACTTAAACTTTCATTTATTTTGCATAATGTGGTAAATATTTTGGGATGGAGGAGATATTTCATTTGCCTCATATTTGATTACACGCTTCACACCACACATATAAAATCTTGAATAATTTAAAATTTATTAAATTTGCAAATTGATGTTGAGATATAAAAAAAATGTTCCATACAATTTAAAGGCCAGCACTCCAATTCTGAAGAAAGTCCAATAGGAATTACTAGTCTTTAAAAGAAAGAGTCTTAGCTCAACCTCAAACAAGGCTTTCAATTTGATTCAACTAAATAGAGAGAAAGAGAGAGAAACCCTTCATTAACACTCCCAAGTCCCAACAAGTTGGCGTAACAGCATTATATGTACTAAGTATCAAATTTGAGCCTTAATACTATACCATCATCATAAGTTAATACGGAGTAACATTTTATGGATCATATGTCATATCAAACCTTTCCCGGTAAGGGAGTATTTTTGACACTGAATCATCAAAACACTAATGAAAGATCAGAGTTAGAGTTCTTCTTAACCTCTCCCAATTTACGTTGATTAATAAACTAATAATATATCCATAGTGTGAAAGAAGACAAGTGATCGCGTCTCCAATCCTCTTTCATCTAATCCTATTTTCAGAGTCAGAGCTGTGCATAGTGGGAATGGACACGAACCGCCGCGTTTACCTAATACTCGCGCCTGTAATGAACTTTGGGTGATGTTGGTGGTGCCTTGCTACTCCTGCAAAACAACATCCGGAAAAGCTTCAAGAAGCAGTATTAACGCATACAGCATTACTTTCGTAGCAAGATAAACATCAACTACTAAGGCCTAAGGGTATTCGATCAATTGAATGAATCCAATCGGAGGTCTTGTCCCTAATGCACCTACATCAAGAATGTATATACAATCTCACACATTCACAGTCAATATCCTTGACTCTGTAAGAAATCAAACAATGTATAACCTCAGTACCTCACAACCAAGGGAAGTGCTTCACACTCAGAGGAAGATAAAGAGCCATCACAAATTCACAATTACTTGTTTCTTTAAGGGAAAAACGTACCCGTTGTTTAGGATTCACCCATGTGCTATTTATCCAATCCTGATGAGGCCGCAATCCATTATGCCGAAATTCTAATATCTCATTTGTAGTCTCAAAATATACATTGTACCGCCCACCCTCAAGAACTTCGCATACTCGACCAACCCGCCAACCATTAATGAACCAAGCATCAACGTCATCAAGAGCTCTGTATCGGTCAGTTCTTTGCAGCAGAGGAGGGGAAGGCCTTATACACAAAGCATCTGCTACGTGAATCAACAGTTCGGTTGCATGATCATATTTTAGCGTCCTGAACTCTACCAAGTACTTGGCATTGCCTATTGGCCTCAAAATCAAAGCCGGATAATACCAAGTTTGTCCAAGCTGGTTTTCGTCCCCATCTATAACCTCCACCTTCTCTCCATTGCAAAAACGCGTTCCTGAGCCAATCATGGTGCTGCATCTCTTCATTAACCCGAGGTTGGGATTAGGTAGTTTGTAGGACTCCTGCACTTCAAGAAAGGAATTAGTAATACATCATAATGGTAATAATAAGCATGACATTGCAAGCTGAAGTACATGAAAGGGAATGAGGTCATCACATACCTTGGAAGCAATTTTCCATTTTCCATCAATCCACTCTTGATGATGCCTAATACCATAATGTTCAAACTCTATTTCTTCATTTGTGTTCCAGAAATACACCACATACTTTAAGCCTTCAAGAACTTTGGAAATGAGACCCTCCCACCACCCGTCATTGTACCACGCATTAACTTGTTCAAACATTTTGAAGCGATCAACCCGTTGGATAATGGGGGGGCAAGGGCGAATATTGAAGGCATCTGCATTTTCCTTTAGGAGTTCAGATTCATCATCTGTTTTCAGAGTCTGATATTGCAACACATACTCGTTCTCCTCTTCCTTGGTGTCGAAAATGAGAGCAGTGAACCAAGAACCATGGTAACCTTCTTCAAAGCTTGTGGCTTCTACCATCATTCCCTTACTGAACTTAGGACCTAACACCTTTGCATCACCCTTCATCTTCAACTTTGCGGCAGTTGACTTTGCTGTCACATCATTTGTGCTCCTTGGCAAATTAAACTAAGAGGATGCATAATCAATACACAAATAAGACACAATACCCGGTAAGAATCATCAAAACTAATAAGATATCATTATTTGTATAGCTGTACCTTTGCAGCCGCAACCCATTTGTTATTGATCCAGTCTTGGTGAGGCCTCAAGTTAGAATGTGCAAATGTTGAGAGTTGATTTGTGGACCCTAAACATACCACGTAATTCATATCTTCAAAAACCTCCCACACATATCCCTCCCACCATCCTTTATCAAACCAAGCATCAACTTTGTCAAGATGGTCAAGAGGATTGACCCTTTCAATTTCAGGTGGAAATGGCCTGACGCATGATGCATCAACCTCTTCTGTGAGAAGTTCAATCCCATTTTCTGTCTTTAAGGACTGATACTGTACCAAGAGTTTCCCGCTTCTTAATACATCCATCATAACTGCAGCATACCAAGATACATCAAAACCTTCACCATTATGCCTAACCTCCACAAGCTTTTCCTTGCTGAACTTCCTAGCTTGGGGTCTTCTGTTACACTTGATCCGGAGTTTGATTCCACTTGCTGTCATTACCGAATCCTCAGATTTCTTCTGCACGGAATAGTAATAGCAAAATTAATTATCACTCCGTATTATTATTGTAATCCAGTTTTTTTGACAATGGTGTGTCGGTGTCATATTATGACAACCATTGTCATATTATGACAATGGTCTATTTAAGTTTAAGAGCTCTATAGTGTTCCGTTCGACACGAAGTCATTATTATCTCCTAACTCCTAAGCACCCAGGAGGTGACAATCCACTGTCAACCCCCCCCCCCAGATGAGAGGAAAATATATTGTGCACTTTTGAAAAGAATGTTGGGTCAACACTACAACATATGGTCTTTGTTGGTTCCAAAAGGTAGTCTGCAGGCAGAAAACAGCTTGACTCCTATCAAAATATCTCATTGAAATTGGAATATTGGATCATATGCAAAAAATTCCATGTATTCCTTCTTATATGCTACCAGTATTGTAAATTGATCGAATAAGTGTCTAATGTGGAGTATATTTTTTTTCTTCTGGGTCTTCATTCTATTCTTCTTGGTTGACATTTGACAACATAGTCTAGATACAGACGCATAGACATGAACACTGTACAC
Source organism: Cuscuta campestris (assembly GCA_900332095.2). Lineage (NCBI taxonomy): Eukaryota > Viridiplantae > Streptophyta > Magnoliopsida > Solanales > Convolvulaceae > Cuscuta > Cuscuta campestris. The sequence continues at coordinate 195,858 of OOIL02001512.1, read as the reverse complement.
ACGTGCTTGTGGGCGCATTTAGACCATGCATGACTGAATTGCTTGTAACGAAGTTACTGTATATTATAAATGAATAAGAGGGAGTAGAGGAGAGAGCATTCAAAGTTGTCATCAATTCATCATGGAAGAAGTTAATTAATGCGCAGTATATACAGTACCTGTGAGTGTTGGCACTGATGGGAGTTAGGGTCAGATTGATGTTCAATCGGTGGATCCCAAGACCCGTCATTCCAATCCCTGTGGACCCGCAATTGCCATTGCTCCGCCACCACGCTCTCCGCCGCCTCATTTTCGCCTCCTAGAGTCACGGCGTACATCGAGCTCTCCAGAATTTCGTCCACCGTCCCAGTCCTCCACCCTCTCTGTTCATAGAGAACATCGGCGCTGTCCCCAACTTTAAAATAGCAGCAAGTTTCTCGCGGCGGACAGAGGAGGCGCAGACGAACTCCTTCCTCCGCCTGGTGGGATCATCGTCGGAACACAACGTCTCGAATTCGACGTAGATCTGATCGGCTCCGCCGTTCCTCCTCGCAAGCGGCCGGAGCACAGCCGCGGGGAACCATATTGAGAAATGCTCGCGGTTGAGGACTTCGACTTTGTCTCCCTTGCAGAACGGCGGCGCTTCAGGAGACATCGCGCCGCCAGTCCGTAGCTCACAATGCGGAAACCCTAGTGCTTAAAAACCGTAAGAGAGAGAGAGCGCGAGCATAGTACGGGGAGTAATGGAATCACTCGCCGCCATGATTATGATAGTTTACGATGATCTTACGGTACGCGCATCCGCAGTAGTAAGCAGGATTCTGTGGAACGGTCATTTGGTTACGAGTAGAGAGCATTTGAGAATGAGAGTCCAAAATTTTGGAACAATTTTGACGAAATAGGCATTATATTGTTGCCTCTTTTTTTTTACTCAACATCGCATCTGTGGATTTCTATCCGGTGCCTTAAAAATCCAAAGAATTTGAATTGGATGCTGCTTATCTGAATCAGTGTCACACGTAGACTTCTAATGTTACAGAATAAATTTTCAATATACTTCACATCAATTTTAAAAAATTCGTAAAATGGCCCATGTGTTACACCTTCTCTTTACTTTTCTTTTATTAATTTATTACTCCCTCCGTCCCCTATAGATCTTCTCAAAAATCTTTTTTCTTTGTCCACAATAGATCTTCTCATTTTATTTTTTAGCAATTAAAATACCACAACTACCCTCACTTACTTTGTTTATTACACCTCACTCACCTCCTTTAATACACTCCACCCATTTTCATTAAGGGTATCATGGTAAACTTTCACCTTTTTTTAACTCTCCATAAAAATCACAAAAAGTCAAAATGAGAAAATCTTAGAGGGACGAAGGGAGTACTAGTTTAAAATATTAATTTTGTGCTTTGTAAGAGTTAAATTCATACACAAGTCGAACTTTTTAATATTCTTATAATGTACTTTGTAAATAGTACTCCCTCTATTTCTGATCATTATTTTCAATTATCAAATATCATCTTAGTAATTAGCTAATATTGGAAACTGATTTGAAAAAATACGTAATTATTGAGTTATCATTTAAGAAATTTATTGAAATGTAAATTCATAACCACTAATTGTTACACTATCTGTCTAAGTTTTTTTTTTTTTTTTGGGGGGGGTACTATATGCCTAAGTAAACTGAAGTGGAGTAACACAAACATCATTTTTCAATTTTAACTAACCTTATGTGACAATAAAAGTTCACATGGCATTGATTTAGTGGATCTACATAGGGATGACAATTCAACCTGAATCTGATTTTACGACCCGACCGACCATTAAAATATCCAAATTTGATTTGAGAAATATTCTAAACCTGACCAAAAAAATTTTAACCGAACTCGACACCGGGTTGGGACGGGTGTGGGAACCCAAACCCAACTCGACCCAAACTCAAATATTTTATAACTTAAAAGCATATTCATGGATATAATGAGCATTCTGTATAATCTTTTGAGAAGATGTTACTATATCAAGTATATACCTTTTATAATTCTGTTTATAATTTCTTAATAAAAAATTGAGACGCAAAAAAAGAGACTAAAAATTAGATTTATTCTTTTTAAAATTATTGGGGTATATCGAATTGATTATTGGTTAAATTTTGGATTCGGGTTTCGAGTTTTAATGTCGTATTCGGACTTGGTCGGGGTTTTGGTTTAAAAGTCAAGTTTCGGGTCAGGTTCGGTTTCCGGTTTAAAAGTCGGGTCGAGTTCAGGTATAGTACTATCCGATCCGAACTCGGCCCGTTGTCATTCCGAGAAAATTTATGGACACTTTGAGCTTACTGTCAGTTAACTACTCATTCTGTTCTAGAGTGATCTTTCAAGTTCGATTTACGAGGTTTGACTGAAGTTATTTTCAATTAATTTATTTGATTATAAGTGTAAAATGAAAAAATAAAAATTGCGAAGTATATTTTTTAAAACTACATCAAGAGGTGACATTATAATATTATTTTATAAGTAATTAAGAAAATATGTATAAAAAAAGAGTGATTAAAGTTTGACAATCTCAATAGTAACTAGGAAAATCATTTTAGGACGAAAGAAATATAAGTCAAATATGATAGGTGTACCTCAATGATTGTGCTCCAAAATATACTTTAACCAGTTATAGTCACATTTTGATGAATACATTGATACAAAATGTCAATACGAGTGTAAAGTTTCACACTGACGTTTTGTGTCAAACCAAGTCATCAATATATTATCTATGTTGATTAAAAAATTGTGAGAAACCTTTTGGAGTATATTTTGGGATGCATTTTTTGGGGTGCAATTATATTAATTCAATAAAAGTGGTGGTATTTGAAATTTTTTACTCCATCCGTTCCTATTTTAATTACTCCCTCTGTCCTATATCTTTCTTCCCGTTGCACAAAACGAAGAAAAATCCCAAGTTTTTTGAATCTATTTTATTTAAATATTGGTATAGAAATAAAAAATAAAACATACATATTTAAAAACTACAGCAAAAGTTCAACAAAACAAGTGGTGACAAGAATATTTTATTTTATCATATAGGCCATGAAAAAACACAAATAAATATAAATTCCTGTGAAGTTGGAATAGTGCTCTGGGAAGAAAGTTTTAGGAGGGAGGGAGTACAAAATAAGAATTACGAGTTAAAATCTCACAATTTTTGAAATCGTTTTATTTTCAAATTGATTAAGATATAAAAATTACATATTTAAAACAACTATATAAAAAATTCTACAAAACAAGATGTTACAACAATATTTTATTTTATGAAATAATTAATGAAAGTACACAAATAAACAAGAGCTATAGAAAGAGAGAAAATAAAATTGCAATATAAATGGGAACGGAGGGAGTACGATGGAGTAAAATAATGGCAACCCTCTGGCAAAACTGAAAACCAAAGTGGAGTCGGTGAGCGTTGCACACGTGACAAGGCAAGGAGTGCCAATAAGGTAGGATCCGGCGATTCCTTCGGTGCCCTTTCTAAAGTGGGTGTTTTAAAACACTCCATACTTGTCCCAATTATTAATTGACATGTGGACACATATGCCATCTCATTTAAGTAAAATTAAATTTATCTTTTTTGCAATCAAGTCCTAAGGTTATCTAAGCAAATTAGAACCAATCTTCCTGCCCTTCCAATCTTCCATAGTTCCGTTTCCTTCTTATCGTTTCCTTCAAGTGCGTAGCTCTCAATCCAAAGGAAAAGGAATTGCACCCGAAGCTCTCAATCCGAAACATGTTGTTTTTCTTCAAGCTAGGGTTTCATATCGGTTCATTTTTCATCTCCTTTTTCCGTAAACATTTCATTACTTCAATTTTATTTCTTTTGAAGATTTATTATCCAATATTTTGCATTAATAGAATAAAAAATGTAAGAAAGTGTTGTTGGCCGAATTCAAAAAAATAAAAATAAAGGAAATGGTTCCTCTCTTTTTTATACTCCCTCCATCTCATAAAGTTATTTTCGTTTCAAAAAAATTGCATCTCTTAAAGTCATTTCCATTTCTATCAAAAAACCACTTTTACCCCTTACTTTTTCATATCCTACTTATCACATCATACCTTTTTTTCTAATAATCTACACATCACTTCCTACTTTTACCCATCACATCAAGGGTATTTTTGAAAAGTCAACACAAAATTATCCCTTCTTATTTTACCACTTTAGTCAAACCGTCCCTATTTTTATGGGACGGAGGGAGTACTTCCCCATCCTAAAATAATTTTCCAACCATTATTCACATGGTTAAACTTTATTTTTTTTGCTTATTTTCTTTAGAGTAATTCTATAATTGGTCCTTTATAACAGTGAGTTTCCATATTTAGTCATCTGTTATCAAATATTACCCCCGTAACCCTTTTTTTATGAGTGCCTTTCCACAAAAGGTCCTTTTTTGATCTTCTGTCATGTTGGTGTTAATTTTAAGGCTAAAAATATAATTTGACATCAACTTAACATTATGTCTAGTGACGTGTTCTGGTATTGGTTAAGTTGATAACACAGAAATAATGACTATGATTGTGGGCAAAGATTCCGACGAAAGACCACGACCGTGTTTGGAAAACAGCATTTGGGATAGCTTTTGGCATCTTTGACTGACTTTGGCTTTTTTAACCAAGCGAACCGCCAAAACCATTGTTTGGTTAATGGCTTTTTCACTTGGCATTTTGATCCGAAAAGCCAAAATCTGAAATGCCAAGGTGAGTAGCATTTGGACTTGGCGGTTAGGAAAAATAATTTTTTTAAAATCATTTTTGTTGAAAGATATTTTATAATATATGTGAAAAATAAAAATAAAAGTTAAAAAAATTAAATACGAAAAAATAAAATGAAATTAAAAAATTTTTATATTTATAATTCATTAAAAAAATTATATTTATAATTTATTATGAATTAAATGAAATTAAAATTTAATACTCCATATAGTAAGGATTTAATTTTTACATGTAAAAAAATGAAAAATAAATATCATGTGTCTATATATATATATATATATATATATAATTTTATTTAATTTTTTATTTAATTTTTTTAATTTAAAAAAAATATATTTATGATATGATATTTAAAAAAATTGTAAAATAAAATATACCATAAATGGAGGGATGTCCTTTTATGTAATTTTATTTACAAACAGCTAAGTATAAACAGCTAAAGTTGCCAAACACTTAAAATTTAACTGCTAACAGAAACAGCCGGTCAAAACAGCTAACTCAATCAGCCATTCAAACCAGCTAACATAAACAGCCAACAGCCAACTGCCAACAGCTAGTGTCCAAACAAGGCCCACATTTATAGACTATGGTTGTAGTAGAAAGCGACTGTAATTCACAAACGACGCAATCGGAACAGCCTTTGGATTTGTGTATGAAAAAAATATATATTATCATTGTGAAATTAAACTTTTAGCCTTCAAATTAGCACCAACATGATAGAAGATCAAAAAAGGACTATCTGTGGAAAGATACCCATAAAAAAAGGACTACGGGGGTAATACTCCCTCCGTCCCGAAGTATTCGTCCACTTTTGACTTTTGGAACTGTTCATCTAAGCACTTTGACTCATCAAATTCTCTCAATGTGTAAGCCAAAATATAGTCATGTGTGATCTTGTTTGATTTGTCTTAACATATAGATTATTAATATATAATTTCTATAATTTTTTAATATATACAAATTACAAGAGTAAAATGGATTAAAGAAGTGTATTGGATGGTGTGTAAAAATGAAAGTGGACAAATACTCTGAGACGGAGGTAGTATTTAATAATAGAGGACTAAATAGGAAAACCCCCCTGTTATAAAGGACCAATTATGGAATTTACTATTTTCTTTAGTTATTTGATAAAATAATATAGTTTTAATGTAGAACTTTTGATGTAGTTTTAAAATATATAATTTTTATTTAAATTTTACAGTTATAATCAATTAAATTGAATTGAAAATAATTTCATTCAAATCTCATAAAACGAATTGGGAAGATCATTTTAGGACGGGGAGAGTAATTAAAGTTTGTTTCGTTATCTGAATTTATGGAAGGCAATCCTTATTATTTAATTACAATATTCATTTTGACCTTCAAATTAAATCGGAAACACCCAATATTATTTCATTTTGTTACCAAAGGATATATTTCACTCGAAGTAGAAGGAAAGTTTGATGGGAGAGAGTAGAAAACTAATTGATTCTACAGAAGGGCGGGAAGATTGGTTCTAATTTGCTTAGATAACCTTAGGACTTGATTGCAAAAAAGATAAATTTAATTCTACTTAAATGAGATGGCATATGTGTCCACATGTCAATTAATAATTGGGACAAGTATGGAGTGTTTTAAAACACCCACTTTAGAAAGGGCACCGAAGGAATCGCCGTAAGATCCAAGTTTAATTCATAGCAACTGTGCTGCTGGAAGGCAATTATGTTAAATATAAAATCTTTGTAACTACTTGGTGCAAGTTCCACGTCAATCAGATACGAAGGAGTCCTCGTCGATATGGTTCATCCTTTTTTTTTAATAAAGGAAAGTAGACTTTTTTTTTTGGTTGAGAAAGAGGAAGGGGGGATGAAAGTGTAGACGACTAGAGGGAACCTAAAAAAAAAAGTTATTCTCCTTTGAAAGGTTGAATCGGAAATTAAATGAAATGAATGGCGATAAGATGTAACATTATTGTTGGCTTTGGCCTGGACTGGCCTGCCAACTTTATTATTCTTCTTCTTTTTTCTTTTTTCTATGGGATCATCATTGTTGTTGTGAAATGTTTAGATGAACAACCAAAATTCAACGAAAGAACGAAAGAGAACAAAAGGGAGGATCACATCAAACACTTATTGCCATGCATCCGTATCTTTTAACTTTTCCAACTCCGACGGACCCTTCCCTTACTTTGTGCATCTGGTTGGGAGAAAATAATATCACTCACTCCTTCTTTCTTTTCTCTTTTTTTTTCCTTCTCCAATGTTAGGATTTCTTTTATTTATTTATTTAAACAAGGGAAATTATTTATTTGTTCCTTAAATACTCTGTACTGACTACTCCATTTATTCTGTTAATCCTTATAGGGAGTAATTTTTTATTATTATTTGAAAAAAATGAATGAATATAAACATAGTGTATGCTTACATTAATTTATTTTTAGTGTACGTGTGACAAATATCATACATACTCTGTAATAGTTCGTTAAAATAGAATGGAGGAATTATGAAATAAATTCACAAATTGTGGTTTAAAATCTCTCCGACATGATATTATTTGGTCCGTGAATTAAGGGTAACTAGATTGTGATTATTTAAAGTGAAATTTGCACTAAATAGGACTAAAACATAATGACTTTCCTAATGTAGGACTTAAACTTTTTTATTTCATAAATAAGACTTAATAATGACCTAGTGGAAGGAATAATGTCCAGCAATGATGCACATTTAGTTGAATAAAGACTTCGTGATAATGACCAAATGTCCTACATTAAGAAATAAAAACATATGGTCCTATATTGGGAAAGTCATTATGTTTTAGTCCTATTTAGGTAAATTTCTCTTATTTAAATACTCCATAATTTGTTTATGGATTGACTTCTTGCCAATTGATTTTGACTAGATTGATCAAGATGAGAAGCAAATTATGCAAAGGTATTTGATTATGGAGTGTTTATATGGTGCACTCAGGATGTATATCATTTTTGTGGACAGAAAATTTGAGCTACTTTTTTCACCTGCCTAACAGAGATTTTAATAGTCTGTCAAAATTTAGAGCGCTCTAATAGATCTAATAATAAGAAAAAAAATTTAAATTGCAATCAGATTCACATTAGTTAAGAATATAGACAAACATATCTTCAGCTTTTCTCCTGGCTTGAGTGCTAGCAAGCCTACTTCTCGGGATTAATGGGAAAGTTCATTCATGTTCGAACCCGAAACATATCTTCCAAATGAGTTTCTTTTGCATGTAAATTGAAGGCCGCAGTCATATATTTCCTCAACTAACTTTGAGCCAAGTCTCAAAGATATTTTTTTATTTTTTTTTGTAATTTTACTTTCATATATTTGTTCTGTTCTTATATTAAAAAACACACTATAATTTTATAAAGTTTTAAAATTTATATAACAATATTCAGTAGTTAAAATTTAATTTTTGAAAATTAATGAATGAAAAGGACTTTTATAGTTTTATGAGTGCCAAACACCCTGTCAACATTGCCAACTGCCCATCTCCATTCTTTGTTCACATTATCACAACAAAGCAAATGTCTTTTTCAATTGTGTGAACCAAAAAACTTATGAGGTTGGGCCATAAAATGGTTTTTTTTCCTTTATTTTTGTTTGTCCACTATTTTTTATCTTAAACACGGAGTACTTTATTTGATTAAATGTATTTAATTTGTCCGTATTCTCCATTTTTTTTTAAACTTTATACTCCGTATTTCATAATTTTCGTGTTACTAGGGGAGGGAGTGATTAAAACATACCTCGTACGGTAAGAAATATACTTCCTCCGCCCCAAAATTTTTTTCATGTTTACTATTATGGCCTCTCGATAAGTCTTATTTATTTGTGTGTTTTCATTGATCATTTGATAAAATAAAATTCTATTGTCACCTTTTATTTTGTAGAGTTTTCGATGTAGTTTTTAAATATAATTTTCTTATGTATTACTTAGTCCGTCCCCGAGTGTTTGTCCACTTTTGACTTTTGGAACTGTTCATCTAAGCACTTTGACTCATCAAATTCTCTCAATGTGTAAGCCTAAAAATAGTCATGTGTGATCTTGTTTGATTCGTCTTAACATATAGATTATTAATATACTCCCTCCGTCCCAAAAAGAATGGGACAGTTTGACTTTTTGGGAAATTAAGAGAGGGATATTTTGGTATTGACTTTCCAAAAATACCCTTGATGTGATGGGTAAAAATAGGATGTGATGGGTAGATTATTAGAAAAAAGGTATGATGTGATAGGTAGGGTATGAAAAAGTAGAGGGTAAAAGTGGTTTTTTGATAGAAATGTAACGGACTTTACGGGACGCGGTTTTTTCTAAACGTAACAAACTTTTTGGGACGGAGGGAGTATAATTTTTATAATTTTTTAATATACAAATTACAAGATAAAATGGATTAAAGAAGTACATTGGATGGTGTGCAAAAATGAAAGTGGACAAACACTCAGGGACGGAGGGAGTATTTCCTTACCAATTTGCAAATAAAATCATTTTAAAATTCACGAGATTTTATACGTTAATCAAAATAATAAATTCTTTTTGGGACGGAGGAAGTATATGATTGTGGTGCAAAAGTAAAAACGAGGGAGAAGAGACCACTAAGCAATCACCGTACCATAGCCGTTGCATTCATTACATACACAACACCAGTAATACAACCAAACTTTTATTTTACAATTTACATATATATATATATGATAAATTTGATTATTATACACGTACGGCTAATATTCATTGAAACAAAGGTAAATAAGGTCTCGAGGCTAAGCAAATCGCTAACCCAAAAAACTTTGTTGCCGCAGCAGCTCATGAGGGATAGACAAGGAAGGAGAACACGATTTGGAGAGGAGACATTCTTGCGTTTGGAAGGAGACAATGTCACCCACCGAACATAAAATGAAAACAAAAAAAGAAATGGTGGGTCTTACAAGGTCAAGAAAAGGTCTTACAAGGTCAAGAAAACTTAAATATAAAAGCAAAGAGAAATAAAAATAAAAAAATTAGAAAAAAATTTGAAAGCTCAATCAGGGTAGCACCGAGTTAATGCAAAAATGCATCAAATTTGAGGGTGGAAGGGGCCAAGGAACAGCCGGTTCGATCAGTTTCCATGATGCCAGAGTCGTCATAGTCGTCTTCTTCTTTTTCAAAAGCTCCAGTATTACCTGCATCATCATCAAATCGGATCCGATCATATCATTTCATGATTCCCAACAATCAATCAAATCAGTTTAAAAATAATAATAATAATTTCCAAAAGATATAGTCCGTATAAACATATACCTCGTGTAAGAAGCATTGCTTTCTGCAGGGTCGTCGTCATCTTTTCATTCTCCTCCATTTGAGTTAGAGGTCTAGATAGATAGATAGAGAGAGAGAGAGATGGCGTTGTGGTGTGGAAGAGTGGTGGGCTTTATATAGAGAGGGAGGCCGGGGAAAGAGGTTTACAAAGTGGGCTACGCTCTTGGGCTTGATTATGACCACACCAAAGCCCATGATGCATTTGTATAGTTATATTGTGGAGTACAAATTGGAAAAATAAAAAAAATATCTCTAGATAGGCAAAAAGAATGAAAATTCTCAAATAAAATAAGCGCGACATTTTTTGTATGACCCAATTAAATACTTCTTCCGTTCCCCACAAAGATGTTCTCATTTTGACATTTTGAAAATTTAAGGAAGAATATTTTGTATTGACTTTTCAAAAATATGCTTAATGTGATGAACAAAAATAAGATATGATGGGTAGATTAATAGTAAAAACGTATGATGTGATAGAGATGTTAAGATTGGGATATAACAAAATTTCGGTCCGCTTGTGCATTATACGAGTTAAAATACTAGTTGTAAATAAATTTGTTTTATCCATCATTCTCGAAGATAAAATAATATACTCGAGTTCTGATTCTTCGTGCTAGGCAGATTTAGATGTAGGTGCTAATGACGATTAGAAATTCTGTTAAGTGGCCGTTATCTTTTTAACAGCGATCCAAAACTCGCACACATGCGGAAATAAAAAAAAGTTAGATGAAAATTTATTTTAAAAAAAGTTAAATGAAATAAAATTGGAAGGAGAGCCGGAGAGGAAGGAATAAGGAAGTTTAATCAATTAATATAATGCAGTAAGGGCAGGCAGGGAGGACAGTAATATAGAGTACTTCACGTGGCGGTACGTGGAAATTAAATTAAATGCATGCAGTTAGGAATTGAATGAATATAATAAGAAGGAATTAATGAAATGGAAAAGGACGGGTCATGCATGTGTGTGTGTGTAGCTATTAGCCTGCCCCGTTCCTGGTGCGCAGAGTGTGAATTAACAGTGAATGAGAAGTAAATTATATTACTGTGCTTTCTTCCTTCCTTCCTGCCTGCCCAACAATTCTAAGATATATATATATATATATATATATATATATATATATATATATATATATATGGAATGAATGAATGAATGAATGAATATCCTGACCTACCATTGCATGCATGTCTATAATATACACACTACGTACACATGCATGCATTTCTATATATACTCGATCAATACTCGATATGATGGAGCATTATTACTATTGCTATTACACTATATATTAATTACCATTGCGGTTGAATATGTACGGATCGGAGTATATGGAATATGGATGAGAAATATTTGCACTAAATAACATTAAAACTTATTAAGTCATTTTTCTAGATAGTACTTAAATTGTTCTATTCCCTAAATAGCATTTAATAATGTCCTTAATGACTAGTAATGGCGAAATTTTACTTAAATAATAACTAATGGATAATGACTAAAAGTGATACATTGGAAAAAAAAGGTATATGTAGTGCTATTTAGGAAAAATTATTATGTTTTAATACTATTGACGTAAGTTCTTCATATGGATGACCCAATGAATGAATGAACAAGAGTGGATACGTACGTACGCGTCTCACCGTAAACAAGTAATTAATTAATGATCATACCTTATCGTTAGTCTTGGTTGGCTAAATTTCGTGTTTTCATATAGTATATTTAGTTATAATGTAAAATTATTAAAATTATGTTTATTTTAAAATATAATTTTTAAATATAAAATTTTTATAATATTTAATTATTTTAAATTATATTTAATATATGGTCAAATGGTAACACAATTTGACCAAAAAAGTCAAACTGTGAAAATCTTATAAGAACGGAGAGAGTAATTGATAAAAACTTACCTATAAATAAAAAATCTTTAATTTTTGAATAGTAAAATGTAATCCCTCCGTCCCATTTTATAACGCCTGTTTCGGTTTACGATGTTTGACTGAAGTTATTTTCAAATCATTTTACATGACAAATGACATAGAGTTAAAAAATAAAAATTACATATCAAAATACTACATCAAAAGATCTACAAAACTAGTAGTGACAACAATATTTTATTTTATCAATTTGCTAACAAAAATAGAGAAAAAAAGTGAATGAAGTTTGACCCTGTGAATAGTGAACAGGCATTATAATTTGGGACAAAGGGAGTAATATTTTTTTTCTGAGTATTTGGTATGTGTGTGAGCCGGGGCTAGGGCCGGCCTTGGGGGTAGGCATAGGGGGCTGCCGCCTAGGGCCCATTTCATAAGGGGGGCATAATTATTTTTTCTCTAATAATACTAGTACTCCGTATTATACTCTGTATTATTACAAAAAATAATCAGTTTAGAGTTTTAAGCTTTCAATTTTAAATAAATATATAAATTACAATAATAATATGACACACTCAATCATTTGAATTCATCATATGATATTACTTTTTTTAAAAATAATTACTCCCTCTGTCCATAAATAAACTTCCCGTTGAGCGTTACGATGTTTGAATGAAGTTATTTTCAAATCATTTTATATAAAAAATGATGTAAAATTTGAAAATAAAAGTTGCATATTAAAAAAATATATGAAAAGATCTACAAAACTAGAGGTGACATGACTATATTATTTTATCAAATGGGTAATGAAAATAGGCCAACAAAGTGAATAAAGTTTGATTCTGTGAATAGTGAACGTATGGAGAGAGGAAGTACAAGAAAAGTCAAATTTTTTAAATTGGCCTCAGGCCCATAAAATGATAGGGCCGGCCCTGGCCGAGGCAGACTGCCGGGCAGGGGCAGCTACCGACTTCGTACATTGCCGTCCATACCAACAACAGCGCACATGCTGCACTTACCTGCATTGCGTACGTTAATTACCATTCACCGTCGGATTGGGGGCAAAAATATACGGAGTACTAAATAAAAGAGATAACTCTACCACCTTGGTTCCCATGACCCGGGGCGCTCCGGTGCCCCGTTCGTAAAATTGACGGTTCCTACCTCCCCTAATCCCCCCGACAAACCCCCCCACCCCGCCCTGCCCCGAACAAACCCCTCCACCCCCTCCAATTGCACCCCACAAGATGATTTTGACTTTGGAGTCAAAATTTGACTCCAAAGTCAAAATCATCTTGTGGGGTGCAATTGGAGGGGGTGGAGGGGTTTGTTCGGGGCAGAGCGGGGTGGGGGGGGGGTTTGCCGGGGGATTAGGGGAGGTAGGAACCGTCAATTTTACGAACGGGCACCGGAGCGCCCCGGGTCATCCCATGACATTGGGAACCAATGTCATGGGAACCTTCCCCTAACTCTAGAGTCTATATATGGGACTCTAATTTGGGAGATGATCATAATTAATTTGATGAGGTGTTTGTTTCCGAAGTTCGGAGTTTTTTTTTTCAAATATAGTCCCAAAATCTACATTTGGTATCGTCCGCAAATAAGTGTACAATTTTGATCAATATTTTTCACTATAGCATAATTCAGGAAGGCCTCTATTCATCCAACCGTATTACAGTTACTACCTACATGCATTACCTGTCACATAAAACAATTGATGTGTGCTCAAAACAATGAATCTTCGGAACGGAGAATTTCATTCAAATCGAATGATTCTTCAGCAGGGGGGATTTCATTCGAATCAAATGATTCTTCAGCAAGAGGAATGCTGCTCAGATCCAATCCATCTGCAGGGAAGTTGGGGCCCAATGGGCCTAAAACCCCATCAGAGCTCAGACTCAATCCACTCTGCATTCATAGCATCAATTAGTGATACGTGTAGGTTGGTTAGAGTGTTTAGACCACCAAAAGCATCAGTAAAACTTGAAATGATGATCAATACCTCGGGTTGGAATCTTAGTATATCTGCACGAGCCAATGCTTCGGCTTGAGCAATTCTTTGCCTGAATGTTTGAGCCATCTCCTCGGCCTTCGCAGCAATTAAATGGCAACTTGTTAGTACAAAATGTGTTGATGGCACACCCCTTCTCCTTATGACAGAATATTACCTTTTGATAAAATATGTTTGCACTTTTCTTGAGAAGGTCAAAAGCATTTTGATTTTGGAGTGGGTTAAGAGCACTTTCATTCTTGAGATAGCTTAGGATATAAGACCTTTCTCATTTAAGAATTATTCATTGAACATAACTCACATGCCAAACAAACTCTTAATTACCTTCTCAAAAACGAGGGTAGGATTACGAATCATGTCACCAGGTGTAGGCTCCAGCTTCTTCGTAGAGAGACTCACACGGCCCCTATCACGGTCATGGCTGAGAACCATGACCTGGAAGATGCACAAAAACAAGTTGTAGTAGCAATGTAATAGCTATTCAGAGACGAGATGTATATGATATGATTTGTCACAATTCAAATTAGAGCTTTCCAAACCTTTAGCGTGTCGCCCGGTTGAAGCACTGTTGCAATATCTGAAACCCGATCATGACTGATCTGGCTAACATGTAGAAGCCCATTAATCCCTCCTAAATCAATGAAAGCGCCATATGGCTTCACGTCCTGAACCGTTCCCACCACAACTGATCCAACTCCAAACTGCACCTGGCCATCAATGGTCGCTTGGCGGTTACTGAGCACAAGTCTAGACTCCTCCTCATCAACCTCAACAAACTTTAGAGGAATCTCCTTACCCAAAAGCTCATCGTCCGTGGATTTCTGATTCATTTTGTTCATTTTATAATGTTACTACTACTCACTCTTAAAACAAAACAAATCATATCATAAACAGCTTTTTAGATATTTGTTAGTCCCAAAAAGGCTATGGAAAGTTTGCGAGATGTATTGTGTAACTAACGGTTGACATCTGTGAGAATGGAACAAATGCACGAAGGCCTTCAACCATTGCCATGACACCACCCCTGTTTGCACCAACCACCTACAAACTCAAAACTATGAAATATCATGCCTTAAACCAGTTTCCAGATAGTAAAAGTCTACGAGTACAAAACAGCAGGGGTGGGGTGAGTGGAGGATACTATTTCCTTTTTGTACCTTTCCATTGACAATTACATCTTCATTTTGAAGCTGCCAACATCGTTCCCATGCAATGTCATATTGGAGGGAGCGCAAACTCAAAATCAAACTATCATTAGCTTCATATTTCCCAATAACCACAAATTCCTCTTGTAAGCCAGGAATTATGCCAGCCTCTTCTACCTTCTTGATGGGGTGGATGCATGCCTCTATAAGAGGCAAGAATGCCGGTGATTTGGTGTTGACATCAACAAAAGCTCCATGTGCGAGAACCCTAGTTACTGTACCTTTTATCTACCAAGCCATTTAAAACAATGCAACATTGGTCATTATGCTCTGATAATACAAACTCTGGTGTTTTTACAAGCTTTTATTACGAAATAACTTTGCAACCCGTTCATCATTACAATTGCTCTATCAGTATCCATTCCAGAAAAACCCATAAAACCTTGATTCAAAACAATCATTCAGGTTTGATTAGACAGGCATTTCAACTAAGCATCCATTTCGTAGTCAAACAGATTGATTTATTAATTAACAGTTGCAGATACTTCTACCCCCTCCCAGCAAATTCTAAATGCCAATATTATTCATTTTCAGAAAAGGGAAAAAGAATAGCTTAATCCCAACAAACCGACAAGCCCCGCCTGCATTTTTTATATTCTTTTTTCCAATTCAAAATATGGCAGAATAAATCCAGACATGGCTTCATGAAAATGCAAGCCTTCAAGCTCAATCTCAGTTATATTAGCAGCATACTAACAAATTATCCCCACAAATTCAACAAAACTCTGTCACATCAGTAACTGTGCGGGAATCAGAAAAACTAAACGACATTCAGCTTCAAATCTCGAGACCGTAGGGTAGCGTCGGACTGGACTAAGGGGTAAGGGCTGACCTTACTACCGATTTCGCAATCGACATCGTACTTATCCAGAGCAGCTTGGAAGTCTTCCATGGTGAAGGAGACGCCTTCCATGGGAGCGGTGCTGCACCGCTCGTAGGCTTCTTCAAACATCTCTTTGAGATCCTGTTGCTCTCTTGTCTGGGCATTGCTTAACGCCGCCGCTGCTTGGCAGACTACGCTTAGATTCTTCGTGTAGCAATGGATGTGGGCGAATTTCTTGGAGGAGCCACCGGCTCTTGGGTTCGAGAAATACGGGCATTTTAGCACCCCAATTTGCTGAGCGAGTGAAGCCATTCGAAGACAATGTGAGAGGATGAAGAGCTGCTTCTGAGATGGATAAGCTATGGAACTGGGGGACATGGGAAAGAATGTGGATTATTTAGGACTGGATAAGATTTGTTTTAAATTTAATTGAACAAATTTTTGTATTACGGAGTATTTATTAATAAACATTTGATGCTAATGTATACTCTAGACAAGGGGTATTCGGAAGCCAATTTGGAGTCAAACTAAAAGGCCCAACTCGAGAAACAAACTAGGGGTCCAAGTATGTTATTAGCTTGGCGTTATCCTCGTTGCTCGGGCTCTAAAGGTGCACATTTACATCGATTCTCTATCGAAAGCGAATCAGAACACAATCCGATATGAGGGTGTCTCGAGTCCGATCTCGCTTAACACTACTCGACTGCCGATCACACAAGGCTCCTATACTTGGAAGAATTTAGGCGCACTTTCCCTAATACATTTGAACACAAGCATTGAACCTTAATTTTGTCGATCTAGTTTCATTCCATCTTAATGATAAAGTCATCCCTGCAAAACACGGTGGCAACCATAAATCGGACACAAATAATCGATACAAAAAGACATGCGAAATAAAAAGGAAAGAAGAAACTTACACTTTGTTCAAAATCGATAAGGTTTTTTTTAAATTGATCGACTAAATTCTATTTGATATATATTTTACAAAAAAAATCATACGAAATCTATAATGTTAGGGATCGATTGGTGATTCAAAAAGTAACAAAATGAAATTAGGTCTGAGGTTGTCATTCACCCAATGTCCTTGCAATATTTTTTTTACGTTAGCTTGTTACCTTTGAAGAATTGTATCTCTTTCGGTTATGTGCTCTTTAATCCAGGTGGGTGGGATATCTCTGGCATGAGCTCATGGTAAAAAGAGGAGGGACCAAGAGCCTTTGATGACGAATGCACTTGCATGTAAGGAAGATATGACATGACTAAAATCTCGAGGTGTGCAGGATGTAAAGATCTTCCCTGATTGTGAGGATTTGGTTTCAACACTCAAACATGGGAGAATTTTTTGTTTGTTATTCTCTCAATTCTTAATTCGTGTTTTGAGTTGATGAATTGTTTTTTGAAGGGTTCGTTTCATCTTTTGAGAAGAGTTTTGAACATTGTTGCTCATAGTTTGGCTAGACACGCTTTAGCTCAACCAAGTTTGTGGAATTCTTCTTTGCATAATTTTGTAACTTATTTGATTTTTTGATAGATTATTTAAGAAAGGACCTTATAAGTGGTTATAAAGACAGATTCATTTTAAAATATAAATAGGTATGCAGAGTTAGAGAGTGTTTGGCAGTGCGATGCTTTTCAAAATTTAGCTTATGCTTTAAGTGATAATCATTTTCTTTTGTTTGGCATACCAACTTATACTTTTCTTCACTATCATTTTGTACATATACCACCATTTCACAGAAGTAGATATATGTTGCTTCTGCTTTCAGCTTTTGTGAAAATCACTCCACCCAAGTTAATCACTCACAAACACCTTGACGGATACCCTGGACCAGGGGTATCCAACCCAACAAGAACAATAACTGCCCATTGAAAGGCCCGTCCAATCACAAGAATTAGCTGCACTCGACCAAAAACACCTTACTCGACTGAGCGAGACTTAAAGGAAACCATACGCGGACTTGCGCCTCTACTCAACCCGGATCCATGCACTCATACCCAGGGACAGACTCGGGCAAATCTTCACTTGGCTGTCATCCGACGACAGATTCACGTGCTCGCCCCTGCCGCAAGTAAAACAGTGTAGGCCTATCACCGACATGAGATCCTATACACCCTATACACACAACGGGCCCACACAAGGCATCTATGATATTATTCGCCTGTACATTATTTGTAGCGATACTATTTGTAATTACATTTCTTGTATTATTAGGCAAAGATACGATTCTTGTGAACCCGACCCACTAGGTTTTGTCTTAGGTAACGTCTAGAAAACAAAGTATATGACAAAATGTATTATATAAATACTCATCCCTCTTGAAGAGAGGAGGACATGTTCATGACTAAGCAAATATATTCACTCTATTGTCTTGTGACTTAAAAGCACTCAACCCTTGTTTGGTACGCAATTACCTAATCTCCTAGGTTATGGATTCTAAAACCCACCACAGCCTCTTAGATAGACATCCCAACTGACTTCTATCTTGGGATGTTGCAATTGCCACGAAAAAAAAAAGTGTAGCAGCGTAGCCACATGACATCCCAACTGTAGTAGACCCATAATTGGACCGGTTCAAATAACCGGACGGTTGGCGATGCATCCGCCTGGCTCAGATACTGCCAAACAGGATCCTTCCGGCCTCGCCATACACGTTCTACTCCGTATTTGTCTTCCACATCTCAAAGGCAGTGGGATTTCAACGTTTTCTTAATCAGACTCTCAGATGATTATGCGCGTGCATATGCTCTCACGAATCGGTAGGGTTTCATACATCCACACAGCTCTGATTTCATCCTCTCAATGGCAGTTTGTGAAGAGCGATCACCATCTTTCTCAGCGATCAACTCTTGAGCAGCCTTGAAGGATCACATTTGTTCATCATGTTCGAAGCACATGTAAATATTTTTTTTCCTCTCAATCGCATCTTCTGCTCCATTTGCGTGTCATTTCGTTTCCTATTGGCTCTATTTTGTATATTCTTGTTTAATTTTGAGATGAACTGATAATGATCAATAACAAGCCGAACATGACGGGTCACGGGCGTGTGTGCTTTGAATTTATTAAACTATACTTGTTATCTACGGATGTAGGTCTTACATTTGCTTAGGAGATACCTGGGTGAATACGTCCATGGACTCTCAGCAGAGACATTGCGGATAAGTGTCTGGAAAGGTTTTCAACTCTTTTCCTCTATACTTTTCCATCTAATCTCCCCTGTGCACTCACTCAATATTTATTCTTTATGCTAACTGGAGTTCTGATAAAAATATCTAAACGATATGGCCTTGTCTTGAAGTTGGGTGTTGGCGTTCAACAGCCGATTGATTGTGTTAGCCGGTTTGAACAGCTCTCTCAGTCAGCTGTTATGTCATCTCATTTTTTTATTAAAAAAAAGGAAAAGTGAAAAACTTCACCCCGTTGAATGATCTCACTATTTCCAAGGGAAATAAGAAAAGCAAAAAAGAACACACATAACTTGCTTCCCGGATGAATGAATTTCATCACGGAGGTCTCTAGTCCATCAACCAATAAAACAAAGACAAAATGGATAGAGTGGTCAAATACATTGGGACGGATGGAGTAATAGTTAATTCAAAGGGATAGGTTTTTTCCCATCCATCTTATTTAACAATTTATATTATTACTGTAAATTTCTTTGACACTAATGCTTTTTTCTATAGGTGACGTGGTTCTCAAAGATTTGAAGTTAAAAGCAGAAGCACTGAATTCACTGAAACTACCAATAACTGTAAAAGCTGGTTTTGTAGGTACTATAACCCTAAAGGTAATTCTCTACTTCTATATAATGATTAATATCTTAAATTAATCTCTGTACCACTGAGCCACTTTAAGTTTAACTGCTTTCTTCTTCGGTCGACTACCACTTTAAGTCCTCCCCCCATTTTTTTCTTCATCACCCTTTCACACTATTGTGTTATATTTATATAATTATATATATGTATATCCCGTATATATTATATTTTGTTTTTTCCGTGGTGAGTGTTTTGACAGTTTCATCTCTTGTGCGTAACTTTGTATTCTTTAACAGAATCATCTCTCTTGTGTATACATAGAACTTACCTACATGAATACTACCTTCACCAACAATGTCTATAGAGACAACACACAATGTTTACAAAAGTCAGCTCCAAAGGCTCTCCCTAATCCCTATAAGTTTTTCTGCCTAGAGAATAAGTGACGCGGAGACATGGCTGCCCCTAACCATTTGTATTCTATTGAATAAGAGGAGAAGTATATTGTTTTGACAAATGAAGTCAGTAAAAAATTTTCTGATTTATAATTCATAGATCAAAGATGTACAAAATGGGCCAATTCCACTATTATTAGGTTTAGGGATACAATATCTAACACTTTCCTAAAGCGGGAACATAAGCAACAAACTTTATATAGGGGCCAATGACTTAACTATATCTAAGATTGATTGAACAAATGCAATTTTTGTCACAGGAGAGAACATATCCATGTAGTGAGAACAAAAATCTGAGTATTTCCTTGCAATTAACTTGTCAGTGAGAAGATCAATCATACAATCTGACTCAACCTTTACAGTATAGGTCCATTCATCCATCTGCACCCAAGACCCAACAACTATCACTGTGGGAACTGGGAAGAGAGACTAACTCCCTAGTATAACTCGATTCTAGAGCCTTTATCTTGGTCAAGATAGCTTGGCACTAACACATATAGGAAAGGGCCTTACAAGTGGTTATAGAGACAGATTCAAAATACAAATGTGCTGAAAATGCATAGTAAGAGGTATAGACATGGTGACAACTTAAGAAGTAATAGATGAAGTGATGGACCTACAACTCAGGTAGGAGGCAATTCGGGTGAGTTAACATGAGCTTCAACTACAAAATGATGGAGATGACGCTGAATGTAGATTTAGTGAATAAGTTGGAGGCAGTAGATTGGATCTTGAGTCTGGTAAGGTGTAAGATGTGGGGACTGTGTATTTGTTACATCTCTTGGAGTGACTATCTGCATCAGTGCATCCATTATCCTTGGTCCTGATGGTTTATCTTTTTATTTCTTCAGTGCCTCTTTTTCTCCGTTGCGTGATTGACAACCCTTTTCTGGGTTCCAAATGTTTTTATATCTCAAATACTATGATCGTCTGGATACTGAGTTTGTTGTGATATGCTCTATTTTTTCATGTTATGATAGAAATTTATGCTTTCCAAATCATACATCAATGCCTTAATGGTCATGGTTAGCGTTACTTTTTTTATTTTGCATTGTGTATGTCACTATCCTATATCCACAGGATTTATCGGGCCATGCTGCTTTTCCAAATTTATTTATTTATTTATTTTATAACAAAGACAGGTTCCATGGAAAAGCCTCGGAAAAGAGCCCGTTATTGTTCTCATTGATAGAGTTTTCGTTCTTGCTCATCCTGTTGTTGTTGGTAGATCTCTTAAGGTAGGGATAATTTACTCATTTCTGATTCTAGTCAGTGATATATATCTAGATTATAGTCATAGCTGATTAATAGTTGTGGTTACATTTAGGAAGAGGACAGGGAAAAACTTTTTGAGGCCAAACTCCAACAGATTGAGGTAAAACTAATTATATTTTGTACTCTACTTGAACTCTTTCTAACAGTAGTTGTTTCCCATATGATTACAATTTCTAATTTGAAATAACAGCCAGTCTTGAATTTCATATGTTCTTCCGTCAAATATTTCTTCATAGGAAATCCATTCTTGGGACTAATGGTCTAATGTGCTATTGAAATAAAAGCCGGTCTAGAACTTCTGATTTTTGTTTGCTGGATGTCAGATTGGCATAACATGTTTGATTGCTAGTTAATATTCCTTACTTTTCATGTAGGAAGCAGAATTGGCCACCCTTGAAGCACTATCAAGGTCAAAGCTTGGAGGAAATGTATAATATTGTTTCTGATTTGTAGTTTCTATTTGTTGAAGTATTTTTTCATGGTCAACACTCATATAGTCTAAAATGTTCTAAATTTATCTTAATTTGCCCATGTTGCTGCCTGCTTTCAGGTTTCTTTTATTATGGAACATGTAACAACTTGATCATTGCACTGAGCTAAAAAATTAAAATTAGACTGTATTAATTGCAAAAATCTTTTCGGGGAGATACGAGGAAAATATATGGCTGTTCCTCTTTGGGTTTTCACTTTTCCAAATTTTCATTTTCACCGACACAATTCTGATGTTCCTTTAAACATAAAAGATGGACTTTTAATGTGATACATGTGCACCCTTTTGTGTACTTTGATTATCCTAATATTACTTGTAGATGAGTAGTGCTTAGATATCCAAACAACTCTCCTGTTCAGGCAAGCAACAACTTCTCCAATTATATTTTATAACCTCTTATTTAGATAGATTTTTTCTTTGAGACTAGGAAAATAATGCTCTTTAATAAGCCATAAATTTTCTTTAAGAATCATAGCACTCCAATTTCATTCTGTTTTAAGCTTATCAAATTTTAGATAGAGTCCATGAATCCATTTATTTGTTTAGTACATGTAGCAATTTGTGACATTGACTGCCATTAATTGCTTCATTTTTTATTTGTTCTTCTTTTTCTTTTCAGCCAGCTGTAGGAAATTCTTGGCTGGGATCATTAATTGCTACAATAATTGGAAATCTTAAAATCTCAATTAGCAATGTTCATGTCAGATATGAGGATTCTGTCAGGTTGATTTGTGTTGTTGCTTGAAATTTTTGAAATCTTTTGGAAGTTGAAATGATGAACTAAGTTTTATACATTTAGCTTTCTCCCATTCTTTTGATAATTTTGGGGGTCACTTCATTTTGTTTTTCTTTTGGCCACCTTCAAGCAGCCATCCCGGGTATCCATTCTGTTGTGGTATTACTCTTGCAAAGCTCGCAGCGGTGACAATGGATGAGCAAGGCAATGAAACCTTCGATACAAGTGGTGCTTTGGATAAACTACGCAAGGTCAGGTTCATGATCTGGTTAAGATTCTTTTTTGTGGAAAATAGACAAGCCTTACAAAATGTTCATAATATGGTGAAGTTATTTTTTGTGGAAAAGTAGATTGGGGTTACACAAAACTTGACAACTCTCTTGATTACCTCATGCTTTGATCATTGCATACCTCATGAAGACATCAGCAGTTATGCCATCATGACATTACTATATTTTTCCTTTAAATAAGGTCTCTTTCGTAGATCTAATTACGAGGAAAACACCTTAACTCTTGCTCTGTATATGAATTGTATATGTAGTTATGTACATAAATGATTCTTTGTGTTCGAGCCGGAGGTCTTTTGGAAACCTCTTTGGTTATCTATCACTTTGGCTAAGGGTAAGGGTAAGGCCGACCTAAACCCTCCCCCAGACTGCACTTTGCGAGACTCCAAGGGTAGGTTGTTTTTCCGGCATGAACAGTCTTTTCTGATGTGAAAAGTAGACTTTTACCATGAATGCTATTATGTGGTAGTGGTCCGCAAAATCTGAACCCACGGCTGTACACATCTTCTCGTTGTGTCTCATCGTCAAAAACCTCACTACGCACCCTCACATGCATTCCTTTTCAGACAGAAAACGGTTTGGGTTTTCTCCACTCAAATACAACTAGACATTTGTTGATGACATCACTGTATTTTTCCTATAAATAAGCCCTCTTGTAGGGATCTGTAAATAAGAAAAATGCTTTCTGAACTCTTTCACACATTTCAATATTTTCAATTGCAACGTATGCCACTTTCCCTGGTGTACATCAATTTAAAATGCTGGTGCCTATTTTGATATGTTCATACTCGTGTTACTGCATTAAGTTACTGTAGTAGGATAGTGATTGTGGATAGGAAGAAAGATGGCTCACAACTACATGTAACGGTGTTTGGATCTGTTTGTTGGTACTGCTTGTCTGCTCCTTCAAAGAGTAAATATAATCGCTGCCCTTTTTAGTGTTCAGATGGTAGTTGAAAAATCTGTCATAGTCTCATGGAGGTCTGTAACAGGTTTTGGAGAAGTAGGACATGCTTACCTAAACTTGATTGTAAAATAACCTCATTCAAAACAAATATATTTCACATATGCAGCTTCCTTAATCAAAACAAGTGTATACAAGGACTACCCTACCTTTTCAGGTCATCGTATCAGTTCACAACATAAGATTATCTAACACTCTTGCGCAGTTCTCTATTTCATACAGTGGAAGCAATGTCTAACACATCATAGGAATAATTATCTCATGCACTGGGAGATTCTAATTAGTGATTCTAAAAAAACTTAAAATTTGAATCAAAGCCTAACACCGCCATAGAAATAGCAATCTACATTTCTATCTTGTGAACATTTTGGATTCTTGATCAGGTCCTGGTAAAGCATAAGTCCATGTGTTATGCATATCAAAATCCATGTTCAAAGCATGTTAACTGAAATCACAATGGTTTGCTCTCTATATATGTGGGAATAATATTTAATTTTTTGTTTTCTAGTTCCGTAGTTTGTCAGGAACAAAGACTATTATCTCTAACAATTTAGGACATGTCTAGGCTATCTCAAATTCTCTTTCATCATAAAAAATAGTATGATCTTTCTTGTCAAGGCTTTTCTGTATCACGTTTCATATATTATTAATCTTCACTATATGGTCTGGAAATTTAATTTGAGGCCTGAACTATGCTGACATTATTGTTCTAGTTGGTTCAACTTGAAAGGCTTGCTGTATACCATGATACTAACACTGAGCCATGGAAGCTAGACAAGAAATGGGAGGATCTTACACCTGCAGAATGGATTGAGGTACATTCATGTACTTGTTTTACTTAATGTTTTTTTCTTTTTATTGCATCGATATGTGTCTATTTTTTTATTGCAAATGTTGAAGTACAACTGTTATAGTTATACTAATAGACTCAAAGCCCTACCCATAACATATCTATAGCTCTCTCCTTGTTCCTGGCTGTCCCTTTATTTATTCATTGTATATAGTTGGATGAAATCAAGATTTAGAGACCAACGTCCCTTTTCTTCTCAACATTAAGCAACATATGTAAGCTTAATCTTTTTTAATGACACTTCTTTTTCCTTTTAGATATTTGAAAATGGCATTAATGAATCGACAAATATCAACACGGTGGTATCTGCATGGAATAGGGAGCACAATTACTTGGTATATCCAATCAATGGGGTACTTAAATATCACCGGCTGGGAAACCAAGAAAGAAGTGATCCTAGTGTTCCTTATGAGCAGGCTTCTTTGATTATCAGTGATGTCTCTTTGACAGCTACAGAGGTGCTAAATGTTGATAGTTTTGGTATTTCAGCTTTCAGTGAAAAATGTGTTTGGCTAATAGCTCTTCCACTGTTAGTGTCTTCATGTTTGTAGATTTGAAAGCAATAGCTAGAAACTAATGCCTTATAGATTCTCCTTGTATGCTCTCATCTTGAGAAGTATAATGAATTAACTAGGCCCTTTATAATAAATCATTTACTCTGACTAAGTGGATGCTAGTTCATTTTCCGTGCTGATCAATCCAAATTGTGATCATTGTTAAATAAAGTGTTTTTATATCTAAATATCTAATGAATGATGATGACTTAAACTTACAGTTGCATGCTTAGATTTAGGGGGGTGTATTCAATATTGATTTTGATGGATTTTTTTGGATTTCAAAAGTTGGTAGGTATTCAATTGAGATTTTAAAAAATCATTTAAAATCTAGATGTATTCAATTAAGATTTTGAACAATCTTTTACAATCTAGTGGTATTCAAAAACTTATAGATTTTAAAGGATTTTTATTCCATGTGGATTGTGAAAGATTTGGTAGGCTCAAGTATAAATAAAAATATTATTACAAATCCCAGCAACAAAGGAGAGATTTTGCCGGACTCCTATCGTCTTCCCCTCTTTCCACGATTCATATCCTCTCCAGTTCATCAAAAACCTAATTCGGAGAAATAAAAACCCATAAAAGCAATGATTCATGTATTGAAAATCAACTGAGCAAAAACCCAACTTGGAGACAAGTTTACATCGCAGTGCCTAGTGGGAGAGATCCATTTTGGGTTTCGGATCGAAGAGTTGGGGATGGAATGCGGACTTTATGGGTTTTTACTTCTCCGATTTAGGTTTGATTTGGAACCCTAATTTGATGCCTTGATTTTTTTGTGGATTATAAATAATTGACGAAATCCTATAAAATCTTGTTAATAAAATACACTACAATCTATCTAATTCTGTGTAGATTTAAAATAATCCATGAATTTTATAAAATCCATGGATTCAAAATAATCTATCAGAGTCTTTTAAAATCAGGATTGAATACACCCCCCTTAGTTCTCAAGTTGAAGTTTGTGCTTCTTTTATTCAACCATTTTCAAAAATGCATGATATCCAATTAATGTAGTTCACCTCTCCTCACCACTTATCCACTAACATTCAGTTCTGGATTTAAAGCCCTGCTTGATTGCGAGCCAACTCGAATGCTCTTTCTCTTCTACTCTACCTTTTCATTGGTTGAAGGACTGGCATGAATATTCCTCTTCCTAGCTCATGTTCTCTCATTCTTCTCTTGGAAATGAGTGGGAAATTATTTTATTGTTTTACAGATGCAGTATCATGACTGGATCAGACTTGTGGAGGCTATTTCAAACTATAACACATATGTAGAAGTTTCTCATTTAAGACCACTAATTACAGTTTCAGAGAGACCCAGTTTATGGTGGCGCTATGCTGCCCACGCTGGATTGCAGCAAAAGAAAATTTGGTAAGGCATTGGGTGTTTATATATTACTCTGTACATTTCTAAAACGGGAGAAGTTACATGTGTGCATCGTCAATACCCTATTGTTTGTATTCTTTATACATACATACATACATACATACATACCTACCTACCTACATACACACACACACACACACACACACACATATGAGTTTACTGAATTATGCTCTACAGGTCACATCATGCTTTAAATGAGGGTGTCTAAATATCTATTTAATAAGTTATAATGTAAATCCACCTTTTTTTGTCAACTAATTGCTTATTTGCATCTTTAATAGTTACAGGTTCTCGTGGGATCAAATCAAACATCTATGTAATTTGCGTCGGTGTTATGTACAATTATATGCTGAATTATTGCAAAAGCTGTCAAATGTTGATAAATCCAAAATAAGAAGCATCGAGCAGGATCTTGATCCCAAGGTTATTCTACTGTGGAGGTGTGCAATAGGTTTTTTCCCCCTACCATTAGTGTGTAATGCACCAGTGCAAAAGACACTTGATGCAATTACTTGCATGATCTTCTAGGTTTCTTGCTCATGCAAAAGTGGAGTCTGTCAAATCAAAGGAAGCAGCTGAACAAAGAATGCTTAAAAACAGAAGCTGGTTTTCATTTGCATGGTTTGTTTATAGCTTGTTGATATGTGACTCCATGTTTTATTTTCACTGTATTCTTAATGCTATTTCTATTTAAGAAGTTGACCTTCACCTTGGTGTTATCAGCGTATCTTTAACGTCATCTAATGTTTATTGCCAAGTCAGGCGTGCTGCTCCAGAAGATTGCTCAGCTGGGGAGACTTCTGAGGACTCAAAATCTGTAGAAGATACATTGACCAAGGATGAATGGCAAGCCATCAATAAATTGTTAAGTTACCAGCCAGATGAGGATCTGGCACTGCAACATGGAAAGGAGACACATAATATGACACACTATTTGATTAATGTTTCTATTTGTAGAGCAGCAGCAGCGATCATCAATGTTGATCAAACAGAAATTCTTTGTGGGAGATTCGAAAATCTTAACTTGTTGACCAAGTTAAAGCAGCGAACCATACAATGTGATGTCTCTTTAAAATTTTATGGGCTGTCTGCTCCTGAGGGTTCGCTTGCCCAGGTTCTTGTTTTCCTCCACATTCATGTTTGCAGATGGCAATATGTTCCTTTCTTTTTGATGACTAAATATAAGTTAATTACAATATTGTTATATTCGGGCGTGCTTGAGCTTGGAGTCTCTTATAAACAACCTCTCTACTTTTGAAGAGGGGTAAGGTCTACACACACACACACACTCCCCCGACGCTATATTCTACTGGGTTTATCGTTGTTGTTGTTATATTGGGGTGGAAATACCTTACAAGCTTTAGTTTAATTTTATTCTGTTATTTTACCCTGCCAGGAGGATCAATAGTATTTCTACACTTTTCCTCCGTGTGATTTGAACCCATCATGGGTGGAGGCACTCTACCATCTGAGCAACCCTCACTCACCGCAAGCTTTAGTTTTTTTCTTGGATGAAATATTGTTTCAGTTAACAAACGGCAACAACAACAATAACCCACTAACCCAGCAGAATTCAAACTTCGTTGGGGTTGGGGGGGTTAAGTGATACAGTCTTACCCCTGGAAAACAGAGGCTGTTTTTGTTAGACCCTGGAACACTTTTATACCATCTCATATTTTTTGATTGATAGTCAATTTAATATGTAGAGTTTATCTTTTTTTGTCATTTTCCATCATCTCCCAAAGATTCAATTTTTTTTGGCTTTGGGGTATGGTGGAATAGAGCAAAATGGCTCTTTAAACTGTCTACGCAGTTAGTCTATGCAACTTTTGACACTCCTCATGGGTCATTTGGAAACAGTCTCTGTTTTAAACATAGGTGTCAGGCTACGTACATCTCACCCCCTACCTCGCAATGGATGGGAGCCTTTCAGGCATTGGGGTAATGTTGTTGTTGTTGTTCTTGTTATTGAAAATAAGTATATAAATGCAATTTGTAGTTTCTTTGTATTATCGTTGATTAAATTTTGAAAAAAATTAAATGCATAATTTATTTGTACTACTTTCAACTTGCTGGTTTGTTAGGTATCTGGTTCTTAACACGGGACTAGATAAATAAATAACTCAAGCAATAGCAATGCAGCAAATGAGTTTGGGTAGTATATTTATATCTTCACTAGCTTATATTTATTAAGGCAGTATATATTGTATTTGCAGAGTGTTTGTAGTGAGCAGAAGGTAAATGCATTAGAAGCTAGTTTTGTGCACTCACCATCCGGAGAAAATGTTGATTGGAAGCTATCCGCAAGGATTTCTCCATCTCATGTCACAGTGAGTTATACTATTCCTTCTTTTAGTCACACCATGCTATATGCACATAAGGCACGGAATCAAAGTGTTAATGCTTTGAATACCTATATCTCAATCTATACATCTGTAACATTTAACACATTGCCTTTGTAAAGGCTCACCACCCTTTCACACACATGGTACGATGGATGCATTGTTTTTTCTTCTGTCAAAGTTTTGATGCATTTTGATGCTTTGAACTTTTGTATCTCAATTTTGACATCTTGTTATGAAGTTATATTTCTTACCAGCTTCTTAAAATACCCTACAACAACAACACCAACCTTCCAGTGTGATTGATAGGTTTTCATGGAGAGTTACTATCGATTCTTAGACTTTGTAAACAGGAGCAATGCCATTAGCCCCACTCTTGCAGTAGAAACTGCAACTGTACTCCAGGTGATGCCATCATGTATTGAACTTCTTGTAATGCCAATATGCTTCCATATTGAAATTATGTGTTGCTAAATACTAATACTAGCGTCAAACAAGTGCAGAATAAATTTGAAAAAATGACTCGGAGAGCGCAGGAGCAGTTTCAAATGGCATTGGAAGAGCAAAGCAGGTTTTGCCTTTTAACAGGCTCTCCACATTACTTTCTTTTTTGCGTATAATATTGTGACTAGCACCTTTAATGGGGACAATGTTCAATTTGAGCTTGGGCTTTCTTGCTGATATAACTTGTCCTGCAGATTTGCTCTTGATATTGATTTGGATGCTCCAAAAGTTAGAGTTCCTTTGATATCACATCTCTCCTGTAAATGTGATAGCCATCTCCTTTTAGACTTTGGGCATTTTACATTGCAAACAAAGGTGTGAATTTTTAAAACTCTAAGTTGGCTTTTCACATTCCATCATGATTGATTAAATGAGCTTTTCTTGATTCTAGGAGGATGGACAATCCCATGAGCAGGGACAAAGTTTGTATTCTCGTTTTTATATCTCTGGAAGGGATATAGCAGCATTCTTCACAGATTGTGGTTCAGATCATCAAACCTGCTCTTTGGCATCTCAACCTTCTAATTCTCCTACTTTGGAAGACATTAATAATATATATTCCCTCATTGATAGATGCAGAATGGCTGTAATTGTAGATCAGGTGTGTGACACAAAGTGTCATTAATTATTTAGGCAGTGGTCTTTTAACTACTGTGAGTCACACTTTTTCCCCTTAATTTATGAACTCCATATTTTCCTCTTGAAGATTAAAAATCCTCATTCCAGCCATTCTTCAACACGCGTCTCTGTTCAACTTCCAAGCATTGGAGTTCACTTCTCACCAGCTAGACTTCACAGATTGTTGGAATTGTTTGATATACTCCATCGCACAATCCCCGATACTGAACAGCACCCACTTTTTGAAAGTGCACAAGCCGAACTTTTTCCCTGGCACCCACCTGATCTAGCAACTGATGCTCGGATACTTGTATGGAAGGTATGCAACTTCTTTGGAATTTTATATTATCCAACATTTTATCTTGTCATGGAATAAGCCATATGTATTGTTGATTCAGGGAATTGGATATTCCATTGCTGCTTGGCAACCATGTTATCTTGTGCTTTCTGGATTGTACCTTTATGTGTTAGAGTCTGAAGGGTCTCACACTTATCAAAGATGTTCAAGGTGCCCCCATTTTCAGTTTCATCTATCAATTGCTGCAGCTACTTGGTCATGCTCCATGGTTTGCATATAAGAATAGAATAATGAGAACATTATGAAGATGATAATAATATTCTTAATATAATCTGTGTCATTCAGTGGCTCTTACATAGACAATTAGATATTTAACAAAATGAGAGCTACCTAAGTGATGAAGAGTTTAAAGTCTTTTGCTTTGGAAGTCCAGCTTCTATTCAAAGTCTTTTTGACTCAATGAGCTATTGAACTCTCGGTTTTCAGATTATAGCAACTTTTAATGGAGGTGCTCTGGGAATTTAAATCCATATATTTCTAAAATGTTCAATACTGCAGCGTGGCTGGTAGACAGGTGTTTGAGGTTCCTCAGACAAATGTTGGGGGTTCCCCATCATGCATTGCTGTCAGTGTCAGAGGCATGGATCTACAGAAGGTAGGTGAATCTCATTATTTTCATCAGTATACTGTACATTTATTCTCTACCTTTGAAATATTTGGGGGCTTACTTTGTTATACATGCTCCCTCCGTCCACAAATTTTCTTCCCACTTTCCTTTTTGGACTGTCCATAATTTTCTTCTTGTTTCCTTTTTTGGCAAAGAAAATACACTAAATTGTGTATTTTACACCTACCCCTATATAATGCACTCACTCTCACTCTTCTTCAGATTTCTTGTCCGCCATATCTTCCTTTTCTCCCATTTCTTCTTTTCTCTAACTTCTTTTTCCTTCACTGCCATCTTCTTCGATTCCTCATCCGACATATTCTTTCTCCTCCGCCTGCCTTCTCCTTTGCCATCTTCAAACCTTTTTCGTTGTCAAATCTGAACAAAATCGAGTTCATCTTCATCAGATGTGAAGGAGCCAGCTTCAACTCGATAGGACTGAAAAAATCCAGCCTTGTCTTCACGGATCTCTCCTATCAAGTCGCATTGCCGCATCTATCCTCATCTCCGAACTCTTTTCTCCAATTTCTCATCTGCGGTCAAATTCTTTTCTGTAACATGATTCGTCATCCTCTATATCGGTATTTCCGCTTAACTCTCTGTTTTGATTTTATCTTTCTTCTGAGTTTATAAATCACGTCCTCATCTCCTCCCTAGGATGCTACAACTCTGAGCGGGTCAAATTGTGCCCGCTAAAGAGATAAGAATGAAGATGAGGTCAGAGATGGCTATAGACCGGAGGGAACCCTACCCACTATGGAGATGAGATCGGAGACGAGAACGCCGATGGTTATGTATGAAAGAGATGGCCAGCGAGGGCGACTACTTTGGTGGCAGAGTCAGTAGCCATTGTGGTGTAGACTGCCTGTAGAGGGAGAGGGGAGGGAGATGGGGTATTTTGGGAAAGTCAATGTAATTCTCCTATATCTAAATATGCGTGTCCGGCCAAACCGGGAAGAAAAAAAGTGGATGGAGGGAGTAGTTTTTACTTTTCTTGTCCTCTTGAAGCTGCCTTATGCTGTTTTATTGCTTTTTTTTCCTACACAGTTTTTTTACGTTGTTCATACTGCATTCAGAACAAATATGATACATGATAGGACGCAATTGCGTCGTTTGATCCATGTAGCCGACCCCACTTAGTGGGATAAGGCTTTGTTGTTGTATATTGCGTTCTTTGGGTGTCCGTTTTTTCTACTTCAAAAAATTTACAAAAATCTTCATTAACTTAAAAACTTACTTTAAAAAGTTTCAACATCTTCCAAAACAATCCAAATTTTTTTTAGCTGAGGTTATTGACAGAAAGAACTTCTCTACTCCTAGGATAAAGGTAAGGTTTTTTTACATCTCACCCTCTCTAGACCTTACCTCTAGACGGGACATGTTGGGTATGTTTGGTTTATTTTGGTTTAACGGGCAAAAATTGAGTTAATACTCATTCTGGTCCATCTAAGTGCACTCGTGAGTCAATTTGGTTCATGTATATTGTGTTGAGTCAAATTAGTCCTTGTAGCTAAAAAATCTGAACGAAGTTAGTCCCTCTAACAAAATTTACCTTAACAATGAAACTGATTTGTTGAGTTGAGACATTAATTGACACAAGGAAATGACCCGTGTGTTAGTTTCTTGTGTCAATTAATGTTCCAAGTCTTCCAACTCAGCATTTCAGTAACACCACTAAGATTCAACACAACATACAAGGACCAAATTGACTCACACGTGCACTTAGAAGTCTTAGAGGGACTAAAATGTGTATTAACTGTGGAAATTTTGTTAATAACGAAATGCCTGATATATTTGGGTGCATTAACACTTTTTGTTGTGCAAAGGTTTTTTATCATTAAAAATAAATATATCCTTAAAATGGGACCAAGGATGTGCCGACATGTGTATCCAAGGAGATTTGACCATATGAATTTATGAGTATCTAATACCGTAAGAATTTGCACAAGGTATATAAAATAGAACTAGACCGATCATGGGCTCGGGTCCCGACCCAACCCACAAAAGCCCACCTGCAAAATAATAGGCTTGGGATTTAAACGTTTTGGGAACATGTTGGCCTTGTCCATAAAAAACGGGGGCCCACAAACTTAATGGCTGAGGGGCTCTATGTTCAAGCCCACGGGCCAGCCCGACCTGATCTAATAATAATAATAGTAGTAGTAATAAAAATAATAAAAAGAACAACAACGATAATATATTATTATATATCCACATTCCACAAAGGTGTCAAAAACATTATTTAGTCTAAATAAACCTTTCAGCACAACACTAAACTAACACTGCACCACCCATTTCCATTCCTCAACAAAACAGTAGTCTTGTGACTCAATCCCATTGAATGAAGTCTCTTCATTTCCATCAAAAGGAACACAAGTCTTGTTGTTTGTACGAGGGCTTATATGGAATATGCTTGGTAGGGTTAGTCCACTTGCTGCTTTATATTATGTTGCTCCTGTTTCGTTCATCTTCGAATGTGACAAACCCCTATCTTACATGAAATTAGAAGTTAGCTTATTGCATGGTTTTGTCCTCTATTTAACACACAAATTCGTATTTGAGAAATGGATTTGATTTCTACTGTATCTGAGCTTTGTATTTGTTTCTTTAGTGTTTAGTTAGGTTCATAGTTCTTATTTTATGCTTTTCCAGGCATTGGAGTCATTTAGCACACTGATAATAGAGTTTCGTGATGAGGAGGAAAAAACTACTTGGTTAAGAACACTTGTACGAGCTACGTATCGAGCTTCTGTAAGATTTAAGTTAATTCATCAAAGTTGTTTGCTGTTTTCTTTTTCTTTTTAAACTCTTGGCCTTTATCTTGTTTAGAATTGGAATGTTACACATTCTGTGTTTGGGTGTAGGCTCCCCCATCAGTTAATATACTTAGAGAGCTAAGTGACGGTGCGTTAGAACTTGCTGAGACCCATTCTATAAATGAAGATATGGCTGAACTTGTTGTTAATGGATCATTGGTAGAGATGAAGCTATCACTGTATGGGAAGGTGAGGTGGCTCAGTATTTTTTTCATTACTAATGATCTTTCACTTTCATGTTATATTGAGTGTACCTCTTTTATTTTTTCCATCCTGGTAAGGAAATTTATATTTTGGCAAATGTGGTTGATGTTGTTTTTGTTGTTGTGGTTGATGGCTTTAATACAATGCATGTGGTAATGGTGCATTTTGTCTAATCCTTTTACCAATTTGTAGAGTGGAGATGAGATTGACAATACATATGATGAAACACTAATCCTTGAGGTTCTTGCAGTTGGTGGAAAGGTTTGAGCTCTCAATTCTTTAATGTAGTCTTGAGTTTGAATATATGTTTCCATGGGAGTTATGATAAATCGCTATGCATGTGTGCATAAACAGATATTCCCAACTATAAGCATACCAATCGACATAGGTCAATGTGGATTACTTGCAAATTCTATTGATTCTCTCCCTTCACTTTGCCAATATAAGACATGTGTTTAACTAGTAGTAATTGTTTTCTTTTGAACACATAAATTTGAGCAAATCATAAGTTTTAACTGTTCTCATAGTGGACTCATATTTACATTAATTTATTATTGCTATAATTCTATAAACGACCTTTGTGTATTATGAAGTATTTCTTAGTTGTTGCAGTATTTTTCAAGGATATTGAAAATTCCTCTATAGTAACTTTTACTCCCTCCGTCCCTAAATGAATTACATTTTACGCAAAACGGAATAAAATTCCAAATTTTTTCAATCCATTATATTTAAAGATTGGTATAGAAATAAAAATTTAAACTTGCATATTTAAAAAGTACATCAAAAGGTCTACAACAATATACTTTATTTTATCATTTAATCAATGAAAACACACAAACAAACAAAAATTTCCATAATTTTTGAATAGTGAAGAGTGTAAATTCATTGTGGGACGGAAGGAGTATATGATAATTTTTTTCTTTATATTAGTAATGTTTTTCCAACAACTTTTTTGTATAGATAAAGTCCCCTAATTACAACAATGTGTTATTACCCTGTCCTTTGAAACAACCTCTTTACTTTTAGTAGAGGTAAGGTCTGCCTACAGTCCCTACACACACCCTCCCCAGACCCTGCTTTTGTGAGGTTCTACTGGGTTGTTTTTTTTGTTATTCCGTCCCCCCCATTATTTTTGGGACAAGGGGATGTGGCACACAAATTAGGAAAAGTAAAATTTTGTGGTTGATATTAAATAAAAGTAGTAAGAAAAGGTAGGAATGATTGTGAGCCACACAATTCTTACTAAATATGATATTTGACAAGAATAGTGGGACGGAAAAACATAGTGGGATGGTGGGAGTATTATTCATAACATTCGTTTTTATACATAGGCACATAGCCTCTGTGCATTGCTAATTGCCTAATTTGTGAATGGTAATACAACCATCCTTTGGATCTGATAAGTATGTGTTCTGTGCAGGTGCATGTTTCACAATGTAGTGGTGACCTAACAGTAAAGATGAAATTGCATTCGTTGAAAATTAAGGATGAACTTCAGTATTCTCTATCTTCAGGTCCACAATACTTGGCTTGCTCTGTTCTGCCAGATCACTCTGCAGCTACCTCGCCTGGTACAACAGATTCCCATGGCAAGGAGCTGGCTTTCATGACAAGGGAAGAGGAAGATGTATTCAAGGATGCCTTACAAGATTTCCTATCATTACCTGATTATGGTGAAGCCATTACCCCGGAGAAGGATTCAATTAAGGGAAGAAGTGACTTTGCTGAAGTATTTTATGAAACACAAAGCTCTGATTACTCTGATTTTGTCTCTCTTTCATACATTTCACGTCAACCTAGCTCTCCTGACTATAATGGTATAGATACACAGGTAATTTGGATGTGCTTTGACGCGGAGAAGTAAATCTATGCTAATAAGCAAAATACATAGATATGCTGATTACTCTTACATTAATACTTATTGGTTAGTGCTCTAATTCCTCGTCACATTTTATGGTTGCAGATGATTATTAGTATGTCCAAGTTGGAATTTTTTTGCAACAGACCTACTCTTGTTGCTTTGATTGATTTCGCCATTGATGTGAGTTCTGAAAGCAGTGGAGTTGCTGATGAAAACATCACAAAAGATCCAGTGGATGAGTCAGCTATTAATAAAGAGAAGTTAGAAGAGCATGTGCATAAATATGTAAAAGGATTGCTAGGTTATGGAAAAAGCCGTGTTGTATTTAATTTGAACATGAATGTTGACAGTGTTACAATTTTCCTTAACAAAGAGGATGGTTCTCAGCTTGCATTGCTTGTGCAAGAATGCTTTATGCTTGATATTAAGGTGGGACATTTTTTAAGCTTTTCTTTTAACCTCTTTATTTTGGCAAGTTATGTGAAGTTATTTGCTTTAGTTACCTTGTTATAATTTTGATTATTATCCTTGTCCGAGTCCCCTAAAATATTTTAGGCTAACACAGTTTTGTTATTAGGTTCATCCTAGTTCTACTTCCATAGAAGGCACATTGGGAAACTTCCGACTTTGTGATCTAACACTAGGATCAAACCAGCAATGGGGATGGCTTTGTGATATACGTAATCAAGGGACTGAATCACTGATTCAGGTACTGGCAGTTTCTTTGTATATTTGGACAGCTACTACAAAGGATTGGAGATGATATCCAGTGGACCAGTCAATGTGTATATGAGTTTCATTAATTTCTAAATGAATAATAACGTTTTTGATCTATTTGAAAAAAGAATGAAATACTATACTTTGAACTTCTATATGAGCTTTATTAAGAAGACTGAAATTGAGAGTGGGAAATATGTGTCATGTATTTTTGTCCTTGTTGGTGTGGGAACTTTGGTTTATTTGAGTAGTATAAACCAAAATAAGAGGTCTCATATTTTGCTTTTGGGAAATGGATATCGTACACAAGCACTTGGTCTGCCCACACACCCACAAAATATTACACTCATTACTCACCACTCCATTTGTGCAAACTCTAATATATTCCTGGCACTAAGAGAACATCCTTTTTTCCCAGTTTGCATTTAGTTCTCACAATTCTGAAGACGATGATTATGAAGGGTATGAATATAGCCTGTGTGGCCGACTATCTGCAGTTCGAATTGTTTTCCTCTATAGGTTTGTTCAAGAGGTAAGCTTGTCTATTTATTTATTTTCATTGTAGCAACACATTTTACTCTAGTGTTTCGCTTGCTTTCTCCTGTTCTTTAAATAGTTAGTCAAACCTGGAAAAGAACAAATGAAGTCCTTATGTCTTGTGGGGGAACCAATTGGTTTTATTCTTTTGTGAAGATTAAATGAGAAAACTACACTTCCATCTTTTTTTATAAGCTCAGCCTACTGTATGACAGAAAATTCGGAGTGAAAATGTTGGCCATATCTTTGAACTGACTAATTCTATATGTGCTCTTACAGATAACTGCATATTTTATGGGGCTTGCCACTCCACATACTGAGGAAGCTATTAAGTTTGTAGATAAAGTTGGAGGGATTGAGTGGTTCATAGAGAAATATGAGATTGATGGAGCCACTGCAATAAAGCTGGATCTTTCTCTCGATACTCCTCTGATAATTGTACCGAGGAGTTCCACAAGTGAAGAGTTAGTGACTGTCCAAGCTGCATTAATTTTTTAAACTTCACTTTTTAGCAGTTTGACCAGTCTAATATGATCCTTTGTATCATAAAATGACGAGGATACTCTCTAGTCAAAGAACTTGTTTGAAGGATGATCTCTTCTAGTGCTTTAGTCAACCTCATTGATATCATTACTGTTTCCCAATGTGACATTTCCAGTAGACATTCTTTGTAGATTTTGTT
The DNA here is from genome assembly GCA_900332095.2 of Cuscuta campestris. Lineage (NCBI taxonomy): Eukaryota > Viridiplantae > Streptophyta > Magnoliopsida > Solanales > Convolvulaceae > Cuscuta > Cuscuta campestris. The sequence continues at coordinate 157,923 of OOIL02001512.1, read as the reverse complement.
TCCCAATGTGGCATGTCTACCTTTAATTGTGAATTTAATTTATACATACACAAGATATTGAGCTAAACACATTAATCTAATATATGTTGATAATGCAGGTTCATGCAACTTGACCTTGGCCATCTTCGAATTAAAAATGAGGTTAGCTGGATTGGATCCCCTGAAAAAGATCCATCAGCAGTCCACATTGATGTTCTTGATGCTGAGGTATCTAATGTTGTTGTACTTATTGAGAAGTTAGGCTTGGCTGCTGCTATTTTCATACATGCTGGATGCTGCAAAATGCAGGTTGTAGGTATTAATATGGCCGTTGGAATTAATGGATGTATTGGAAGACCAATGATACGTGAAGGCAGAGATATTCATATTTATGTGCGCCGCAGTCTTCGGGATGTTTTCCGGAAGGTCCCTACATTTGTATTGGAAGTTAAGGTGGGTCCTTGTCTCTCCCGTTGCCAAAGGTTTCAAATTTTAAACATAGATTTTCATTTATTCTCATAATGCCTAGTTTTGTGTGTAAATGGTTGTATAGCTGTCAAATTGTGCAGATGATCCTGCTGTACTTTATGTAATCTTGTACTTACATAGAGATTAATAATCTGATGTTAAATAGGCATGTTAGTTAATTATAGTGTCTATAAAGTTTATTGAATATGGGATGCTGCTATTGACTCTTCATAAGTGTTCCATCAGTGATTATATGTTTGTATCAGTGTGTTATATTTATTACTTGATTCTTTCTGAAACAGATAGGTTTGCTGCATGGAGTGATGTCAGATAAGGAATACAATGTTATTCTTGATAGTCTCTACGTGAACTTTTCGGAGGAACCTAAACTTCCACCTCCATTCCGTAGCAACAAATCTGCTTCAAAAGATACAATACGACTGCTTGCTGATAAAGTGAACATGAATAGTCAAATACTCCTTTCACGCACAGTTACTATAATGTCTGTTGAAGTGGGCTATGCGTTGCTGGATTTATGCAACGGAGTCCATGAGGAATCCCATTTGGCTCATCTTGCTGTGAGTATGGGTCTTGTTGTGCATGTGGTTAATGATTCTGAGCACGTCTGATTGTCTCACATTTGGTTTGTCTTTCGCTTATTTTATCCTGTATTATATATTACTTTTCTGTTGCAGCTTGAGGGTCTTTGGGTGTCATACCGCATGACGTCTTTATCTGAAGCTGATCTCTATGTTACCATCCCTAAGTTTTTGATTTTAGACAGTCGTCCTGATACAAAACCTGAAATGCGCCTGATGCTTGGATCATGCAGTGATGCTCATAAACAAATGTCACCTGATGTGAACATTGATCTTCCAACCTCAACAATGTTCTTGATGGATTGTCGATGGCGGACTTCATCTATGTCGTTTGTTGTTCGGATTCAGCAGCCTCGCGTTTTAGTTGTTCCTGATTTTCTACTTGCTGTTTGTGAATACTTTGTTCCATCTTTGGGGACAATAACTGGCCGAGAAGAAGTGATGGATCCAAAAAATGATCCAATTGTAAAAAACAGCAGCATAGTTTTTTCTGCTCCTTTTCATAAACAGGCTGAAGATATAGTGCACTTATCCCCTAGTAGGCAGCTAGTGGCTGATGCAGCGGGTATTGATGAATACGTATATGATGGTTGTGGTAAGACCATCTGCCTCACCGTTGAGGAGGGGAAAGAAATGCATTCATCCGAAGCGAAATACATTATCATTATAGGACGGGGCAAGAGGCTGAGATTTGTGAATGTAAAAATTGAGGTGCTAATATTTCCTTAGTTGTTTGACCTCATTACATATTTTTCCTTTTAATATTCTTACTATGCATTGAAATCTAAGTTATTTTTGTGTGGCATTCTACGACAATAGCAAATTTTGCAATAATGGAACATGACAATAGCAAATATTTCAACTCATCGCCATGTCATGATATATTGCATGTGAAAATAATGATGATGGCTTTAGAATTTTTCATTTCATTATTACTTCTTATGAAGGTTGCGACATGACATGCATCTGTCATAAAACTTTGCCAGAATTTAAATTTTTTTGCATGATTTTATAACTTATAGTGTTAATGAGCACCATTATTCGATGCCAGTGACCCCAAGTAGTTGGGATAAGGTTATGCTGCTGACGATGATCATTTGTTTGTCTCCTAACCTCCCATGAATCACACTTTAAATAATCAAAACGTTCTTGTTTTTCTTCTTGGAAACAGCCTCTCCACTTTCGAGTAGGGGTAAGGTCTGCGTACACGCCCTTCTCAGTCCCGAATTTTTGTGTCTCTACTGGGTTTGCTGTTGATGTATTCTTGTTTTTCTTGTACTTACCTTGCACCTATGGTTGTATTTCATTTTCTCTATTGTTCAGAATGGGTTGCTATTGAGAAAGTATACATACTTAAGCAATGATAGCAGCTACTTTGTGTCCCAAGATGATGGTGTTGAAATTTTGTTTGTGGAGAGTACCATTGATAATGGCAAGAGGAGTCCGGAGAATATAGAAGAGTTGTTTTATACTTCAGATGCTGTCCAGAGTGGGGCAAGCCAGGCGCAAAGCTATAGTTTTGAAGCGCAGGTACATTTGTATTTGCTTGTGGATAGTACAGACTAGTAATCCACCTTCTTTTGTCAATCTAAATGTTGCATTATGTTCTGTATTGTTTGGAAGACTGGAATAAACCGTACATCAGTTTATTGCTCTGTTAATGATTCACTTTGAGTTTTTTCTGATGTTAGATGATAAATATTGCTACTTAATTTTTCTTAATGTTAGTTTGACAAAAGTTGAGGGGGATGAACATATTGGCTACAAGGATGCACTTTTTAGCCTATTAAAAAGCATCGCAATAAGCCAATAAGTGTAACTGTTTTAAATTTCAACACGAGATTTTACTTATATATAGTATGGAGTATCTTTTTGAGGTGGGTAAAATTTCAATAAAAAACCATACACTCTGAGGTCGATTTAGAAAGCAATGTTGAAATCCATGAAGTCATTTGTATGTATACCTACAAAAGTGCTCATAAGGAATTATCTGTTCAGACGTGTTTCCTTCCTCTTTATTTATATATTGTTTTGTTTAATTGAGTTATTCAATGAAGATTAATTCCCGTAAGCTTCAAAATGTAATCAACATGATAGAGGATCGAGTCAAGGTGTATCTTACACTTTAAACAGCAATTGTAAACTAGCCTGGTAGCATGCATTTAAATCCTCCACATTGGGATTTCTGCAATATCTTAATGTTAGTACTTGTTAAGAAGGATTTATTGTTGTCATGATAAAAAAACAAAAACATTATAAATTAGATTTAGTTTTTCTTTTTCATGGTGTTTGTTATGTTTTTTTCCACCGTTGGCTAGACCTTTGATCATTGCTGCTCCACACTTAATTATTAACTCTGTTTGTGTGTGTGCACAAAAATTTGGATTCATTAATCTTTTTCATTATTATTTTACTGTTTCTAGGTTGTTTCTCCTGAATTCACTTTTTACGACAGTAGCAAGTCATCATTAGACAACTCTTCATATGGTGAAAAGCTGCTTCGAGCAAAAGTGGACGTTAGCTTCATGTAATACTCTTGTCCATTCAAATATCGTTCATGTTTTGCACCCGCATTTTGATTGTCTATTTGTTCAAACCTGAGGCTGATAGGTTCTTTCCTAATAAGCAACTTAGTCTCCATCTTTTTGTCAAGTTTTCATTGATATCCTAACAAAAGCAAGAATGCATTATGTTTCATGTATAATTCTATATTATGTGTGTGTGCGAGTGATTAAGTTTACTTATACAAGATTGAGTAGCCACCAAGTACTCATGAGTAATAGATCCTAAATTCTTAATAGCTACTCGACCTTTGACTAAGAAGCTATCAAGTAACTATTTATCAACTTAGGCCTTACTTAAGCTTAATAAAATATGGGTGTGTTCATTGGGCATTACATTTATGATCTGGACGGGGTTTTAGACAAACTATTGTGCCTTGTCAAGCTTGGACAAAGCAAATTTAATTGTTATTGGGAGTTTTTTTTCATTTATCCTAATGAATTTAATTTATAAGGCATCAAGTATTGCTTCACCCTCTACTTGAATATAAAAATATATTACTTTTTCACATAAATCCCTAGGAAACATTTAATTAGAGCACAACTTGAGCTAAATGCCTAAATGCAATGATATTGAATGCCAAGTGTTGTAATGAGTACTATAGGTTTGGTCATGTATGTTAAGTGCATGCTATATGTGAATTCATGACTAATATGCTAAGTGCAAGCTTACCATTTTAGATTTATTATATTCTATTATAATAATATATTTGTATATACACAAATACATAAGTGTGTGTAGGGGGGACCAACCTCGGGGGAGTTGAGGGAAGGTGCCAATCTCGAGTTAGGCATGTGAAGGGTTTTTTTTCTTCTAAAAGACCCTTGGCTCAAGAAAATTGATTAGAACTATCAAATATTAAAACATGAACATTTGGGTAAAACAACTACGAAATATAGAAATGAAGTGTAAATAACAACACACAAATAATTGAACCCTACAAGGGTACCCCTCTTCACCTAACCCTCCCCTATTCCCGCTCACCACCGTAAGCATCTCATATTTCTGCACCGGGGTGTCAGTAAGCAAGAAGAATATAAGCAAGTTTGCTAATGTATGCTCTAGGTTTGCAAGTGTATGCTGAGTCTATGCTAATGGCTTTCTTATGTATGCTTCTATTATTATACTAAAAAACTTCAAAGCAATCATATAAATGTGGGTTAGTGTTAAATGTGTTTTCTATGAAACCGAGACTCATTTTCTGAATGATATACATTGCATTTTATTGAGTGGATATGCAGCCCATGTAATTGGCCCTAACTAGACTATAATAAACAACTCTCTTAACTTGTACTCCGTATAATGTATATTCTGCTATGCAAGGTAGAGAAACTTCGGTGGAAATTTATAATCAGAAAGACAGAAACCAATGATCACAGCCTGGAATGCCCAAAAAAATGGATTGCTGTCAAATGTGGTTTCCAGTATATATTATTTGATGAATGATATACATTACACTTACACCCAACTAGACTAAAACCACAGTTCTCTTGACTTGTATACACATATTCTGCTATATATGCAGTAAGATTTCCACAACTGTGGAAACTTCAAATCTGACAAAGATAATCATTAATGACAGCTATTTTTTTACAGAGCTACATTGCTTCTATAAATTGCAATTTGTGTGGCACACAGTACAGATTAAATAGTCATTATAATCAATGTCTGTGCAGGTATGCTGCAAAAGAAAATGATAGATGGATACGGGGTCTCTTGAAGGATCTAACTGTTGAGGCTGGTTCTGGGCTCATTATCCTTGATCCAGTGGACATATCTGGTGGATATACTTCTGTCAAGGATAAAACAAATATATCGTTATTCTCCACAGATATATATGCCCATCTTTCTCTAGGTGTTATATCCCTTTTACTCAATTTGCAAATTCAATTAGCAACAACGCTACAGTTTGAGAATGCCGATCCTCTGTCCCCTTGTACTCACTTCCATCGCATCTGGGTGTCTCCAAAAGGTTAATTTTCTTCTTTTCTTTTCTCCTTGGAATGTTATATTGTTCTTCACTATCTTCAGGTTGTTCACAACATCTTTAAGTTTGATTTGTTACATGTTTTCAGAAAATGGGATTCTTAACCATGTTACGTTTTGGAGGCCTCGAGCTCCTCCGAATTATGTCATTCTAGGAGACTGTGTGACCTCAAGGTAATGAGAACCAGATTTGCATGTTCTCTCTTCCCTTGTGAAATGTATAAATATTTTTTGTTAGGATTCTCAAACAAAATTCATTTATTCCTTTCTTGTCTCTTGTTTGGGTTATCAACAGTTTTTTCTTTTGTTCTTGAAGACTAATTGATTCATAATGCATGAGGTTTATATCTTATTCTTAGGCCAAATCCCCCGTCTCAAGCTGTTCTGGCCATTAGCAATACATATGGACGTGTTCGGAAGCCTCTTGGTTACGAGCTCATAGGTAAATTGTCTGGAACACAAGGATCTACTGGTGTAGATGATGAGTGTTCTCTTTGGCTTCCAATTGCACCAGCTGGATATATGGCGGTGGGATGTGTTGCTCACATAGGCAGCCAACAACCTCCAAATCATATTGTTCATTGCATACGCTGTGATCTAGTAACATCAACAACATATTCAGAATGCTTATTTAGTGCTGCTGTAAGTTCTTCATTTATATCTGGGTATAGCATATGGCGTTTGGATAATGCTCTTGGATCGTTTTATGCCCATCAATCTACCGAGCATCCTCCAAAAGAATCTTGTTTTGATCTCAACCATCTTCTCCTTTGGAGTTCAAGTTGGTATCGTTCTTCCTCAATATATCCTTCCACTGATCTTACATATGAACATGAGTGCATGCAACCACATACATCAGGGTGGGATATCGTCAGATCAATCTCTAAAGCAACCCCGTGCTATGTATCAACTCCAAATTTTGAGAGAATCTGGTGGGATCGGGGTAGTGATCTTCGTCGACCTGTTTCCATATGGCGGCCTATATCACGTCCAGGTTATGCTGTACTGGGTGACTGCATAACTGAGGGGTAAAGCTCTATTGTGTTTTCATCATTGAGACTTGTTTTCACTTTAGTCTTTATCCTAACATTTTAAATGTGACATCTCACTTTGCTACAGCCTTGAGCCACCACCTCTGGGCATGATTTTTAAAGCTGACAACCCTGAAATTTCTGCCAATCCTGTGCAATTTACAAAAGTGGCCCATATTCTAGTAAAAGGACTTGATGAAGCTTTCTTTTGGTATCCTATTGCTCCACCTGGTTATGCTACCTTAGGGTGTGTAGTAACACGACATGATGAAGCACCACCTTTGGAATCTTTCTGCTGTCCAAGGATGGATCTTGTTAGTGGATCTAATATTGTTGAGATTCCAATCTCAAGATCATCAAGCTCAAAAGCTTCTCAATGCTGGAGCATCTGGAAAGTTGAAAATCAGGTACAGTTACATATGTTGAATGATCTTATTGGTCAGCTCTTTTTGGGGTCTTGGCTCTGTTTGATCCCCTTTAGTTCTTACCCTTCTAGCTGGTATCTGTAGGCTTGCACATTTCTTGCAAGACCCGATATGAAAAAGCCTTCTACAAGGCTGGCTTTTGCTATCGGTGATTCAGTGAAGCCCAAGACCAGGGAGAATGTGACCTCTGAGATGAAATTAAGATGTTTTTCCATTACCTTTTTGGACAGCTTTTGTGGAATGGTTAGCAAAGATTTCAAATTTCTCTCTGTTTAATAAATTAAAAATGCAATCCTTTAATTATCAACTGGTTTGTGTTGTTGGCCAGATGACACCACTTTTTGATGTCACAATAACAAATCTCAAACTTGCAACACATGGTCGGATAGAGGCGATGAATGCGGTACTCATTTCTTCAATTGCTGCTTCAACTTTCAACACACGGTTAGAAGCATGGGAGCCACTTGTGGAGCCATTTGACGGGATATACAAGTAACCTATCATTACGAGGATTCTTTATTTGGTTACAGTGTGTTCTAGTATAGCCGTCCCATTCTAGTAATATTGCATTACATATGCAGATTTGAGACATATGAGACAAATATTCAGTCATCATCAAGTCTTGGAAAAAGGCTGCGCATTGCAGCAACTAGTATCTTAAATATAAATATTAGTGCATCAAATCTTGGCACCTTGGCACAGACTGTCAATTCATGGAGGAAACAGAGAGAGCTCGAACAAAAAGCCATCATATTACTTGAGGCGAGAAGAAAAACTCTTAATATATTATTATTCAAACTTCTTTTTATTGTAGTGGTTTTGTGCTAGCTTTTTAATTATTCAAAACTAAAAATTATTTTTGAGACTATCATTTGTTACTTTTGCAGGAAGCTCGTGGTCGTCAAGATGCTGACCATCAGAGTTCAACTCTTTCAGCACTGGATGAGGATGATTTTCAGACTGTAGTAGTAGAAAACAAACTTGGATGTGATATGTATTTGAAAAAAGTTGAGGAGAACTCTGATGCAGTTGAATTATTACCTGCTGATTCTTTTGCCTCTGTGTGGATTCCACCTCCAAGGTTTTCTGACAGACTAAACGTTATTGAAGAATCAAGAGATCATAGGCGCTATGTTACTGTTCAGATTGTTGAAGCAAAGGTTGCCACTTTTCTCTTGATTATATCCACTTTTTTTATAATCATTTTTTGGTTGCACATCTAATTTTTTGTCTACTTTCATTTCAGTCATTACCTGTTGTTGATGATGGAAACAGTCATAATCTCTTCTGTGCATTAAGACTGGTTGTGGAGAGTCAGGATACAAGTCAGCAAAAGGTTTTTCCGCAGAGTGCCAGAACCAAATGTGTGAAACCATTAATTGCTAAACTAAATGGTCAAGATGAGGGCACAGCTAAATGGAATGAACTATTCATTTTTGAAGTTCCCCGGAAGGTAATACTTGAAAAGTGTGGACTATCAATAGTAAAAGATTGGGTCAGGCTTTTGTAACTAATTGTCTATTATTTATCCTGCATGTTATTAATCTTTTTGATTCACTTTTAAGTCCTACACTATAGGAAAGTGGGGTAGAGATAGCCTAAGAATTGTTGGAAGGAGGTGATTAGACAAGGCTTACGACTTCAGGATCTTAACAAGGATATGACCTTAGATAGGAGCGTGTGAAGGTGTCACATTAGCATGCTAGGGTAGAAATTTGGGCCTTAGTTTGTAGTTTTTGTGTGTGCTTTGTACGTAAGGTTATACATATAACATATGTGCCTCTTTGTATGTGTTCATACTTTGCTCTTGATACTTTCCTTTGTCGAATGTTGTGTGCTCTTTTGCTTTGAGCCGGGTGTCTCTTAGAAACAACCTCTCAACTTTCTTAGTAGGGTTAGGGTCTACATACACTCATCCTCCTCAGACCCCACTTTTTTGGGATTTTACTGGTCTGTTCTTGTTCTTGAGATTCCTGAGAACAATGACACTGGTTATAGGATGTTCAATTAAGAGATATTGAGATGCAAGAATGGATTCAAGTCAAGTAGCCGTTAGAATAAACACATTCAATGTCTAATTTCATCCAAGTAGCTTTTAGAATAAGCACACTCATTGTGTCATCATTTTTTGTTACATTTATGCTGCAGGGATTGGCCAAGCTGGAAGTAGAGGTGACAAATCTTGCTTCAAAGGCTGGTAAAGGTATCTGTGATATTGATTTTCAGTACTTGTGGGTGGTCTTCTTGTCTTATTTTCATCTTTTTTATCTTGTAAAGAGCATGGTATGTGCAATTCGTTACCCACAGTTGCTGATGTTGTTTAAATAATGCTTCTCTATGAGGCAAGTTTTTTTCCATGAAGTTATAACTTTCCTGGAATAGAGTATGATGTAGAACATGTGTGCTGTGTAATGACTTGATTTTTTTACAAGGTTGTACCTTTTTCATGTCTAATAACTAGTAGTTCAATAAGTGCTTCTTTGCCTAATTCACCCAAAGCTTCATTAGTGCTTATTCTACTGTATACTTTGTCAATGTAGGTGAAGTCGTCGGTGCGGCCTCATTTTCAGTTGGGCATGGTTCTAGTGTATTGAAGAAGATTGCTTCTGTGAGAATGCTGCATTCAACAAGTAATGCGGAGAAAATTTTGTGCCACCCACTGAAAAGAAAAGTCGGTTTTCTCTTCATAACATTTTCTTTTACTCCATCTTATAATCTCTTTACAGACATGCTTTTTCCCCCTTTACATCTTGTTATACATTTATGATATTTTCCAGGGTCAGCTGAATAATGAGAGTGATTCTCCTGGTTGCCTTTTTATTTCAACTTCTTACTTCGAAAAGAAAACAACGGCGAACTTCCAAAATGATCTAGGGGAGAAGGATGGAATTGAGAGTGATGTAGGTTTTTGGGTGGGTCTTAATAAACATGGTCCATGGGAAAGTATTCGCTCATTCCTTCCCATGTCAGTGATCACCAAAACAGTGAACAGTGATTATTTGGCTGTAGAAGTTGTCACCAAGAATGGGAAAAAACATGCAATTTTCAGAGGACTTGCTACAGTATGTAATGATTCGGATATTACGCTGGAATATTCGTCATGTGACGTGCCCGTGATTCACTCTCAAGAACACAGAACACATCAAGTTCAGGAGAGAGGAACAAGTGGTTTAATTAGTCCTGGTTGTTCATCTGTTTTGCCTTGGAAGTGCACATTTAAGGATTCTAATAATTGTTTACAAGTTCGTCCTTGCATTGATCATTCTCAAACTGCTTATGCATGGGGCCAACCTGTTTTTTTGGGATCTGCCTATGTACTTGGAAAGGACCTACTTTCGATTGAGCAAAGCACTCTATCGAGGCAAAATACTTTGAGACAGGGAAACGGTCTACCTGTTTCACCTTTGAAGCTCAATGAACTTGAAAAAACAGATCTGCTTTTTTGTTGCCCTGGTGCCACAGGTAAACGGGCTTGGCTCTGCGTTGGTACAGATGCTTCAGTTCTTAACACAGAGCTAAATGCCCCTGTTTATGATTGGAAAATATCAATTAGCTCCCCTCTGAAGCTGGAGAATAGACTTCCGTGTGAAGCTGAGCTAAGAATTTTTGAAAAAATCAAAGATGGAAGTATCATAGAGCGACATCATGGTTATTTAGCTTCGCGTGAAACCATGCACATATATTCTGCTGATATAAGGAACCCTCTCTATCTTATGATGTTTGTTCAAGGTGGTTGGGCTCTGGAAAAGGTATGAAGTTCTTGATGTAAAGGTGACATGCACACACTTTAATATAGATAATTACTAATTAGGCATGCTTGTGGAAAACAAATCTAATATATATCTTTTTTTATTACTAAATAGGACCCTATTATGTTTTTGGATATTATAAATAATAGCCATGCCTCATCATTTTGGATGGTCCACCAGCAGAGAAAAAGGTATGTTGTTTGCATCAAATATATATTTAAGAAAATAAATGTGATCTAGGAAACAATATTTTTTTATATAAAGAACTTGAGTTTTAGTCGCTTATGTTATTGAGGGAGAGAGCAACTTTTGTAAGAGGCTCTCTCAAAGATGAACTCGTCTGCTGCACTCTTCTCATGATAAAAAAGCAGAATGGGAAAAAAAAAAGATAGCAGTGTATGCCATATTGTAATGTAATGGAAACAATGTAATATTGAAAGATTTTAGATAATTTATAGCTTATTAGTGCCCATATGCACTTCTGGTCTGTTTCTTTGAATTTTTCCTTTCTTTTTTTCTTTTTTCTCTGTTTTTTGGAGTTTACTATTGGATATGTTTAAGATTAAAATACTAGGGCTAGCGGGTGGTGCTAGGAGGCCAGCACCTGCTAGGAGCGGAAGCAAACAGCATAGAAAGTAGAAAGAAAAAAGTGTGTAATAAACACATTTCAATGCATGGATTGATATTTGAGATGATATTTAAGAATAAATGCAATGCATTTATAGGACTACAAATGACATCACAGATTCACAAGACGAGATCACAAGGATGAAGCCATACTTTTAGGCACTTCTAAACTACTTTTACAGCTATTCTCCATAGTAGGTTTTCAGTCTCTGCTTTGTTTGGTGAAATAACGATTATGGAGTTTAGGCTTTGCTTTTAATGGAATGTAGGCGGTGTAGCCCCATTTTGAAAAGATGGTTTTTGTTGTTGTCTAACTTGCAAAGAACCATCTGGGTAATATGAGTTTTGTCATATACTCTTATATTTCAGTTAATGATGAATTTGCTAACTGATGTTTACTATTCCAATTGGTCTGTTGACTAGGACATTGCGAGTAAGTATTGAACGTGACTTGGGAGGGACGACTGCTGCTCCCAAAACCATAAGGTTCTTCGTTCCTTATTGGATTACTAATGAGTCCTACTTGTGTTTGGCATATCGGGTCGTGGAAATCGAACCGGGTGAGAGTGCAAGTGTGGATTCACTTGTGCTTTCTAGAGCTGCTAAGTCTGCTAAGTTAGCATTGAGAAGTCCATCTACTGTGGGACGTAAACAAATAGGTCCCAGGAAAATCATTCAAGTTCTTGATATTATTGAAGATACCAGTCCAACTCCCAGCATGCTTTCTCCTCAAGACTATGTAGGGCGTGGTGGTGTGGTGCTGTTTTCATCTCGCAATGATTCTTATCCTTCTTCGCGTGTGGGCATTTCTGTTGCTATTCAAAACTCTGAAAATTTCAGTCCTGGTATCTCTCTTCTTGAACTAGAAAAGAAGGTGATATTTGTACCTTGTTATTGAAAATATTTAATAGATTCAAATTGTATTTTAGCATTTACTATGTATTTCAAATTGTGTTTTTGAACTCAAATTGGCTTTCTTACAGCAACGAGTAGATATCAAAGCGTTTGGGCCAAATGGAAATTATTACAAGCTTTCTGCTGTGTTGCATATGACGTCAGACAGAACGAAGGTTTGCTTTTAAATTTCTATTCTTTGTTTGTGTGTGTGTGTGGGTGGGGTGGGGTGGGGGGTCTATGTGAAGGACTCTGTTTGGGTTTTTCCCTTGTTTCATTTTTTTTATTTGTGTTTGAATTCTTAAAACTAACCTCCATTCCTGGATGAACCTGTTTGATTTGGCAAACTTACGTTTTCATGTATGTAATGACAAAATTCAGAATTTTGACATAATTATTTTGTTTATTGAGGGATGGGTTTTCAATTTAAATGTTTTTTAGAATTGTTTATACATGAAAGCTTCCTTTATTCATCTGTTAGGATATTATCACGGGTTGAGTGTCAGAAATTTAAATGGTATTGTTTTGTTTAGTTACTATTTGCTTTTGCTACATGGATGTGCAGGTTGTACACTTTCAACCACATACTTTATTTCTTAATAGGCTTGGCTGCGATATATGCCTCTGTCAATGTAATTCTGATTTGTTTGAATGGATACATCCAACTGATCCCCCGAAACATCTTGCATGGCAACATGATAAAGTTGAATTGTTGAAGGTCGGTAGAATTGACATTCTTTTGTTGGTTAGGCGTGCCTTCCCAAAGCATATGAATTTCAGTTTTTATTTTTTATTCTGAGTTATATTTATGTTTTTTTCTCAGATAAGGCTGGATGGTTACAAATGGAGTGCGCCATTTAGTGTCGGTGCTGAAGGTCTGATGTGCATCTGCTTGAGAAGTGAAACTGGAAGTAGCTTAATGCATGTTAGGGTTGAAGTAAGAAGCGGTTCGAAAGAGTCACATTATGAAGTAGTTTTCAGGCCGAAGGCATTTTCAAGTCCTTACAGGTTTATTGTGATCTTTGTATTTTTCTTAACATTACTTTCTTTTCCAATTCAGAAAAAACCTCTCTACCTTTTCTTGGTAGGGGCAAGGTCATCCACCTCCCGGCCCCCAGACCCCACTTGTGGAAATTTATTTGGTTGGCTGTTATTGTTGTCCATTCTTTTCCCAGCATGATTTGATAAAGATCCTAGGTTAATGAATGCAACATGTGTGCATTGTTTTCCCTTTAAATGTTACATACTCAGGAAAAAAAGAAAAAAAATATCAAGAGCCCCCAGAGGTAATGGATTTACTAGAAATTCAAGCAACAAAGCATAAGTACTCTTTTGCAAACAAGGTTAATAAGCAAGAATTTAAAATTTATTGTCACCATTGTTTGATAATTTCAATTGTTACACTTGGCATTTTCTACATCCAGACACGAAGTGCCAGACCACTCTGATATTTGTTAAATGTGTGGAAAGATAATTAAATCTATAGAGAATCAAACATGTGATTTCTAGGTCAACAAAGATCTTATACCATGTCAATGATTATTGGATCAAATTTAGATGACATTATGAAACAGACACATGCACTCTAATTTAGCACAAATCTGCTGGCAAAACATATCTTTTAGTGAAAACATAGTGTTACTCCAAGAGTTGCGCCATGCTTGTATTGGAATCATTTATATAGCCATTTTAAAGTTTTGTCTAACATAATCTGAACATGAACCCTTGACGGTGGTCTCTATTGTGGATGTGGTGCATCGTTTCCTCCTTCACTTGCTCATCAACTTGTAAATATTCATATCAGTTTCATTCTTTTGTTCTTGAAGTTTTGGTTCACGTGTCTGCTCACTTAATGCTGTATGAGAATAATTCGGTGGTGTTTGTATTAATTTCTGGTATTTCCATATTATTCTCTTTTCAATAGCCTCCATCAACATCACCATTATCATCATCATCATCATCAGCATAAATATCACCTCGGGGTCAGCGGCATTAAATTTGTAATGCGAATTAAATTGTATAGAAGTAACTGACACTATGATTTCTTGTTAATACTTGTTACAATTTTTTCGTCTAAGATTAGTTAGTATTTTGTTGTTGACAGGATTGAAAATCACTCTTTACTTCTGCCAGTTCATGTTCGACAAGTGGATGGAACAAATGATTCATGGAGAGTTATTTTTCCTAATGCTTCTATTTCTTTCTCATGGGAAGATCTTGGTCGTGAAAGATTAATTGAGCTCTTGATAGAAGGGAATGACCCTGCTTCTTCAAGGAAATATAATATTGATGAGATCTCTGATCATCAGCCCGCCCATGCAGCTAGAAGACCCGAGAAAGCTTTACGTGTAACTGTACTAAAAGAAGAGAAAATGAATGTTGTCAGAATCAGTGACTGGATGCCAGTTAATGATACACTCACTAATTTGAATAGAAGCCCTTCATCTTCACATATCTCTGGCAGTTCTCGTTCTCAGCAGTCCGTATACACCTCAGATTCTGAGTTTCATGCCATTGTTGAGGTTGCGGAGCTTGGACTATCTATTATTGATCATACACCAGAAGAAATATTATATCTATCAGTACAGAGTCTTGTGCTATCTTATTCAACTGGACTGGGTTCTGGAGTCAGCCGGTAAAGTTCTCACTAAGTTGTTTATTTGTTTTATAGCTGTAGCTTTGTTGTTTAATCAATGCATGTGCATGGAAGTTTGATTTAAGATCTTATACTGTTATTTTTTTTACAGTCTGAAGGCAAGAATGCGTGGCATTCAGGTCGACAATCAGTTGCCGTTAAGTCCTATGCCAGTTCTCTTCCGACCACAAAGGATTGAAGAGCACACTGATTATATCTTGAAGTTCTCCTTAACACAGCAGTCCACTGGATCATTAGATTTGTGTGTCTATCCATATATAGGTTTCCAAGTGAGTAAATGATGCTTCTTATAATCTCACAAGTTCCCTTCTCAAAAGTGCACTCATAAACTATTTGATGTTTTTAATAATATGTTTATCCTTTTAGGGACCTGAAAATTCTGCATTTTTGATCAACATTCATGAACCTATAATTTGGCGCCTTCATGGAATGATTCAACAGGCTAGCCTTAGCGGGTTATTTGATACACAAAGTACCTCTGTTTCTGTTGATCCCATAGTTCAAATTGGGTATGTACCTATTGCATTGTGTGTTTTGATTCATTTTTGTTGTTTGGTTACTCTTCTGTCTGTATAGAATACTGGCTAAACAAGAGGTATACATTTTGACAGTGCTTTTAACATTTCGGAAATCCGAATCAAAGTATCAATGGTAATGTCACCATCACAGCGGCCTGTAGGTGTTCTCGGGTTTTGGTCAAGTTTGATGACTGCACTTGGGAATACTGAAAATATGCCAGTAAGCACCAACTGTTACCTAATTTCATAATAGAAATATCAAATGTGTGGTTAGTCTGGTCATTAGGGAGTGTTGTTTTCAGTTATTATTCATTTTGTTAGTTTAGCACTTTAGTAGGGAAATTATTCCAGAAGCAATGTCTCACTATTTCTCATGTACCAAATGTGTTACATTTTCCTATTTTTATTAGGTTCGCATTAATCAAAGGTTTCTGGAAAATGTATCAATGAAGCGTAGCATTTTGGTTGGAAATGCTATTGCTAATGTTAAGAAGGATCTTCTTAGCCAACCTCTCCAGTTGCTCTCAGGTGTTGATATACTTGGGAATGCAAGTAGTGCACTTGGTCACATGAGTAAAGGTGTTGCTGCCTTGTCAATGGATAAGAAATTTATTCAAAGTCGACAAAAACAGGTTCGTAGAAGATCATTTTCCTATTATCTTCTGCCTTTGATGCATTTGTGCTCTTCATGGTTTAGAGAAAACTCAAGTGTAAAGTAAAATCAAGATAGGAATGTCTTCCCCTATGAATTAGAAATTAGTACTAACGAGGGGATTATCAGATGTTGTTTGTTTCTTTTTTTACTAATCCCAGAAATGGCCTTGGTACTACTTTCTAACAGTCTAGTTTGTGGAATATATGTGCTTTGTTTGAGAGGAAAGAACATGTTGTTTCAGGAAAGCAAAGGTGTGGAGGACTTCGGTGATGTCATAAGAGAAGGGGGAGGAGCTTTTGCAAAAGGCCTTTTTCGTGGTGTCACTGGCATTTTGACTAAGCCTCTTGAGGGAGCAAAAGCTTCAGGTGTCGAGGGTTTTGTTCAGGGTGTTGGGAAAGGATTGATTGGTGCTGCTGCTCAACCTGTTAGTGGTGTTTTGGATCTTCTATCAAAAACTACAGAAGGTGCGAATGCTATGAGGATGAAAATAGCATCAGCTATTGCTTCAGAGGATCAACTCCTTAGGAGGAGGCTGCCTCGAGTGATTAGTGCTGATAATCTGCTTCGACCATATGATGAGTACAAAGCACAAGGCCAGGTATCAACATCTTTCCTATTATTTGTCACGGTAGAAATGAGAAATAGGTTATAGGCATGCATGCATAATTGAACCTACATACTAGTAGTTGTTAATGAGCATTCACCCACTTTTGGCTAGCAAAGCATGAGAATGCATATATTTCCTTCTACAAATTCTTCCAGCTATTGTTTGCTTGGCTTCTATTCTGGGATGCACAAAAGCGTTGGCATCTACGATATGATTGGAACAAAGCATGCAATTCAAATACAATGCCCCTTGACCTTTGCTTGTATCCTAGGACATCATGAACACTTCCATTTTACATGTTAAAGCGCTGAAAACATTAAAAGGCAAACTCAAGTTCACAGGAAACACATTATGATTTGCAACCTTAAGTGCCCAACATAACTCACGCTTAAAAAATTTATTCGTGTAAAGACAAAATGATATGTGAAACACAAAACTGAAGTTACTTTGATGCCATGTAAATTATTAAAGAGATCTAATTAACAATGTTAAAGAACTTCACGTCTGATTACAAACTATGCTTAAGATATATGTATTCCTAATAGCTTCTCAGAAAATGTTAAGAAGACTTCAACACATATCATCCAAAGTTAAGTTAATGAGCTAATCCTTTTCTGTAGTTGCTCCCCACCATGATGGTTTTTATCTATGCATGATATGTTTCTCCTTATTAAAGCATCTATTCTTTGATCCTTGAATACTAGTTACATGTGGGAAAACTAATCCTCGTTACTTTCTACCTTGTCATTATGAAGGTAATATTGCAGTTAGCAGAATCTGGATCATTTTTTGGCCAGGTTGACCTTTTCAAAGTGCGAGCAAAATTTGCCCTGACAGATGCTTATGAAGACCACTTTATGCTTCCTAAAGGAAGAATAATTGTTATCACACACCGGAGAGTTTTACTTTTGCAAGTAGGTTGATCAAACTAATTCGGAGAGAGTTAGACTGACTGACAAGTTCAAACAAATACCACCCACTCCATTCTATAATATTATCTATGCTCACAAATTTGGTTGATAATAGTGCTTATTATTTGTTGTCAGCAACCTTCAAACCTTATTGCACAAAAGAAGTTTAATCCCGCAAGAGATCCGTGTTCAGTTTTGTGGGATGTCTTATGGGATGACTTGGTGACCATGGAATTGTCTCCGGGGAAGAAAGATGCTATGAATGGCCCACCCTCACGGCTTATTATATATCTGCAAAGTCGATCACTGGAAGGAAAGGACCAAGTTCGCATCATAAAATGCCAGCCCAATTCTAATCAAACATTTGAGGTTTATTCATCAATCGAGCTGGCAAGGACTACTTATGGGCCACGTGATTCAAAGGTTTAAATTTCTACTTACCATCTAAAAAACCAAGCATGCCATTAATGTTTGAAAGTCATATTTTGGGCCAATGTTTCATCAGATAGTCATACCCCAATATATTAGGCACTCTCGTTTAAGGAAAAAGCTTGTTAAGATTATGCTAGAGTCATCGCTTAGAACTGTTCTTGTTGTTTTAGTTGTTATTTTTTGTGTTCTTTTTTTGTTATTGACTTTGTTTTAGCTTCGGGTAAATAATGAACAAAATCAAAATGACACTTTCAACTTCCTTTGCTTTTCATTATTTATGAAGTTTTGGGTAATAAATGCAGCATTACAACAAAGGTCTAACAAAACAGCCTCTTTTGTTGTATTATTATTCTTGTTATTTTGAGACCCTTATAATGTGTTTTGTTGTATTATTATTGTTGTTATTATTCCCTCGAGAGCTGGGATTAAATTGTAGTAACAAACAATATTTAGTTTGTTTTGCAACTTTACCCCAAATAACTGTTGTAAGAAGTGCAAATACTTCCTTCTGTCCCAAAATAAGAGTTCCATTCACTATTCACAAGGTCATACTTCATTCACTTTTTTTTTTTATTTTTGTTACTCATTTGATAAATTAATATAGTCATGTTATATCTTTTTTTATAAATCTTTTTATGCAGATTTTAAATATGTGTGTGTGTGTGTATTTCTAGACCAATTTGGAAGTTGTTTGAATTTAAAATAACTTTATTCAAACATAACCCCTCCCCCCTCCGATAGTGTAGACAAAGTCGAAAGTTAGTGGAATTCAAAAAGGAGAAAGTGACATTGGCGGGGCATAGAAAAAAGTGGGAGTTGGGGTGGTTGGGGTCAGAACTGGGTGAGGGGGTTTAGCCGGGGGGGTAGTTGGGGGTAGGAACTATCAATTTTACGAACTGATCAACTTAGGTGCCCCAATTGGGTGAGTGGCTTCCGTAGCCACTCTTTTTGAGTGGCTGTAGAACCCAGCCATATAAAATATGAGTGGCTTCCATATCATTATCATTATTATTATTATTATTATTATTATTATTATTATTATTATTATTATTATTATTATTATTATTACTATTATTATTATTATTATTATTATTATTATTATTACTATTATTATTAGTATCCCTTATCATTATTATTATCATCGTCATCTTCATCAGATAATCATCCTTCATGTGATGTGATGCTCCAGGTTATGCTTAAGAGGAAAGTGACAAAACCGTATTCACCTGTTGCTGATTCTGCCAGCACTGAAGTAATTTCTAATAAAGAGGGAGGTGGGGCCTGGTCACCTCAACCGATGCCAACTTCAACTTTTGGAAGCAGCGAACAATGAACCGGAAAGTAGTATAGATGTGGTTGGGTATCCGTTATCACAACACAGCGTAAATTCATATCATGGCCCCCACCCCCAGTCTTCTTTTCCTCACACTTTGCTTGCATTCCATAGACAAAATGGTGTGTTCTTTACTAGTTATAGCTGCTTATTGTTAAAGGAATTTCATTGCTGGTGGTATTTCCCTCACTGCTGTGCAAGTTTTCGTCAAGCTTCAATTTTCTCACTGTCACCTCATTTCTTGATCTTCTTGTTGCGTGTGTTTGTGAACTCTTCTCTCTAAACCCCTTAATCTGGCTTCACAATTGCATTGCATACCCAATGTTTTGTCAAGAAATGTCAAGTTTGAATTCTGAATTATTTTGTTGTAGCAAGTCTTAATATTTTTTTCTTTACCAAAATCTCTGTTGCAGGTTTTAGAGGCACTATTCACGGATTAAAAAATATTGGTGAGATACATATGGAAGAGTTGTGTTGAAGGGTTGCTGGCGAGATGAATAGACTTGTTTGGCGAGTGCTTTGTGAAATGTGAAGCCCTCCACTCCCATGTGTATAGCTCGGCTAGTGAAATGTGAATCCTTGCTGTACAGTCTTCTCCCCTTTTAAAAGTTAATATTCACACCTCCGGTTAAAGTGGCTTTTACTCCTAGGGAGGGCCAGCTTTAATTTTTTGAATGTGGTTGGCTTTTACTCCAAACTCATACGACACAAACAAAATCTGGAACGAGTTGTCTTTTTAAAAATTGTCTGTGAAACAGACACTTGTTTGCTTAGTCTAAAAAATTTAGTCTGTGATGTAAATGTATTGTACATGTAGCATGTAACTCATTATGGCAAGAGAATGTGCCCAAGGACATTTTTAATGCCAAGTAAATAATTGTGTCCCTGATCTATCATCCCATCATTTCTAATAGAGCCAGAGATATTCTTTTACTTCTTCGAGGTATGATAGAATAAAGTAAATTAACTCTTTAATCTGATCATATTTCTTTAATAGTGAAGGAGCCGTTAGTAAACGCAACCTTTGACATTCACACAGGTCATCGTAAAATTTTATAGTAGATGTTTACGCAAAGGAGATAAATAATATGAACCACTCATTTTTTTTCTTTAAATGGAAAGCGACATTTATTTTGAGACATTCAAATGAGAAATACATGATGTTTATTTTGGGATAGAGTGAATACTCTAATTGTAGATATTTACACCAAGGGAGACTTAAACTACTACTCCTTCCATATCAATTTGAGATTAAAATTATCTACAAATTTTGTATACAAATTATGGTGTAGAATTTAAAAATAAAAATATCCTATTTTTAAAATTAGATCAAAAGTTTTACGAATAAAGAGATGATAGTTATTTTATCAAATGAACTAGCTAAAATAAGCAATACAAAAAAGGAGGTGTTAAAGTTTGATTATTTGAATACGGAGGGAACACAAATGACTGATTTGCTGGTAAGCTAAGGTGAGCCGAATGATGTAACAAAATATAGTACTCCCTCCGTTCACAAGTAAACTTCTCGTTGCGCGTTACGATGTTTGACTGAAGTTATTTTCAAATCATTTATATAAAAAATGGTGTAAAATTTAAAAATAAAATGAGTGACGAAAATAGACCAACAAAATGAATAAAGTTTGACCCTGTGAATAATGAATGGAAAGTTTATTTGTGGAGGGAGAGAGTAGATAATATTCATGGATCCAAGACAGATTAGAATGGGAGGTTTCAGTTGTGTGACAAAACTGAAAGGTGGCGTATGAGAATCAGTGGTCGTTTTTACCACCCAATTTGGAGCGCCTGGGGCTAAATGTCCCTCCCTTTCCTCCTCCTCCTCCTCCTCCTATTCCAATCCTCGGACTGTGTACTACCATTTGATGATGATGATGATGATCAGAGAGTCTGGGACTAGCACTACTAACAGACTCCCTCCCATTGAAACTTCTACTTGCTGCTGCTACCCTAATGGAGCTGCTGCTGCACAAACGCCGAAGCTCACCCCGACTTCTTGTCACCATTCCATCCATAATCTCCTTCTCGTCTGCTGCCCCAAATGCTGCCGATATGGTCTTGTCATCCCCAAACGTCCCCGATCTTGAAACCCACTCGCCTTCCTCGTCCTGATTCACCAGCACAGCACCCGATTGTTAGGGATTTGGAGTTCCTTCTAAAAGGTAAGGATGGATATTACACTTTACTAATAATACATGAATAGTATGGTAGAGCTTACCGATCTAGTGCTGCCACCACTCGTGGTGAATGGTAAAGCTGGAAATTCTTCATAATCCGAAGCGTCTAATTCTTGAAGATGTGCCCTTTTGAAAAACTTGGGCAAAACAAATTGTCTTATGGGGACAAGCAACATGATCATTAGGGGGAACAACACCCCGGCGATGGGGATCCATGTGATCCCTAAGCATGCCACCAGGTAAGCTGCTTGGAATATGGTGAAAACTGTTATTGTCTTGAAAGGCACTGATTCCACAAACGTCGCGTGATAGTCTTCTAGAACTCTATCCCACCAAGGAAGAAAGAAAGCAAAAAGTTAGATGGAATGCAGGCCAACAGCTTGAAAGTTAGTCGGGCAGTTTCTTGCTTGCTTGCTTACTTGTATCTTCTGCTTGGGGGTGTGCAGAGCAGTAAGATCCGCTCCCAGAATTGATTGCCTGGCAAGCTTTCGATTGCCATGAATGCAAAATAGCCCCAAAGTACAGAGGTTGGGATCATTTTGAGAAGTGGCATGGCAGCCACACACCCACCCACCATCATTGACTGTAAAAGGTTACTCACCCTCTGCTCTTTTACTTCGACTGGCAGTAAGTCGTCAATGTTCTTCTCTACATCAAACTCTCTGCCCTCATCAAGTCCCACTGCATTTCTACCAGTCATTTGCTGCAGCACATTTGGATCTTTCAGCCCCTGCCCATACACTCACTCACCCTCAAGGTTAATCATCGGATTGGGCTTGAGTTTTCAGTCATAAATGAAACCACAAGATGCATATGTATATGTATATGTGTTTGTGTGCATCACTCACCTTATTACTAGCTGATGGCTGTTGGTAATGAAGTGGAGTTTGCATGTGCTGATATGCCTCTTGCATCCGTCCATACACTTGACCTAAACTCCCATTCTCGTTCATGCATCTCCTTGCCGTTGCAACAAGTCGACTGCGCATCAACTGCATTTATACCACTCCAACTGATCAATCACTTCAAGATAAACAACTGCACTGCAAGTGTAAGTGTACTGCATACGCAAGCTAAGTTAGAGATATATATATGGATCAGAGTCCACTCCTACCTGATGCTTCAGCGTAGCCAAACTCTTAGTGTGCATTGGAGATTGTGGAATGACACCATTAGATGGGGGGATTCCAAGGAGACCACAAATCATGACCTGCCACAGTAACGACCTTATATATCCATTCACTTGATACTCGATCCATGATGTTGAAGCCGAATAATGTCATATATGTATGTGTACCATGAAACCCAATAAAAGCAAATCATAATGATAAGAAGATGGCTTCCTCAAATTGAATTCACTTTGCTGAGCTAGTTGCGATGCCACGCTGTGATCAAAGTAATACAGCACTGCCACCATTGTTGCTGGAATAAAAGCACCTATTATGTAAACCACCGGCACACTTGTCATGTCCTGCATGCATCATATTGGAGGCTTAGTGTTATTAAAACACCCACCAGTTGAGGACAACTTATTATTATAACACCAGTTGAGGGTAAATTCTTAGAAGTGGGCATATGCCTTAATGACTGTCCAGTTGTCATATGCACCGGGTGACCACGGATTAGGGCTGAATAGGCGCCTTGGCACGCCGTCTGGAATGCTGTGGCTGGGTGTATAAGAGACAGCTGTCCACATGAGAACCATCAACGGAACACCATAATCTGCAATGAGCCCTCTAATGCTGCCTGCTCCATATCTCCAAGACCTTGCTGTTCTGCTCTTTAGTGCAGTGAGGAGAAGACCAAAAGAAAGAACCAAAGCAAACATCCCATTTGCGAACCTCCAACAAGGTTGGTACTCTGTTAAATTCGGGCTTTCTCTTTCGGGTACACGGAACTCATCCACAAGTCCCTAAAAAATCATCCACCACATGAATGCAGCCCTTAAATCTTTCTAATCAAGCGTCATATGATTAGAACACAAAAAAAATAAAAAATCCCTAATGTTGTTAATACTTTGATGGCCTGTTGCAAGAAAAGCACTGCAATGAGGAGGCCAAACAGCTCCCCAGCCAGACGAGTAAACCTGTTGATAATAGAGCATGCTCCGAGGATTGCCAAAAGGATCAGCAAAATTGAGCTCCAAACGCATACCCTGAAATAGAAAACTCTATATACGGGCACCAATTGAGGTAGAAGAAGATGTAGCAATGGAAATTAAGGAATGGAGTGATGAAAGAGAGGAGAGGAGAGGACGCACCAGGCAGTCCAAGGGAGAAAGAGTTTAGAGCCGAGGTCTGGTCTGTGTTTGGCGAAGTTGTACATGAAGGTATACATGAGCACGGTTGGTTCGGCAACGCTGAGGATGAGGAGAGGCTGGCCTCCAATGATGGAGTGTATGATCCCACAAAGTGCAGTGGAAGCTAAGGTCTGAACCGCGGTGATGAACCCATCTGTATTCCTTTCCAGCTGCTCTCCAAATGAGATGACTGGGATTGCTGAAGCAAAGAATATGTATGTGGTGGGGGCTAATATCCTACATACCATACATATACCATACATATAACTTCCAATCTTGTTTATATGTGTCTCTAATCTTTTGTATATAGAGAGAGAGTGAGAGAGAGAGAGAAAGAGAGAGAGGTTAGAAAGAGAGGGGGAGGGACCTGAAGCCAGCGGTAAAGCCGCCTGTCCAGTCTTGTTTATAGCACAAGAGCCTCCCTCTGAGATCATCTTTTACCCCGCGGAGCGGTACAATAAACGTCTCTGCACCTTCCATTCTATCTATATATCGGTTGGTTCGTCGTCACAGCCCTTTGTGATCTAGATTCAAACAGCAGCAGCAACATACAAATGAACTGCGCCGAGTAATTTAGAAGATATGATTATGTAGACAGATAGCTCTAGCATTACATACAATGTTGCAATGAATCCATTCAAGAAACAGTTGATTATTGGGTAATTAATGTATGTATGTATGTATGTTAGTATGTGATGGTGGAAATTGAAATAATACTCCTTCCAGTATATAATGGGAGAAGCAAAAACTGATACTGATACTGATAGATAGAGGAATGAAGATTCTGTGATATGTTCTGTACTAATGTAAGTATATCCCTAATTTGACTTGATAAATTTCTTTGCTTCTATTCCATCAATGAAAAACAAAACAAAACAGAATAGCTAGCCAGCTAGATTGGAACAGAGAAATAGAGAGAAGTGCGTACATATACTCCCTCCGTCCATAATTAATCTTCCCACTTTCCTATTTGGGATGTCCACAAATAAACTTCTCATTTCCTTTTTTAGTAAGTTTTATAAGTTAAAAAGACTCAAATACCCTCCCCACCCACTTCATTTATTCTTCTTTTTCTTTTTTCTTCCATTTTGCTTCGCCCCTTTCCTTTTCTTATTCTTTTCTTCTTCCTCTTTTTTCTTTCTTTTCTTCTTTTCTCCCTTCCGTCCAGCCACCCTCTCTTCTTCTTCTTTTTTTTCTTCTTCTCTCTTTTCTTCTTCCTACCCCTTCTGTTTTTGTCCAGCCACCTTCTTCTTCTTCTCTGCAGGATCTTTTTCTTCTTCCTACCCCTTCTTCTCTCCATCTTCTTCTTCTTCTTCTTC
>OOIL02001512.1:95558-126209 GCA_900332095.2 Cuscuta campestris | reverse complement strand
AATTGTCTTATGGGGACAAGCAACATGATCATTAGGGGGAACAACACCCCGGCGATGGGGATCCATGTGATCCCTAAGCATGCCACCAGGTATGCTGCTTGGAATATGGTGAAAACTGTTATTGTCTTGAAAGGCACTGATTCCATAAATGTCGCGTGATAGCCTTCTAGAACCCTATCCCACCAAGGAAGAAAGAAAGAAAAAAGTTAGATGGAACGCAGGCCAACAGCTTGAAAGTTAGATGGAACGCAGGCCAACAGCAACTTGCTTGCTTGCTTACTTGTATCTTCTGCTTGGGGGTGTGCAGAGCAGTAAGATCCGCTCCCAGAATTGATTGCCTGGCAAGCTTTCGATTGCCATGAATGCAAAATAGCCCCAAAGTACAGAGGTTGGGATCATTTTGAGAAGTGGCATGGCAGCCACACACCCACCCACCATCATTGACTGTAAAAGGTTACTCACCCTCTGCTCTTTTACTTCGACTGGCAGTAAGTCGTCAATGTTCTTCTCTACATCAAACTCTCTGCCCTCATCAAGTCCCACAACACTGCTACCAGTCATTTGCTGCAGCACATTTGGATCTTTCAGCCCCTGCCCATACACTCACTCACCCTCAAGGTCAATCAACGGATCGGGCTTGAGTTTTCAGTCATAAATGAAACCACAAGATGCATCAGAAGATGCATATGTATATGTATTTGTGTGCATCACTCACCTTATTACTAGCTGATGGTTGTTGGTAATATTTTGATCTAGTTTTAAATACGGAGTATTATATTAAATGTATGTGAGATTGATATAGGGGTGAAATGAGTATCTATATATCATTATAAGTTATGTTGTGACTTTTGAATAAAGAGAAACTTTTATTAGTTTTAAGTTCTGTAGTCAATATAAGTTAAGTTTTGAATGAATATCATATTTATTTTATATTAAATAAAGTTATTATAATAATAAGTAGATCAAAATATTATTACTAAATGTTAAGAGCTCTCATTTTTTTAAAATTTTTTTTAATTTACTTTAATTTTTCTATAAAAATTATTTAATTTCATTTTTAATTCTATTGACTGATTTTTAAGCTTAATTAGAATCCGAGCAAAACATTGTAGTAAAAATTTTGCCGATTTTTTTTAATTTTAGAAGAAACTTTTTATTTTTCCATTAACAATTTTATTTTATGCAATATTATGTTTATGTTTCACTAATTTTATTATGTTACATAATCTATGTTATTATATCATAGATTAGTAGAAGGTATCTTGAGTGAATGCTATTGATGACATGTCTATGTTAAAAAAAATCCAGTCAGCATGCCATATATCGTAATTCTAGAACTCCAACTCTTTTTTTTATATAAAGATTACGTGGCTTGCTGATGTGTTCCATTTTTTGCCAATTAGGCATGCCAAATGTCGCATTCTCGTGCATCTGAGTCTCCTTTATTATAATAAAGGATTTTAAGAAGGGTCAGTTGTAGGGATTAAAACAATTTGGGCCTGAAATGAAGAAAATGAAACTTTTTAATAAATGAATCGGGGAGTCGCAAAAGTCATACCTGGTTCGCACGAACGATAAAAAGGGAGACTCGGCCGCCTCCCAACTCTGGCCCCCGCGTCGTGCTCTCTCGCGCCGTCCTCCCCGCCGTCATTCTTCAAGGCATCCTCTTCTCCCCTCCGATCCCCTTCTAACTTGTATACTCCGTTTCTCTCAGCCTCCCTCTCTTTCCCTTTCCTTGTCTAAGCCCTCTCCCTTTCTTCTTCCAATTTCTTGGTTATTTTATGGCGTGTGCTCTACTGGTATGAATTTGTAAATTTGTCATAAGTTTTTTTTTTTTTTGGATATGCGAGGGCAGCGAGGCTATTGAGATTTCCTCTTGAGCTTTTCTGTTCTATTTTCTGGGCTGTTTTGGCTATTTTAATTTGTAGGGTGCTCGGTTATTGTGTCATTAATTGAATAAAGTGTGAGTTATTTTAAAATGGCGTGCAGTTTAGTATGATTTGATCACAAAATATGCGTGTTAATTGTTAAACTATTAATGCTTTTGATTAGATGTTTTTCTCTGAACATTTTTTATATGACATTTTAATCAAGGGGAACCTAATATTTGGTTTGATGATGTATTCAAACTTAAGATATTTTGAAAACTTCAAATTTGCACTGTGTGTGTACTCACACACACCTTGATATATACTCCGTAGTCTGTACATATACTTGTTCATGTTAATGTATTTTCAACACTATTTTTTGAAACAGTGTCCTCTTAATACTTGAGCATGTTTGCATTCATATTCCAACTGTATAGATAGCAAATTGGGCTCATTTTATTAATTCTGTCCCTATGAGTCGACTGAAAAAGAAACTGATGCTATTGACCAACCTAATGAAATAGAAGGTGGACGTGGCTTGGAAGAGAACAATGCAACAATTGCTGAAGAAAATGAGTAGAATAATTCTAGAAGAAAGAGAAGAAAAAGCGAGAAGCAAACTGAAGCAGACAGTACTGCAAATGAAGTCGAGAGAATTCAAAAGAGAAAATCAATGAAGAAAAGGGAAACTGAGAAAGAATCTGATGCAGACAGTGGTCCAAATGAAGTTGAGGCAACCCAGACCAGAAAAACAAAGAAGTCAAGAACAATTGAGAAAAAAACTGATGCAAATAAAGTTGAGGAAAACCAGAATGGAGAATCAAGAAGAAGGGAAAGGGTGAGAAGAAAAGCCGAAAAAATGGAGTTGATAAGTCCTATACTGATGCTGAAAACAGGCCAGATGAACAAAATGGTATGTCAAAAGAAACTTTACTTTCTAGTTTTACTCTTTACAACAGCAAGATTGTATTTCCAACTAAGGTTGTGTTTTGTTTAATGAGAGTGAAGGGGTTTTGATGAGCCTAGGGAAGTGGAAATTAGTTACCAATTACTCCGTAATTCTTGCCTTAATTTTATTTGTTTAATAATTGAAAAATTAATTCCAAAAAATAGTACTCGGTCTCTAAAAACACTTTCCACTTTCCCTTTTTGGACGTCCCAAAAACGCTTCTATATCCTTTTGAAGTAATGAGCATGTGGCTCACATGATTTCTCTCAAAAGAACTCCAACTGTACACTTTTCTATTTTCAACACTGTTGTAATGTTTTGTGGGAATGGTAGTACCGTAGTAGATGATTGTAGATAATTACTATCAAACCCATGCTTTTGTAGGCTTCCTTTGCGAGCCATGAGTTATGTGCTATTGGCAAACATTTGGATCTGATGTCATTTTCATAATTTGCAGTGATGGGATTTGATCACACATGCCTGATAGCATAAAACACCCAAATTCAATTCAATAATTATCACATAAAAATGTACGTATAAAAGCAGACACAAAGTATACAGATGGTTCTGGTAAACAAAAGTGGTAAATGTAATTGACAATTTCACATCATATATACGAAGCAACAAGGGGCATCAAAATAATCCACCAAATCATATAGTCAAGTAATTTTCCAACCAACCAAAATGAACCATAATCAACCATTTAAACCCTTCACGGGTTGAGAATAAATTTATCAACGTCAGCCATTGAAAATAAGAAATAGGTTTATTATTTTTATAACTAGAAATGTAAGATCATTCTAATCTCTTATGAAGAAGACAAGACACCTTGATTACTATTAAGTTAGTGCAGAATATTTTCACTCTCCTTCAGAAAGCAGTTCTTGCTGGCAAAGAAATGCAAAAGGATCTTAAGTTTCATAACTAGTTTCACTTTAATTATGCATGTTCAAATCATGTATTGGTGAGATACCGCAAGAACCCCAGAGAAACATTTCTCAAAAGAAGTGATTTCCTCAGTATCACCACGACGAGGGAGAGTACTCAAACTGGACGGGGAAAGGGATTTTGGGAGGGAAAACATAACTTACTTGAAGTTTCCGTCAACAATACGTGAATTTACACCTCAACGATACTAAAATGAAAAGGTGAATCGAAATTGCAACAGAGACTCAAATATGATCTCCTCCGCTGCAGTTACTTTAGAAAAACATGGCCGATTGACCAGAAATTTGAGACGCATAGATAAACCTATTGTAAACAGGAGTGAAGTAATTGCAATCCAAAGAGGTCTCACCGTGCCCGTTAAAGCTTACTCGACACACATCTTACAGCAATGGCGGAATTGAATTGCTGAAACCCCTCCCGCAGAATCGAATGGAGTGAGTCTGGTCGCTATTTCTTCTCGAGTCAGAACCCTAGCTTAAAACGACAGAGTCTCGTTTGGTTCAAGGAATTTGAAAGGGAAAAGAAAAGAAAATGAAGTGGAAAACCATTTTTCTTGTTTGGTTAGAGGGGAAAAGAAGGGAAAAGTGGAAGGAAAAGAAAATGAAGAAGCAAAATGTACCAAGTGGATGGAAAACCAAATTCCTTCCATTTTGGTGAGGAAAATGAGAGAAAACCATTTTCTTTTCTTTTCCTTCCAAAATCCTTGAGCCAAACATAGTGTAAGTTTTCTTGACTTGCCTACTGTTCAAAGAATTCAAGCCAAACAATTTCTCCTTAAGAGGCAGTTACATAATCTAAAATATGCAACAATAGACATATAACAGTAAAAAGTACTCCGTAAATGCTAATAAATCATATGCTTACTTGATTCAATGATTTTTGAGGTAAGGGACACCCACATTTGGCTCTAAATCATTAATTTTCAAAGAAAATGTTTGTGATGGTCCTGGGTTTCAGCACATCCAGATAAAAAGCAAGGCAGTAATGTGAGAGAGCCAAATGTCGTCAATGGGGAAAAACATTTGAACTGTAATGTGCCAAGGGTGTCTTTACATCAGGAACTGAATAGTTCCTCTCATCCCGAAGAAAGGATGAAGAGCAAACAGAAACACAGAAAATCGCTAAAAAAGGAGAAGCGAGATGCAGTTGTGACAAAAGATACTGAGAATGCAGAAGTTGTAGGAGAGTGGGATAGTCATCCTCATAAAGGAGAAGCTTCGGAGTCGAGAGAAGGAAAAGAAATACCTTCCCACAATGATCATGGCTCCGAGGAATCCGATGACCCAAAGAGCAGACACAGTCCCTCATTAGAAAGAACTGCTACTCGAGAAACTTAAGAGTATTCGTTTGTAGTTATTTTTAGGTATTTGGGGACCATAGTGGTGTCAGTGTCAAAGTCATGTATTGAATGGATAGAGAGGAGGAAACCATGGATTAGACGTCTGAAGAGCATTGCATCAAATGCTAGTTGGTATGCTCGGAAGAAGGTTGAACAAGCATATCCTGTTGCTTTGAGTTGGATTGCGAATTTTGGAAAAGTGTTGCTTTTGCTGTCAATGATTTGGTTTGAATGCTGCCTTAGAGGGATGGGCTCTTTCCTATGCATGGGGACAGCTTCACTTCTCTCAATCATGTGGTGGGGTGTTCTCTCTTTGATTGCAGTGAGCAGATTCAAGTTCCTACTGATTCTGGTAAGTGCCCACTTTTTTTTCCCCGTGGAATAGGAGATGGATATTGTCTTAGATCTGGACTCTAGATTTTGAATACACATAGTTTTCTTTAGATGGTTTGCGTAAAGGTTGGTGTGAGTTGTACTTCATAAATACCTCACTCTTTACCTTGTATCAGCTTCAACAATGTGGTTGTTTGTCTATCTAATACTGGCATTGTGGTTGCTTTTATTTTTCTTTTGTTCATGTGTTCCCATTCTTATCCAGGCAGGTGTCTCTACATTTGGACTATTTTTTGGTCTCGAAATTGCAATTCTTACAGTATTTGTTATTGGGGTTGCTTTCTTGTGGATCTATACACAAATTTTTGTAGCAATTCCTGTCATCTTGGGTGGAGGTGATTTTTCAGCTCAGCTTCATAAGTATTGTTGATCTTATATTTTTCCCAATTAAGATTTGTAATTTTCATGATACAGTGATTCTCGCCAGTTTGAAACATGACCGCATTGCAATGCTCATTTTGACCTTGTATTCTGTCTACTGTGGATGGACATATGTCGGATGGCTTGGTTTAGTATTCGGTTTAAACTTGTCCTTTATTTCAAGTGATGTTCTGGTATTCTTCTTGAAGAACAATTTAAATGAACAAAGTTCTGACAGCTCTCCAGAACAAACAGCCGGAGTGTCTGCTGATGTTGGTGGGGGAGGAGGAATACCTTCCACAAGTGTGCCCAACTTGGAAATGACATCTGAAAGTGAGGTTGTTAGATTGTTGAACTGTGCAGATCACTACTCAGCTTTGGGTTTATCCAGGTTTCAGGATGTAGATATTTCGACACTCAAGCGGGAGTACAGAAAAAAGGTTAACACACAGAGAGTTCACTACTTTTTAAAAGTTAAAATCTGCACCAAATTGAGAGTTTCACCAACCATTATCTGTTAATTTTTTTGCATCCAGGCAATGTTGGTTCATCCAGATAAAAATATGGGCAATGAAAGGGCTGCAGATGCTTTCAAGAAACTCCAAAATGCGTATGAAGTATAAATTGCATTCCATTTTTTAATTGGTCTTCTGTCAAATGCAGTTATGCACATGGTGTATGTAAGTATTGTTATTTAAAATTATTTTTTGTATTAACTTTCCAGGTTTTGCTCGATTCTTTCAAGCGAAAAACGTATGATGATGAATTGAGGAGTGAAGAACTGATGAATTACTTACATAGCTTCCGAAATACTCCTCAAAAGGTCTAATTATCGGATTTGGTTTATATGAAACTGAATACAGAGTAGTTTTTATTCTCCAGTATAAACTTTATTTTAGCAGCATGCAATTGCCTACTACTGCTGAAGTCCATTATGCAATATTGCATTGTGCACCCTACACTTTACATGAAAAATGCACAGTTTTCTTTTTCCAAGCTCTGTTTTTCTCAATGTGTTGCTACAACATCAGAATCGAGGCCGCAAGTTTACACATGCAGAAGGTGTTGGTGTAGATATTCATGCAGAGTCTAAACGGATTCCCTGCAAGTGCGGCAAGTTTCATCTCTGGATTTGCACTGACAGAGCAAAAAACAAAGCACGATGGTGTCAGGTTTCTTTTTTACTTCTTCCCAATTTGATTCCACATTTTTCTAAACCAAAAGAAAAAAAAGGGAAAAAGAAAGAGGAGAGTATATGCTGAGAGTTGTAGCGCCATCTTCTCATCCTCACATTCAGAACTGGAATATATGTATATTTTTATGGATCAACAGTAAACTTTAATGACTTTACTTTTCCCGTAGGAATGTGAGGAGTTCCACCCGGCTAGAGATGGAGAAGGATGGGTTGGACAGACTTCACACCCACTCTTATATGGACTATTGATGAAGGTTTGTAATGCACATAGCCACATTAGAGTAGTTGGGTAGGCCTTAGTATGTATTTTTTGTTGTTTTTTTTTTCTAAAACCTTTGTGCATGTGTTTTTGGTGTGTTCTATGTTTTGAATGTTGTGGCCAGTGTCGATATGTATTCTACTGTGGTTATTGTGTTTGTCTGTGCTTTTGGGTCTCTTCGAAATAGGCTCTCTACTTCCAAGTACGAGTAAGTTTTGTGTACACAAACGCTCATAGATCCTACTTTTATGGGGTTAAAATGGCTTGTTTTGTTGTTGGCTGAGCAGGTGGAGACTCCTTGTGCATATGTTTGTGTGGACCGCAAGATTTATGATGCAAGTGAATGGTATAGCTGCCAGGTAGAGTCCCTCACCTTATTTTTTTTACATCTTCAAGAAAAGAGCCATATGTTTAACCAACCCCCTCCCTTTAAACGTTTTGGGGCAGGGAATGAGATGTACGGCCAACAGTCACAAACCGAGTTTCCATGTGAACCCAAGCGTGATATTAAAGAGTAGCAATGAGAGAAGGAGCAGCAGCAGCAGCAGCTCGGCTCGGATGCCGAACATGGAAGAGGCTGCCACCATGACTGAAGAGGAATTCATGGA
Organism: Cuscuta campestris; assembly: GCA_900332095.2. Classification (NCBI taxonomy): domain Eukaryota; kingdom Viridiplantae; phylum Streptophyta; class Magnoliopsida; order Solanales; family Convolvulaceae; genus Cuscuta; species Cuscuta campestris. The sequence goes on along the minus strand of OOIL02001512.1, from coordinate 118,290 downwards.
GTGGGTGTGGAGCGCCGTGCAAGCCGGCCTGTTTAACACTGGCGGCAGCTCATCAGAGGCGGCTCCTCCTCCTCCTCCTCTTCCGCCTCTGGCAGCAGCTGAGACTGGGAAGGGAAGTGGCGGTGCAGCGGGTGGGAGCAAGAAAAAGAAGAAAGGGAAAAGGCAATGGTGAGTTTGCAAGCAGTCTCGGAGAAAGAAGCCCAGAGGATATTTTGACATCTTCATTCCCACAAAACAATACTTTGACACACAATATGGGGCAATGAGGTGCAAGAAGCAATGTGTTTATAGAGTGGATTGCCCCTGTAAATGTTTCTTTCTAGATAAAGCTCTGCTTTTTACAGCTGCCGAAACTATTTTTATTTTATTTACTCGTACTGTATTTATTTACTCTCTATATTTTACGGACTAATATTATTGTGAATCACTCTTATATGCAATAATAATAATAATAACAATAATAACAACAACAACAACAACAACATGGTTCGGTTGACAAAAGTTTCAATTGCCATAACAACTCACATTGCAATGTTGTATTCGTAAAATTGTTGTTTTTTATTTCTTCTACTCGTTGCTTAAACCTCCTACCCTTTAAAACTTATGTTTCACAAAATTATTTGTTCAATGAAAACATGCATGTAAATATAAGTTATCGAGAAGTTGTAATAATATCTAGAAAGATTAAATTGAGATAGAGGAAATATTTATGTACTACTTTATCTTCTATATCTACATAAAAATGTGTGAATTTTATGCCTTTAATAGTGTTGCAATTGTTGAATGATGAATATTGTCTGGGGAAAGGGAGTTGAGATTTTATGAAGAATGACACGATTTTATGAAGAATGGCACCAAATGTTGCAGTAAGTTATAAAAAGATTGTTATAGTTTGATAATTTTAGTTAATACTCTCTCCGTCTCACTGTGTTTGTCCTCTTACCTTTTAGCACACCCTCCAATGCACTTCTTTAATCTATTTTATCTTGTAATTTTTATATTAAAAAATTATACTCCGGGTACAAATTATATATTAATAATCTATATGTTAAGACGAATCAAAACTATTTTTAGGCTTACACATTAAGAGAATTTGATGAACCAAAGTGCTTAGATGAACAGTTCCAAAAATCAAATATGGACAAAGACAATGGGACGGAGGTAGTACTATATTTTAAAATAAATTTAATTATAATAAATTTACATTATAAGTAAATATACTTTTTTTAATAATTTATGGGATGAAGGAAGTAGAGTGGTTGGGAAAACTAAAAATCAACCATCTAGAAAAAAATCAAAGTAAAAACATCACAACCAAAAGTAGAAAATTGAATCGAACCATTATCTGTTGGTGTCCATTTTGATCTTCACTCTGAAAAATCGAACCAAACTGAGCAAAGCAAATTTTCTTGTGTACTTCGTCTAATATAAATGAGTATATGCGAAAAAATTATAAAATACTCCGTATAAATGTAAATAACCCATCATTTGACGCGAAAAGCATGCATCATGGGACCCCTTCTTGAACACCTTGAGTTGGGACGTCCATCACCAAGGCAAACAAAAAAGGGCTAAGGGCAAACCCCTGGTGCAACCCATCCCTACCGAGAAAGACTCAGAATCGCCTCCAGAAGTCCTTACCCTGGTCATAGCCCCATTTTTGGAATTGCGAGGATATTGAGATTTCCTTTTGAGTCTATGCTATTTCGTGGGCTGTTTTGGCTATTTTAATGTGTAGGGTACTCGATTATTGTTTCATTAAACGAATTGAGCCGGCCCAATACCGGGCCAATGATTGTATGGGGCCGAATTATTTTTTAATATTGTATGTATGTATATAGAAGATAGAACCCCAGCATCCAGCCCGTCAAAAGCCCATCTCATTAGCCGCCCCACCCCATCCTATTTCGTTAGACGACTAACGCAAACCGCAGAGGCGCAGAAGCTGGACTTCCGAAACTGAATTGGAAAGAGAGTGCCGAGTGCCGACTGCTGAGAAAGCCGCCAGACTCCACTGCATCATCCAGCTATTCCGTATTCACTATCTTTCCAATTTAGTAATTTTTTTCTAATTTTCTTTCTTCATTGTTTCATTCTTTGGATTTAAAATCTAGGGTTAATTATTAATTTTTAGTTTGAAATCTTTGCTAAATGCTATGAAATATAAATGAATTAATGGTTCCATATATTCATTATTTGATTTGGATTAATTGATATGAATTTTATGATATATCAAAAACTGAAAAACTAAAAAAACTGAAAAATTGACAAATTGACATGAATTTAAGATTTTATTTATATACATACATACATACATATATATATACACACACACACACACACACACACACACATACATATATATGTATATAAAGAAAAAAACTGAAAAATGATGAATTGAATTGATTGATATGAGTTTATGATATATGATTTTATTTGCTTGCTTTTTCATATTTGATTTTACTAAGTAGTAAAATTTATGAATTTGAATTTTATTTCTGAAATAATTCAATAGCTATGGGTCCTAAACATCTATCCAGTAGTCAAAACCATAAAAAGAGAATACGAGCTGAAGATTGAGAAAGTCTCAAGCCGGATAAGAAATGCTTTGGTCATTTATTTATTCTCTTTTCATATATACTCCGTAGTGTGTACATATACTTGTTCATATTAATATATTTTCTACTCTATATTTGAAACAGTCTTCTTAATACTCAAGCATGTCTGTATTCATATTCCATATGTGTAAATAGAAAATTTGGGCTTATTTTATTAATTCCACCCATATTATTCACATATTTGATGCTTAGCATGTAGTTAGATACTAATTTCTTTGAATTTCAACAAGTTGATATGTTCACATTTGATTTCTTGTTGCCATAGGAATGTTTCCCATGGAAAAGAAGATAAAGAATGCCAATAAAGTAAAAGTCAAGCTGAAAAGAAGCAAAGATGAAGCTTATTTTTCACATTCAATAGGTATGTATTGTTGTTTGTATGAGACTGAGCTTTTTTCATGATCTCAATCCTAATTCCTTAAGCAGATGAGGTAGATACACATGTCAGAGAAAAGAAAAAGAAGAAACTTTCAAGGAATAGGACGAGGGAGAATGATGAGTCGACTGAAAGAGAAATGGATGCTATTGACCAACCTAATGAAATAGAAGGTGGACATGGCTTGGAAGAGAAAATTGCAACAAATGCTGAAGAAAATGAGAACAATAATTCTAGAAGAAAGAGAAGAAAAAGCGAGAAGCAAACTGAAGCAGACAGTACTGCAAATGAAGTCGAGAGAATTCAAAAGAGAAAATCAATGAAGAAAAGGGAAACTGAGAAAAAATCTGATGCAGACAGTGGTCCAAATGAAGTTGAGGAAATCCAGACCAGAAAAACAAAGAAGTCAAGAACAATTGAGAAAAAAAATGATGCAAATAAAGTTGAGGAAAACCAGAATGGAGAATCAAGAAGAAAGAAGAGAAAGGGTGAGAAGAAAAGCCGAAAAAATGGAGTTGATAAGTCCTATACTGATGCTGAAAACAGGCCAGATGAACAAAATGGTATGTCAAAAGAAACTTTACTTTCTAGTTTTACTCTTTACAACAGCAAGATTGTATTTCCAACTAAGGTTGTGTTTTGTTTAATGAGAGTGAAGGGGTTTTGATGAGCCTAGGGAAGTCGAAATTAGTTACCAATTACTCCGTAATTCTTGCCTTAATTTTATTTGTTTAATAATTGAAAAATTAATTCCAAAAAATAGTACTCGGTCTCAAAAAACACTTTCCACTTTCCCTTTTTGGACGTCCCAAAACACTTCTATATCCTTTTGAAGTGATGAGCATGTGGCTCACATGATTTCTCTCAAGAGAACTCCAACTGTACACTTTTCTATTTTCAACACTGTTGTAATGTTTTCTGGGAATGGTAGTACCGTAGTAGATGATTGTATGGTAATACCGTAGTAGATGATTTTGAAAAGTGAGGAAACCCAGGACCATCACAAACATTTTCTTTGAAAATTAATGATTTAGAGCCAAATGTGGGTGTCCCTTACCTCCAAAATCATTGAATCAAGTAAGCATATGATTTATTAGCATTTACGGAGTACTTTTTACTGTTATATGTCTATTGTTGCATATTTTAGATTATGTAACTGCCTCTTAAGGAGAAATTGTGTGGCTTGAATTCTTTGAACAGTAGGCAAGTCAAGAAAACTTAAGGATCATCTTCCTAATGCAGAAGAGAATGTTCTGGGGAAAAGTGGAGAAGCTGAAGAAGTGTATGAACTTTCTTCTGGAGATGAACACTCCTCTAAAGGAATGCAAAGTATGGCTGAATTTCATTTAGATTTGGCATACATTTATGGTTTAGTGTGTTTGAGAAGCAAATCAGTAGTATACTCATATATTATTGGCTAAAAAAATTTAATTATTGATATAATCAAGATTTCCATTCATGTAAATGGAACCATCTACCTTCTTCCAAGTTTATTTTACTAGTATGTATTTTAATGGATTTCATTTCATAATCCCTTAATGTAGAATGGATTACAGAATATTATCAGAGCAGGCCAGGACTGCAAGTGTTGCAAGACAGGATTGATGAATATATAGTTGCATATGAAGCAGAAAAGGAAAAGGTTATTAACAAAAATGGAATACTGTTAATATCGCTCCAAGTATTAGTTTTTCATATCCTGTTGTTGTCGTTCTAAAATGAGCCTTGTTTTTTGGGATGCACTCAGGAGAGGAAGAAAAAAGAAGCCATGGTTGCGGAAGATGGATGGACAGTTGTGGCACATCACAAAGGAAGAAAGAAGACGACAGATTCTGAAAGTGGAATTGCAGTTGGTTCTGTTTCCCAGGCCGCTGTGCTCGAAAATCTGGCCAAGAAGAAACAAAAAGAAACCGGTTTGAATTTCTACCAGTTTCAAAAGAGGGATGCCAAGAGAAATGGTATGGCTATGGTCAAATACGACGTTTGGTGTCATATCTTTCTGCAGATTCTCACGAAAGTTTCGTGTGCTTTGTTTGTCTTTTGAAATGCAGAGATTATGGAGCTACAGAGTAAGTTCGAGCAGGACAAAAAGCGCGCCCAGCAGTTGAGAGCTGCAAGAAAGTTCAGACCTCTGTGAAATGTGATTGTTTGTTTTCCTCATATTTATTCCCTTTCCCCCTTCTTTCCCTCTTGTGTTGGTGCATTCAAAGTGAATATTTATGTCTACTAAATTTCCCTTGTTGCAAAACATCTAATCCCCTGGCCTTTTAGGCACTATTTGGAATGCGAAATTTGCTTGAAAGGTTTTTTTCGGAAGAGCAAAAATTTCAGAGGTGTTGTGATTCCTTGGTGGGTTTGTGAGCCAGGAGGTTGCGTTCTATTTAACTTATCTTTTATGTTTGTTATTTATTCTTATTAAAATCATATCATATTAAAACAGTCTTGGAAAATGTTTTAAAAAATGTTAATCTCTATGATTAAATATTATGGAGCAATTACAATTAAACCATGTTACATTATTTAATGTTAGTACTACTATAATGTTTGTATAACAATTACGGAGTAAATAATACTCCTTCCGTCTTAAAATTAATTTCCCATTTTGACTTTTGTGGTCAAACTTTTTAAACTTTGACCGTAGATTAAGGAAAAAATACATTGAATTTTCATATAAATTTATTAGGGATAGATTCATTTTGGAATATATTTTTCAAATATATAATTTTTATAAAATATATTTATATAAAAATTGAGATATTGAGTACTGTAATAATGTTACATACCATAAATTATACATCCTATTATTATAATTACTATTATAATCATTTTAGTTATATAATAATATTAATTTTAATAATAATACTTTCTCCATTCTAAAAAAAATTTGCTCATTTTGTATTCAGGGATATTAAAAAAGGGTGGAAGTGATATTGACAAGATATTAAAACGAGAAATTAAGTGGTTATTTTTTTTATTTTTTAGAAGGGAACAAAAAGTGAAATTCTTCGGGACATAAGAATACTCTTTAATTGTGCTTTAGGGGTTGTTCGCTATTTGTGAGTATATGATGTTGTGTGAAATGTGATTTTACAATAAGTGGGTACGCGGTAATTGTCAGTTTGTGTTTCTTGATTTGAAATAATTTAAAAATAAAAATTCAAATACACAAATAGCAAGCTTGTGAAGTTTGTGTCCAAGTTTGTGATGCAACATTACTCCAATTAAATGGGGCATACAATCATAGACACATTATAAAGCACATGTTCTTTGTATTCTCAGTCATCCTAGAATTAACTATGAGAAACAAGGGGGCCATAGAAACAAGGGTTAAAATTGAAGAAAAAACGGTGAGATGGACTCGAATCTTACGTGAATAGAGGTATCGGAGTGCAGCGGGGAATCGGGGACGCTGTGGTGCCGTGGTGTGGTAGCTAGTCTACTAAGAGCTTGGGAAGTCTCTTGTTTCTGAGTGGCGTTTGATTGATGGCGGCACAGCCCGTAGGCAACCTATGGGCGACTGCGAATGGAGATCGGGTTATGGTTGTAGAGTGGAGATGAACCCTAGTAAATGATTCGGTTTGACCGCTCAGTGTAATTTCTATTTTATTTCGATTCTATACATTTTTTAGACGATTTGAATATAATCGATTCGAATATATTTTAGTTCAAATATATTTTTTGTTTCAGGCTTTCAAGTTATAATTTGAGTTGTTATGTGTTTCTGTATTTGTTTTGGTGTGCACACCCTTGAGGTCCCCATAGCACCACCATTTTGATGATATGTAGAGTAAATCACAAAAATCAACTACTTGAGAGAGGATGAGTATTGTATCTTGTTTCCAGACCAATAATGAATAAGAGATATGGTTGGGGCTTAATAAACCCAATTTTGCTTCCAATCAGATTTTCGCGCGAGCGATACATTGAAATAGCCTTTTTCACATTTATTAGTACTATTGACTACAGAGCATTACAATTTAGTATATATTCATACTTTTCTCAACTTAATAACGTACAAAGAATCAACACATTTGCTGGAGTTCGAACCTGAGTAAACTTTCCCCTGAATCTTGGAGAGTAGATTATCTTCACCTTATTATTGCATGCAAAAAATGCAAAATGTTCATTCAAATCAAATTAAGCATTTAAAATAATCAACACTTTGACAGAAGATCATACATTACACATAGCACAAAAGTAAAGACACAATACAAGCTAATAATGAGTACACAAGCCATTGTTAGTTTTTTACGCCATTGGAAGAAGCTAAGCGGGCCATCATCTCCTGTCCATCTTACTCCTTACTCGTTGCACTACACGTACAAACTCGTAGAACATTGTGAAATCCAAACCTGCGGGCCCATCCATGTCAGCAGCCACGTCAGCTTTTTGAGCGTAAGTGCAAGGGTTCTGGCATATTATGAAATCGAACCCTCCATACTTTTTAACCAAGACCTCAAGCCTGTTACTGGCCAGCTTCTGCACATCTTCCATCTGCACCAACTCCCCTTTCTGCCCTGAATTCTCCCACCACTGTTTAAGAATCCTTCGTTTTGTCTCACAAGTTTCCACAGCCACCACCACTTTCAGCTGAACCCCAAGCCGATGCAAAGCAACTTCAGCCCCTCCAATCCCGTTGTAGATGGACAGGACTCTCAATCCCTCTGGATACACTGATTTCAAGGTGGACAGATGATATGCCAATGTGTCCGTCTGAAAGCAGTTTTTCAAGAGCTGGAGCCTGTCTGCCAATGTGGAACCTGCAGTTCGGGTGTGGTTTGTTGGATATCCAAGAATGCTCTCTATGGTCTCTGCCTCTATCGAGGACAGTCTGTTTCTCCCAACCCAAACAAGATTCAATGTCTCGCACTGACGGATGATGTCTTTCTGTCTCTCTGCTGAGAGAAGCCCTCTAGACTCCGATAATATTCTTTCAATCTTTTCACGGGCTTGAGATACCCCACATGTCTCTGCATTAATGTAGTTGAGATGCTTCCTCGTATCCCACGATGGCCACCATTTTGAGGTGTGGGGCATCACCTCCTGAATGGTCATTGGTGGTTTTGGAACGATGCGAGATCTCTGTCCTGTGGGAAGATTGTGCAAATATCCTTCCCTCCGACTGAGGGCTGAGAATGACTGGGTGTTGACAAACTCCGGTTCAACTGCATACAAAAACTGTGATATTTTGACCCAAGTATCATGAGATAAATTCATGATGGTTCCGTAAAAAAAATAGGGAGGTTTAGCCACCATTCTATCAAGGCTCCTGCATGAGTTAGGCATGGACATCCGTGGTGTTGCAGCAACACTATTATCCATCATTAATCTCGGTTTATAGGGAACCCTTCTTTTAGAAACTGATAGAGTGCTAGGTCCAGTAAACGGTGGGAAATGACGCAAGTTAGTTTCCTCCCACTCCTGTCCTTCATACTCTTGTTTTGGCTTTTTCAAATAATTTGTTTCAGTATTATTAATATATTCTTCTTGGGGGCGTTTCCCTCTGAACTTCTGCAGAAAGTCCAAACGTGTGGACTCGTAATAGGCATCTGGAGTAGGATCCTCTCTTTTGACGGCTAGTGGGTCAAAATAATGACCATTGAAGCCTCCACGCATTGCACTGCCTGATGGACTGCATCTGCTCCGAACACTTGAGTCATTCATGCCAAAGGAGGTTGAGATGTACTGCTAAGAGATGCCAGCAAGAAAAACACAACAGCTATTTATATTTTTGTACAGGAAAGGAAATAAAAAGGGAACAGCTCGATTGCCGTTTTGATCAAACAAAAACTGATTATTTATGTACTTTGCCAAAAAAAGAAAGAGAAATAGAGAAGTTGAATATGAGTAAGCATCAAATATTTTTTTAAAAGAACTACGATTCGTGATTTAAGACATGTGTACCTTACCAAAATTAAAAGGTTATACATTAGTCAAACATGGTTCTTTCTTAAGATGGAGGTAAAGGTAGAAGTATGCATTTTTTGCAATGAAATGTGAAGTGGATGATAAGAAGAGCAAATATAAATTGTTCATCACATGGCATGATAAATGCCTAAATCACATTGTTAATATGGATAAATGCAAAAAGTACATAAATTGGAGAAAATTTTGACACAGAACCAACTTCCTAGAAATGTTCTAATTAATCCCCAGATATCAAGGTAGCAAGGACAAAGGAAGATCCATCACAGACCGTGAGACCGATATTGAAGTGGATTCAAATTAAGAAAAAATCACACCATTACTCCCAGATTGTGTGATTTTACATAAATACTTCAAGATTCAATAAATGACATCAATGCTTTCAGAATTTTCAAATGTTTACAATGGTACTCCATCATTGACATTGTTTAGACTAGTGCCCCAACATTTGGAGCATATATTGTTGGTTCCCTGGTTGTGTCTTAGTCTCATTGTTCTAGTGTTGGCTTTATTTTTGACAAAAACCATGTGTAGTAGTTTTTAGACGTATACTCAGCTGAAGGAGGACTCTAAGTTTCGCTGATACCTCGCACGTCACAATCCCTAACGATGATTATGAACATGTGCGAAATTGGAAGAGAGTCATATCAAGGACTCTACCGGATAGGTACACCTCGGAAGTAGAGATCTGGTTTTGTAAGTGGGCGAGTACAGCGAGAGAAAAATATCAAAGAGAGAGTTCTGAGAGTAAAGCACGTCAGCCAAGCAGATTGAAGATTAAGCATTGCTGGTATGCAGAATATCCTTCTGCAGGAAGATTAACGTAGAAGAACTGGTGCGTAGGCCAGGAACACGTGGAGCGTAGGCCAGGAACACGTCTCAGATAAGTTGCTTAGTGTTTCAGTCTCGGCATACATGCATAAACCGAGTTTATTGCAACCCATTAAGTTGTTGAGTTTAGATCAATGGATAGATCGAGTCTATTGACATTGAGGGTGTAAACTCTGAGTTGATATAGTGGGAAGGCTATTCCACCGACGTGGGCCTCGCTGACGTAGGAGAATTTGCTCCAAACTGTGTAAACAATTTGTGTGTTGTGTGCTGTTCTTTTTCTGTTCTTGATTGTTTACTTAACGGTTGGTGTAGCACTCTGTCTGATAACTTGGTATTAAGCAGTGCTACAGCATCCTCTGTCACAACCTGCTAATCTTAGATTGTTACAGGTCGTACGCTGAGGGCAGTGAAACTTTCAATTGGTATCAAAGCCATTAAAGCTTAAGTTACTAGCTTTAAAGATCAAACATGGGAGATATGGAAGAAGGATCAAATGTACAACGACCACCACTGCTAAGGGGACCAAACTACAACTTCTGGAAGGGGCTCATGAAGGCTTTCCTAAAATCACAAGGTGGAAGAGTCTGGAGAAGCAGAGATACCTACAAAGGCGGTTGAAGGATCAGACGCTAAAATTCCCAAAACATTTGAGGAATATTCAGAGGAAGAAGCTGCAGCTGCTGAATGCAATGACAAGGCCTTAAATGATTTATTTGGAGCGGTGGACAGTTCTCAATACAGACTCATTGCAAACTGCACTGAAGCAAAGAAGGCATGGAAGATTCTCGAGACGACTCATGAAGGAGATGAGAGAGTTAAGACAGCAAAATATCAAATTCTCATGACAAAATTTGAAAATCTTCGAATGGAAGATAAGGAAAGCATTACTGAATTTCATGGCAGAGTGAGAGACTTGGCAAATGAAGCAGAACGACTTGGAAGACCTTTGGAGGAAGATAATCTCGTTCTAAAGGTATTGCGTGCCCTACTCAGTTGATGCCAAGGCCATACGTCAAGCACATGATCTGAAAAGGATGACACTGGATCAACTGATGGGAAATCTTGAAACCATTGAGTTGGCCATGTCAGAGGAACAAAAGAAGAAGACTGAGAAACAAACAGCATTTCAGGTGGGTGATCTAGACCTAGAAGACGATGTCATATCAGATGATGATTTTCAAAAACAACTTTCCCTGGTCACCAAGCAGTTTACAAAAAGGTGGCTCCAAAGGAAAGGGAAACAAGCTCTCATACAAGATCCTCAGAGAGGCTCACAATCCAGAATGGTGAAAGAAAAAGAATTCAGGACGCAACCGTCAGAATCAAGAAGAAAGAGACCACAATGCTTCGAGTGTGGTGGTTTCGGTCACAATCAAATAGAATGTGCCAACCACATGAAAAAGAAAAGGCAGGCGTTTGCCTCAACATGGAGTGATGAAGAACCAGACACTGGAGAAGACACTAGAGATACTGATGGAGAAAGTAACTGTGCTTTTGTCACATTAGAAGTACAGGAAGATTCTGAAGATTCTGAAGAGCAACTAAGAACACTCCAAGAAAAGTGGAGTGATCTGCTTGATATAAACAAGAGGAATGTATCTGAAAATCTCCTCTTAAAAACTAAACTGCAGATCTGTGAACAAACTATTGAGAAGCTGCAACATAAGCTGAATCAAAAGGAAACAGAAAATTCAAATCTGAGGCATGAGCTCAATCATCACATGAATTATCAGAAATGGATGAATAAAGCAGGAGCTGGAATTTCACAAGAATGGATGCTAAGCACAGAGGCAAGAGCTATTGAGCACCAAGTTGACATTCCTAAAATGTATGGAGATAGAACTGAGCTGGGTTATCCAAGAGAAGAATCAACTAAAACACCATTAGATCTCTTCATCAAACGAAGTGACGCCAGGGAGAAGATAGACAGCCTGCCAGTTAAAGCCTCACAAACAACAACTGATACACCACATAGAAATCAGAGGTGCCATACGTACAGAAGAAACCCCTATAAAAACTACAGGTGCTATCAATGTAAAGAATGGGGACACATTAGAAAGATGTGTCGCAGAATCAAGAGGGGAAGACAGAGAAGCCCCAGAGTTAAGCAGATATGGGTGCAAAAGCATGTGGCATCACATGCAAACTCATGCATGCGCGTCACACCAGAGCAATGGCTACTGGATAGTGGATGCTCACATCACATGACTGGAGATAACAAAAGTTTGAAGAACGTGCAGGAGATACAGTGTCAGATTTGGAGGAGCGCATGGACAGATCATTGGATGTGGAACATTAAATGTCACTGGACTTCCACCTATAAAGAATGTTTGGCTGGTCAAAGGATTACAAGTAAATCTCCTAAGCATCAGTCAGATATGTGATCAAGGTCTAGAGGTGACATTTACTCAACAACAAAAATGTCGTGTAAAAGACAAAAACAAGTTGGTTGTGTTAGAAGGTGACAGAACCACAGACACGTGTTATAGAGTGAGTCCCAACATCTTGTGCTACACAGCAAGTGAGAAAGATGCCAGACTATGGCATTACAGATTAGGGCACATCAATTACAAAGATCTGACAATTCTGTCAAACTCAGGAGCTGCGAGAGGTTTACCAAAAATCACTAAAATAAAAGATGAGGTATCCAAACCATGCCAACTTGGTAAACAGGTCCACTCAAGTCATCCGAAGAAAACGTTCAAAACAACTCAGCAACCACTTGAACTACTTCATCTTGACCTATTCGGTCCCATGAAGACTGAAAGCATAGGAGGGAAGAGATTTGTGCTTATGGTAGTAGATGACTTTACAAGATATACCTGGGTGAGTTTTTTGAAGCACAAGGATGATGCACTAGCAGCCTTTGCAGCCCTATGCAACAAAGTACAAAATGAAAAGCAGCTGAAAATAAAAGGAGTTATCCGAATACGAAGTGACCATGGAGGTGAATTTGAAAACAAGCCCTTTGAAGAATACTGTGATCAACATGGGATATGTAATGAGTTCTCTGCACCACAGACACCACAACAAAGCGGAGTAGCTGAAAGAAAAAACAAGCATGTACAGGAGATGGCACGAACAATGATAAATACCTTTGATCTGCCTAAAAAACTATGGGCAAAAGTCGTCCATACAGCATGTTACACTATCAACAGAGTATACATGAGGAGTGGGACAAAATCGACCCCCTATGAACTTTGGAAGGGAAGAACACCAAACATCGCTCATTTCCATATCTTTGGAGCTAGGTGTTTTGTTCTAAGAGACCGAGAGCAGAAAGGAAAGTTTGATCCCAAAAGTGATGAAGCTATCTTTGTTGGGTACTCTCCAAATAGCAAAGCTTACCGAGTTTACAACAAAAGAACCAAAACAGTCATGGAGTCTATAAATGTGATCGTTGATGATCGCATGGAGAGAAAGAGCCAGGATGACTTAGAAGAAGCTCCGGCAACTGACATGACACCTGTTCCCACACATATTCAAAAGAATCACCCACAGGAGAATGTCATCGGATCACCAACAAAAGGGATCAAGACCAGAAAAAAGACCATAAACTTTCTTGAGATGACCAAGGCTTACTATACGTCAACATCAGAACCCAGAAACATAAAGGAAGCCCTTACTGATGAAGCATGGATAAATAAAATGCATGAGGAGCTAGAACAGTTTGAGAGAAATCAAGTCTGAGAACTAGTACCAAAACCAGATAGGGTGAATGTAATAGGCACTAAGTGGATCTACAGGAACAAAACTGATGAAGAAGGAAATGTCATAAAAAACAAGGCAAGTATGCGGGGCATGTATACTCAACATGAAGCTATATCAGATGGATGTGAAAACAGCCTTCTTGAATGGCTATCTAAAAGAGGAAGTATATGTTGCTCAGCCCAAGGGCTTTGTTGATCAAAAACATCCTGAGCATGTGTACAAGCTAAGGAAGGCACTTTATGGACTAAAACAAGCACCTCAAACATGGTACGAAAGACTCACATCATATTTATTAAGAGAAGGATACAACAGAGGAGGTGCTGACAACACCATGTTCTTCAAAAGGTATGACTTAGATATCCTAATAGCTCAAATATAGGTTGATGATATTGTGTTTGGATCAACTTCAAAGACACATGTAAACCAATATGTAAAAGTCATGGAGACAGAATTCGAAATGAGCATGATAGGTGAGCTAACCTTTTTCCTGGGTCTACAAATCAAATAAACTGCTGAAGGAATATTTATTTCTCAAACAAAGTATGCTCAAAATATGCTGAAAAAGTTTGACATGGGTGACTATAAAAGTGCTCGAACACCTTGTCCAACACATGAGAAGATCTGTAGAGATGACTTAGGAAAAGATGTTGATCCTACCAGATACAGAGGAATGATAGGAAGTCTACTATACCTAACAGCCAGCAGGCCACACATATGTACATATGCTACAGTGTAAGAGTTTGTGCCAGATATCAAGCAAGTCCAAAAGAATCACACCTCAAGGCAGTAAAAAGAATTCTGAAGTATATCAAAGGTACGCAAAATCTAGGGTTGTGGTACGTCAAAGGTGGTACAACAAATCTCACAGACAGTGATGCTGATTGGGCTGGAAACATAGATGATAGAAAAAGTACTTCACGAGGATGTTTTCTTCTTGGAGAAATTTTGGTAGCTTAGATGAGCAAGAAACAAAATTCAGTGTCTTTGTCAACTGCTGAAGTAGAGTATATAGCGGCTGGAAGCTGTTGCGCGCAATTATTATGGATGAAGTCAATGCTAGCAGATTATGGGATCAGTCATGGCACAATACATCTCTACTGCGACAACGCAAGTGCAATCAGTATTTCAAAGAATCCTTTCTTGCACTCACGTACCAAGCACATTGATATAAAACATCACTTCAACAGAGGAACACATTTCAACAGAGGAACAACTTGCAGACATCTTTACTAAGGCACTGGATGGAAATAGATTTGAGAAGCTCAGGTTTGACACGTGGACACTTAAAAGCTAGCTCAGATGCTGGAATTTCAAATTGGAAAGGAGAATTATGTGGCACGCTTTTTCAAATATCTGCGTCATTATGAAGCACGCTTCTCTAAACTCTCTGACATTTTTTTTACTCTCAAGAAATGAGAAGGCACACAACTTTTGTTCTCCCAAAAAGAAGAAAAAGAGTTCCATCGACATTCATCTTCTCCGAGTCTCCCTGAAACCCTAACTCTCTGCAAGAAACTGCAAAGCAACCATGGTAAGGAGCAAGATTGCCATACCACAGAAGTTCAATCGCACAAGTGTCTCAAAAACTCAGCCCTCCTGGTTCAAAAAATACTGCCAGACACGCAAGAAACTTCAAGAAATAAGGGAGGAGAAGGAAACAACGGAGAATCAAGGGTCTTCAGCAAATATCACCCACATGCAGCCGCAAGAAGATGATGTAGCACACTTACCAGCCACAGATCTACCACAGGTGCTTTGCATTGAATACCACAAATCTAAGGAGGAAGCAGAGACCATTGAAGTGCCGAAACCAGATCCAGCACCAACCACAAATGTGCCAACCTGGTCTCCACTAGATGCTCCAGTCCAAGAAGACGAAGAGTTCATCCAAATCCTGGATGAAGAACCTCTTGTTGCAGTCTCAGAAGTACCATTCCAAAAGGGATCTGCAGTAAAGAAAAGCAAGAAGAAAGTGAATCCCAGTACAGTCCCTCAACGCAGATCCAAGCGGAAGTATATGTTGCTGGAGGAAGACTCAAATTCAGAAGAACCACCCCAGAAGAAGCAACCATCATCCTACTCTCTTATGGACTCTACAGCAAAGGTCAGTGGTGGTGAAATCAGGAAAGTCTCTTCACTCTTTTATTGTTTCCCCAAAAGCTAAGTCTTCTTTCAGTAATGTGAACAAAAAATTCATTATTGTGCAACGAAGAATTGATGTGGAAGATTTTCAACTTATAACGAATTTGGTTCCCCTTCTTGAACAATCCAAACTGCTGAAATCTGTCACACTTCGAGGATCATTTGTCAAAACAGTTATCTGTGAATTGTATTGCAACTTGTTCCACAAAGTGTTTTTGCGTGGCAAAACTACAAAATTTCCCCTGCACTTATCAATACTTTGCTTGATTTCACTCCCTGCAAAAAGGATACCGAAATCTCAGAAAAGATTATGTGGCTAGACCTCACAAATGGTCAAAGAGCCTCTCAGTCTAGCAAAGCAAAAGTTTCCTCTTCCATTCTCAAAAGTTCCTATGCTGTCTTACTAAGGGTTGCAGCCCTTCATTGGCTCCCCACCATACACACCAACACTGTCTCCAAGATCATGGCCAGACTTCTCTACAAAATCAAACACAACATTCCCTTTGACATGGGCAAGTTGATTTTTGATCAGATTATGCTCTTTGCAGCTGAGAAGTACAAGGTTAACTCCATTGGGCTGCCTTATCCAACACTCCTATACAATCTGCTGCTTTCCCAGGGCTTCACCAAAGAGCAAGAGGAAGAACCAGAAGAGCCACCACTTTAAGTGGACAACAGGCAAATGGAGGGCAAACATCATAATGACATGGATGTTGCTGGTCCAACTACTGCAAAAATCAAAAAGGCACCCTCCTTGGTGAAATTCTTGGAGCAGAAATTCTTGGAGCAGAAACTGATGCAGGTCAAAGAGGAGTTAGCCAGGCAAAAAGGGTCATCTTGTGCACTTATTGCGACAGGCTAGAGAAGCAACTCCAGATGTGGAGCACACAGACAAAAATGAGGAGGCCAGTGGGAGCACTCACTCTGATGAAGAGGAGGATCACACTGAGGGGGAGAGTGAGGAAGGGGACTCAACTTGATATGATCGTGTAATCACAAAACTCTGTTTTTATCAGTTTGCTTTTGTGTTGAGGTTGGTTTCACCTCTGGATTTTCAGGAGTATGTGTTTGCTCCATTATGACTTGCTTTTGGATTCTGATATTTTGGTTGGGATTTGCTGCTGCTGGATATGTTATATGGTTTTCTTGATATGCTTGCCAATACGTGCTTATTTGCTCTATCCTTGCTCATTTGGTGCTTATTGTTGGTCAAGTGACAGATGTAGGTACAGGCCTATGCCACAATTTTCAGTTGATCTATATCACATTGTACCTACTCTAGAACGGTTGAATATTACTCTTCATTATTTGCCCCATTTTTAAAATAAAATTTGGCATTTTTTGTGCAAAAAAGGGGGAGAAGAGGTTCAACACGGCTGAGTAGTGGTTTTTGTCAAAAATTGCCAAAGGGGGAGAATGTTGGTTCTCTGGTTGTGTCTTAGTCTCATTGTTCTAGTGTTGGCTTTATTTTTGACAAAAACCATATGTAGTAGTTTTTAGACGTATACTCAGTTTGTCCTAGCTATGTGGTTCATAGAGCTGTAGCACCCTGTCCGTCACTCTAATAGTCCAAGTGCATATGGGACTGCTGTTTACCAAGCTGAAGGAGGACTCTAAGTTTCGCTGATACCTCGCACGCCACAATCCCTAACGATGATTATGAACATGTGCGAAATTGGAAGAGAGTCATATCAAGGACTCTACCGGATAAGTACACCTCGGAAGTAGAGTTGCATCAGGACTCTACTAAGGTTGATCTCGCCTTGAAGAGTATAAATAAAGGGAGATCTGGTTTTGTACGTGGGCGAGTACAGCGAGAGAAAAATATCAAAGAGAGAGTTCTGAGAGTAAAGCACGTCAGCCAGGCAGATCGAAGATTAAGCATTGCTGGTATGCAGAATATTCTTCTGCAGGAAGATTAACGTGCGTTCAAGTCAGTTGAACTGAGAAGAACTAGAGCGTAGGCTAAGAACACGTCTCAGATAAGTTGCTTAGTGTTTCAGTCTCGGCATACATGCATAAACCGAGTTTATTGCATCCCATTAAGTTGTTGAGTTTAGATCAATGGATAGATCGAGTCTATTGACATTGAGGGTGTAAACTCTGAGTTGATATAGTGGGAAGGCTGTTACACTGACGTGGGCCTCGCAGACGTAGGAGAATTTGCTCCGAACTGCGTAAACAATTTGTGTGTTGTGTGCTGTTCTTTTTCTGTTCTTGATTGTTTACTTAACGGTTGGTGCAGCACTCTGTCTGATAACTTGGTATTAAGGAGTGCTACAGCATCCTCTGTCACAACCTGCTAGTCTTAGATTGTTATAGGTTGTACGCTGAGGGTAGTGAAACTTTCATATATCAAATCTGGGAGCACCGATGTAAACATATGAAAATTTGGGAGCATTGTTGTCACTTATTTGAATCTCAGAGTATTTATGTAAAATTGTAAAATTTTGGGAGTAATGATATGACTTTTTCCTTGAACATATCATGAGTAATAGGATGCCTTCATGCAGGTTTGGGTGCTTAAATAAGTTCATGGTAAAGCATAACAATAATGATATAATAAACCCCAATATAAAATGATTAAAACAAATGTCTACCTTTTCCCTTTTAATGATGATACTAGGATTTTTACCAGATACAATTGATTCTGCAAGAGCTTCAAGAGGGCTTTCTGAACCTGAAACACAACACAAATTGAGATAAAAATAAAACACTAATTTGCATTCCTGGAAGCAAAGGCCATGAAGGCTGGCTGACAAGTTAAATGGCCATAATATTTACCTACCACATGGTCCAGCGATTTTTAAATTTATTCTTTTTTTACATAGCAGCGGATTTTTTTTAAATATTTTTTACTCTATTACAATGCAGTATCTTTTCATACATTTCTCTACCTAATGATGCACAAAGAACCAACGCCTCCGCTGGGGCTCGAACCTGGGTGAACTTCCCCATGAATCCTGGGGAGTAGCTTCATACCACTCAAGCCAGGGGATTGGTTTGCCAGTTTCTTTATGTATTACGAGTATTATCTTTTTACGCTCTAGAAGCGAGGAATCTTGTGTCTATTTCCATTTCTTTTTAAAATAGTGGCGGGTAATTCTGCTGGTTTCCATTTTTTCTTTATATTAGGCTGTATACCCACTGTCGTATTCCATATTATTTTCTCTTCTTTTTCACCGTTAATTACGGCATAGAACTAGGGAATAAACCATCATTAATTACTACTTTCTATTGGTGGGGAATAGTCCACTGCTAATTACGTTATAAAATAAAACTAAAATGGAAATAGGTGGTACGTTTCACCACTATTTAAAAGACAAAAATGAAATTAATATGAAATTTGGCAAAGTTGTTCATCGCTCTTTGTTTTAAAAAAGTTGATATGAAAACCAGTGGACTAATCCCCCACTTCTAGATTGTACTCCGTAGTAAATAAGACATTTCCAACTTTATTTGATGGAAATGTTTTTTTCAGTTTTACTCACCATACTTTTCAATAGCAATTGAAATATCATTCTCAGAGAACCCCATTTCACTCAACCTAAGGGTCTTCTCCATCGTCCCAAACAATACCTCAGTGATGCCCTCCTGAACAACATAAATCATATAAGCGAGCAGTTATTGGGTGATAATTCCAACCATTTATGCCTCATGAGTTGTGACAACTATCGATGAACCTTTAATTTTTGTAATGTAAGACTAAACTTTTGGGAGTTACAGTTTGTGATAATTATACAAAACAAACTGTTTGAAATTGAAGAAACCTTGAAATGTCCAGACCCTGGTAGATTGATTTCTAATTGCCTATTTGTCCTTTAAAAAATCCCACATTACCTTTCCAAATTAGACGCTTTTAATTTTAAAAATCCAAATATTTAGTAAAAATTCTTGACAATAACATGTTAGCCATGGTAAGCTAATTATTGTTTGACAATATACTCCCTTTGTCCCTAAAGAAATTATTTTTTGACTTTCACGGAGTTTAACAAAACCATAAAAGTGTACAACAATGACAACTTAGTATCCCAACACGTTGGGTCTAGGGGTGAAAAAGTACGCAGCCTTTACTCCTATAAAGATAGAGAGGCTGTTTCAATTAGATCCTAGATGCATTGTTGCATTTACTTCTCAAAACTTTATACAATGTAAGAAACAAGGAAAGTTTGGTGTGCCATTTTGATATCGACCATTATGTGCCCAAAACTAAAACACTGTCAATAATGACTTTTTTAGCTCCACCAACAATCAACAGAAAAAAGTGAAAAGTGTGGTTGGAATTTGTCTAAACGAGAGAAATATTGTGAGCCACATATTCCTCTCTTCAAAATGAAAACGGAGAAGTGTTATATAATTTTGGGAGTTGGGACATTCCAAAAAGGAAATAATGATGTTTTTGTAGGACTGAGAGAGTAACTACTAACATTAGTGGAATGCCCGACTCCACTTAGCATTCAGTCTCAAGAAAAAACAGTCAAGAGCCCATGACTAGTCCGAGAGTAAAAACTTCTCCATTGATTTCGAAAAAGTCACATTTTCCTTTCTGGATTGTTTCATACTACGGAGTACCTGTCTAAATTCCTTTTTTTAGAACAAGCTCATTCAATAAACTTACCCACCAAAACCACCTTTTCTTTCTCTAACACAACCTTTTCCTTATTTCTTTTGCACAAGTTTTTCTTTTTCTCACAACACCTTTTTTCCACATCCCACCTTTTATTAATCTACATGTCAACACAACCAGAACTAGCAATATGAATAGAAGGCATCAATAATATCCAAGCATGAGGCCCTTAAATAGTGTAGGATGGTAATTTTGGAAACTCAAAGCATTTTTAGCATGCCTAAAAAAGTGTCGGTTCAACTTGGGAGTTGGGAGTAATAACTAATCCATATATTCAATTATTTAAACGCTCTACTTTTTCAGCTATCACAACCACACTCTTAGTAGAAAATAGTAGATGCGATATGAAATTAGATTCCATAACAATTACAGAAAATTTATCAAGTGACATATTGGTGAAAAACCTGGTCAACTTCTTTGGCATCATCTTCTCTTTCAAAAGATCCAGCAATCCGAGCGGCAAGTATGAAGTCCACAAGTTCAGTGACAGGAGCTTCTCTGCCTAATTGAAGCATAACAGAGAGAACATTAAATACTGAAGTACAAACAGGATTTAGAACACACAGAATGCCGATCTAAAATGCATTGGGTGCTGGAAAGTTCAAGGGAAATTTGAATTACTGTATTTCTGTCATGTTAAACTACATGAATGGAAAGAAGTCTATACCAGTTAATCCAGGCCCTAAATTGTAATGTAAATATGTAACCTTTTCATGCTCAGTCAAAGCCCTCAAAGATGGTTTTCTTGCTTTTCATATCCATTGTGATTATTTAGCACTCAAAACTTGCAATCAGTGTGTGTATATCACACCAATTTCAATGCAATTGTGAAAATAAACTCTGGCTTACACAATGATAAACGAAGCTAAGAGGCCTTCAATTTTTTTATTCAACGGAGCATTTGTTTTTTTTATTAAGTTTTGTGAAAATAAATTCAGGGAGACATAATGATAAACAAAGGCAAGTGGGTTTGAATTCAAAACTTGTGTCATGTAAAAGTTGCAGACTTGACGACAGTAAGTACACAAATAGAGATAAGTATATCACTGATGAAAGTGAAATCCTTCACAATAAAAAACAACACTTACCAAGCTTTCTCATTGCATGGTTAACTTCCTCTAAAGCAAAATCCATTGCTAACAAGGATTCTTTCTTTTTATCTCTCACTTCACATGTATCAAGCTCCTACAAGCAAAAGGATTACCTGAAATTATTCTCACTGGCTTCATTTAATTTGTGTGGCCACTATTGAAAAACAACAACCTCCGAGAGAAGTGTATTCACATGTAAGTTTGAAACAGGTAGCTGAAAGTGTTTTGATATCTTACGAGTAACTGCAACGAATGGATGAACAACTTGCCAAAACTTTATTAATTTATTAAATAAAAATCCTGCTTTACAATAGCTAGCACGCCAGTCATGAATGGCGGACATCATTCATGTTAAACATCCAGGCAACACACTAACGGTGCAATTGGCAATGCCTAATACATGGCAATGAGATTCTACTTTATTTTCAAAAAGAAACATAATCACCACTTCAACCAAAAATATATTGGGATCTGTGGCATAAAATTTAGTGTAAATTAGTCATCTTAAACTAAGTAGAAAATTCATGCAGAAAAACAAAAACAAAAAACTGTGGCCTGAGTTGTATTGCCGGATGTCTTTCCTGTAACAACTTTCCAATATCAATGTACTAACAACCCCAAAATGTTGTAGGCTTGACAGTGTGAAGCCTGGAGAGTCGCCCTAGATCAATCACATGGCTATCCAAGCAGCCCTATAGCTTACATTGTGGACTTAGATTATCACCTAAGTGGTGCCCTTGGTGCTTGTATATAATCCACTCTTCTTGCAGTGTATTAATCATGTTGTCAATAAATGTACAATGGGGTTCTTTTGACCTTCAAAACCCGGTGTTGTACCCGAGACCCGGGGTATGATCAAGTTGCTTTTTTTTAGAGATGGAATTGTGGAATATTGAAGGCAAATGGGTTGGACGAAATTATGGAGATGTGGCAGGAGTTCTTTTTGGGTTTTTAGGATTATGAAGAAGAGTGGAAAATCAGGAGAGGAAGGTGGATTTAGAAATGATGGGATAAATTCCAAATTAGGAATAAGAGATAAACACACTCTTATCTTAATTTGGAGCCAAATTAATACTAAAGGGTAAACTCACCTCTAGATTAACTTGGGGTTAAACTCTAGTATTTAATCAAGATATTACACACTCAATTAAATAACTAGAACCTAAAACTCACACTTAAGAGAACCACTCTTAAGATATAGAATTAGGAATTTTGGCTAAAATAGTATCACACTATTTTAAATTGCTACTCAAAGAGTAAACAAAGGTTTTTTTATTCAAACATAAGATGGTGATTACAAGGCCATAGGGCCATATATATACATAGCAAAGGGAAGGGAAATACACAATGAAGCTTCATATATTTCACTCTCAAAAATCAGGAACAATGTCTTATTTATTATCTTCTT
>OOIL02001512.1:75551-94860 GCA_900332095.2 Cuscuta campestris | reverse complement strand
TTTTGGATGTTTTGGGATGGTTTGGACTGAAATGGGAGTAAACCACAGAACCCTCGGGTCAAACAGAGGTTGTTTAGGCCTTTTGGGTTTAAGGACCATTTGAATTCAACTAAAATGGATCATAATATTTGAATATAAGTCCTTTGGTTCTTATGATAGTGTAAGGCGTGAGTGAGAGTTTCATGGGGCTAGGCTCGGGTATAACATCCCCCCGGTCTTCAAAAGAGTTTGCCCTCAAACTCAACGGATAATCAAGACCGTCATATGGACTGAGGTCTCTCTTATTGAACGTGGCAGAAACTCCATCACTTCTATTGAGAGCAACCGTGTAGGCACTGTTTTTGACCTTGGCTACCACTTTAAATGGACCATCGTCTCGGGGTTGGAGCTTTGCCTTGCGTTTGTCAAAGAAATGCTCTCTTTGCACTAGGTCTACAGGCTGAAAGTAGATGTAACTTTTAACCTCATTCCTATTCTCAATCTTTTTACGAGTCTTATGATAAAACTCGGAGGTTTCTTGTATTCCTTCATCACATGGAACCTGCAAAAACTTAACAAACTTGGTACAAGGTACTGTTAGTGAAGATAGCCTTTGAGGTGAGGCTCCTCGATCTTGGCTCATGACTCCACTTTGAGTGTTCTTCTCATAAAACTTTTGGGGAATTAAACGAGTGTCTTTCTCTTCTTTAGGACGACACATGGGGCTGATAGTTGGCACATATATGTTTGTCAATTCCTTTTTCTTCATAAGGGATGAGCATGTGTCTTCATATCCATTAAGAGAAACAATGGGATCAAATACCCACGGCTTTCCTTGATTTGGGCAGTGGATTGAATATGATCTTGGGAAAGACACCAGATTGATGGGAAGCACCATAACCATTGCTTTGAGTATCACCTTGACACAACATCCATTCATGGTGATAAGCAGACCATCCTCCTTTTGGCTAGCCAAATGAGTATGAGAATGGGTCAATCTACTCAATGGCCTATCAATGACCAGGAGTTCATCTTCATCTTGGCCAAGACACTCATCTTCTTGTTCTTCCTTTTGTCCCAAAAATTCTGATTTCTCTTCATTCTTGACCAAGGACTTCTGATTCTTTCTTGGACATTCAAAAGCATAATGACCAATCTTTTGACAATGGAAGCAATGGGGTTTCTTCGGAAAGGTTGGGCTGGATTTTGGTGGGATTGTGACCATGTCATTTGGTGAAGAGGCTATGGTTTTGGGAGGATTTTGAGCCGTGAGGGTGAAGGAGGTTCCAGGGATGCTATGGGCAGTTTGTGGGGGGGGGGGGCGAAAGAAGTGGTTTTAGGAGAGTTTTGGGGTAAAAGTGTTGAAATGGTGTTGGGATCATTTTGGGCAGTAGCTAGAGAAGGTAAAGAGGTGGTTTGAGTTGGGTTTTTGAGTAGATGAGAAGAAATTGGGTGAGAGATGTTTTGGACAGCATGAATGCAAGGTAAAGAGGGGAATTTCGAGGGAGTATGAGTTTTGATGGTGGTGGTGGCTTCAGGAGTGTTTTGGGCAGCTTGGGAAGTTTCTAAAGACTGGGATTTAGAGGAGGTTAAGGGCGTGGGAGATATGGTGATATGGAGTGGCTTTTGGAAACTTTGTTGAGAGGGCAGTGGCAATGCTTTGGAAGGATTTTTGGATGTGAAAGTGAGAGTGTTTTTGGCTACCTGGTGGATATAATCTTTGGAAGAAAATCTCTTAGTTAAGAGCTTTCGTAGCTTCTCCCAAGTTTTCACCTTAGTATTTCCTAGGAGCTTTCGTTTTGCAGCAACGCTAGCCCACCAAGTGGAGGCATGTTTTTGAAATTTTGCCACCACTAGCTTGACCTTCTTGTCTTCGGGTATGTCTTTGAGTGTAAAGACGTGTTCAACCTTAGCTAACCATTTTATGAACTTCTCCGGGTCATTTCTTCCTTCAAACGTGGGGATATCCACTGAATCTTTGAACTCTCCAGTCTTCTTCATCAAAAGATCAAGCTCTTTCTTTAGTTTCTTCTGATCAGCAGCTAGATCTTCATGGGACATATTTTGGATGGTGTGAGACATGTTTTGGTGGCTTTGAAAGGTTAGGATAAGTAAGGGCAGTAGCTATGGCTTAAATGATCAAAAGGGAAAAGAGGTGTTGTAGGGGCTGGTTTTTGGGCAGCAAGGAATGAAGAAAGGGAGATGGTTTGTTGAGGAGAGATTGTTGGGTGGTTTGGGTGAACAAAAGAGAAAGGAGAGGGATTTTCCTGCAGCTGGTTGGTTGGCTTGGTTTTTGGGTGGTTTGGCGTGGGGTTGGCTGATGTAAACAAGGTGGTGGTGGTGGGTTTTGGGTGTTTCTTTGGCCAAAGTAGCAAGGTTGCCAGGCTGTTGGCAGAATTGCGTTCTTAACTTTGGATGGACGTATCTCACGAACCGTAACTCGGAATTGAGTGAAATCAGCGGCCAGACGAAGATAAAAGGATAAACTTCCAGACTGGAAAGTTTCACTTTGAAATCAGTTTTGCACCTTCCTCCGTGATCACTTCTTTGGGGCTGAAATTTTCAGGAGCAATTTTCAGCAGTCTTGTTTTTTGTGCAACGTGAGTGAAGCTGGTCCTCCGCGTAATCGTCGAGACTTGAGAAAGTCGTCGAAGTTGAGCTTTGATACCAAATGTTGTACCTGAGACCCGGGGTATGATCAAGTTGCTTTTTTTTAGAGATGGAATTGTGGAATATTGAAGGCAAATGGGTTGGACGAAATTATGGAGATGTGGCAGGAGTTCTTTTTGGGTTTTTAGTATTATGAAGAAGAGTGGAAAATCAGGAGAGGAAGGTGGATTTAGAAATGATGGGATAAATTCCAAATTAGGAATAAGAGATAAACACACTCTTATCTTAATTTGGAGCCAAATTAATACTAAAGGGTAAACTCACCTCTAGATTAACTTGGGGTTAAACTCTAGTATTTAATCAAGATATTACACACTCAATTAAATAACTAGAACCTAAAACTCACACTTAAGAGAACCACTCTTAAGATATAGAATTAGGAATTTTGGCTAAAATAGTATCACACTATTTTAAATTGCTACTCAAAGAGTAAACAAAGGTTTTTTTATTCAAACATAAGATGGTGATTACAAGGCCATAGGGCCGTATATATACATAGCAAAGGGAAGGGAAATACACAATGAAGCTTCCTATATTTCACTCTCAAAAATCAGGAACAATGTCTTATTTATTATCTTCTTTTAGTGGAGTTAATTCATGACTTAGGAAGAAGATTTCCTTTAGCTTATTCTGGGGTGCTGTTCGGCCTTTAGTACAATGGTCAAAGGTGGGGAATTGTGGGGTTTATATTAAGAGGAGATATTCCCTGATTTTTGTGTAAGGAATTTTGGCCCTATATGGTAAGAAATGACAAGGAAAGATCATGGGTGCAAGGATGTGAAATAAGTCAACAAAAGGACAAATTTTCACTATTCAACTTTATGACTTCTATCCTAATTGTGAGAAAGGTGATTTCTATTTGTTAATATTTGAAAAGGGGCCTGATTTATGGATAAAATGGAAGGGATTTTCGTCCCTAGTTGTAGGAAATAAAGAGGAAAGACATTATTTGGGTAAAAGGACTTTAAAAGAAACAAACAAAGGTTTTGGCTTTTATTTTCTCTCATTTTTGGCCAAGGGCTTTGAAATGAGTGGGGGAAGACTTTATTTGTATAAAAAGGGAACTATAAAGTGTTTTTGGATGTTTTGGGATGGTTTGGACTGAAATGGGAGTAAACCACAGAACCCTCGGGTCAAACAGAGGTTGTTTAGGCCTTTTGGGTTTAAGGACCATTTGAATTCAACTAAAATGGATCATAATATTTGAATATAAGTCCTTTGGTTCTTATGATAGTGTAAGGCGTGAGTGAGAGTTTCATGGGGCTAGGCTCGGGTATAACACCCGGGTCATATTATGACCTGACGCACCCACGATACTCTGTTGGTAAAATTGATTTTTCTTACCCCCTTAAACCCCCCTGCACCCCACCCCTCCCTCCGCAACATCGATTCAGCTGCCTCAAAAAATAGTTACCTCTTTTACATGTAATTCTGTGTCCCGAGGCACAATGTTGATTGGATCGCTTGCATCACCAAACAAGCTATCTAATGAATCTGATGAGTCTGACCTATGAAGAGCCTGATTCACATTATAGAATGTCTTCAGTTGGCATCATTATAGAGATCACTGAAATGCATCCACAAAAAAGCTGAAGTTGGTGTCTTGCTAACCTCACTAACCGGATATGCAAAAAGCGTCTCCAGTAACAAGTCCATGTTGCCATCACCTATATTGAGAAGTATTCCATTTCCACAATTCATTAGAGTGAAAATGGATAAATTTAACTCACTCATATATATTGTACTCCCAGTAGACAACCAACCAATGGTGGGTGGTGACCCCACTCCCACTAGACAAATGAAGGAATGGACGAAGAAGCCCAAACCAATGGGTGATGTTTACCTCACACTTATATGTCAAAATGGTATTTTTAAATAAACAATGCACCTAACTTGGTGCAATATGTATTCTACGAAAAGCAATCATTTTGATAAACCCTCTTTTTTATATAAAAGATAACTACTCTTCCTTAACAACAGGAATGTGCATTCATTTGCCAACCACGTATAGCACGTGAAGATAGACTCTACATGGCATACCATTTTCTTCAATTGCTCTGTCAACAAGTGAAGGTGAAAAGCCCATTGCAAGCAAGGATGACCTCACATTGCTTCCAGATGAACTGGCAACATCGCCCTGCATTGTAGTGCCGATTTATATTCAGCATGAGTATAATCAATTTACTTCACTTTGATGCAAGTATGCAATCCATAGGTATTATAATGAAAGTAATCTTAAGTCCATTGTGAGCATACCCCCATATGTTGTGAAAACATGTTCTCCACTGGCAAATCATAATCAAGAGCCTCAATTTTAGGCACGATGGCACTTTCAGCAGGTGGTTTTGCAGTATGTCCATTGTTGGAGCAATCCATTCTTAATTATGTAACAGATAGAATAAATCTTGTTAGAAAACGAGGGCCTGCTGAGAAGAGTCGGACATGCACGGGACGCTGCCCCACCCAATACGAGGTCAAATCTGAAGGAGAAACATGAATGGATAATAGTTTCGTTCTTTCTTTTTTCCTGGCAGTGGCTAGATGCAAGGAATGTGGCTGGATCCGATGCCCACGGAACGGGGTAATGGTGACGGTCGAATAGAATTCCGCTCGTTGAAGTCGTACTGTGCCGCCTGGTCGCAGAGAGTTGAATCAGTTGATAAGGTAGGTTTTAAGCTTATCACGGGTATGACGGGGGATTATAGAAGGATTATGCCATGTGTACCCCAAGATTTGTACCCCAATTTGTACCCCGCAGTTTTGCACCAATATTTTGTGTTGGTGTAAAACTAATTATTGTTAAACGCGCCTACATGTGTGTCCGTGTGAATTTTTATTAACGCATCAACACTTGTGTCGCTGTAAACCATCCAAATGTTTGTGCAAACCTGTGGTGTACAAATGGAGTATATTTTTTGGTGTAAGTGTAGCATGATCCATTATAGAAAGCTCCACCCTCTAGCCGCTGTGAACGCCAGCGCATCTCTGTTAGGGGAACTCATTTTTTTCAGATTTAGGCCCGCTTCAGTTTCACTTATTTTTTCTTATTTTTTCTTATTCAATTAGATCAAATTCAATAAAATCAAATCAGATCAGTTCTAATCAGATTCCATCAACTATTATAACTATTATTATTGTTATTATTATTATTATTATTATTATTACTATTATTATTATTATTATTATTATTATTATTATTATTATTATTATTATTATTATTATTATTATTATTATTATTATTCTTCTTCTTAAAAATGAAAAAGAATAAACTTTAGAAATAGGTTAGAGAAAAAACTAATATAGTAATCCTTAATTATTAGACGTTGGAAAAATTATTTTTAAAATACATTGATAATGTCAATCTAATTCTACTTTTAAAATACATTTTTATTGCTACCTGTAATTTGATTTTCTAAAGTTTTGATCTTTTATAAGAATGAGATATTTTAATAAAAATACTATCTCTTCTATATATTGATTATCTAAATTTAATTACATTTTAATGTATATATAAATTAAATATTTATTCGAATGTATATATGAAGTAATTATTAAAATATTAAATTGATATTCTAATTTCACAAAAAATAATCATAAAATAAAAAATGTTATTACATTATAATATGAATGATCATTCTAATATATGAATTAACTAATTTAATTTTATTAAAAAATAATTATAAAATAAAAATATTTATTACTCCCTCCGTCCTAAAACTTTCTTTCCATAGCACTATTCCAACTTCACTGGAATTTATATTTATTTGTGTTTTTCATGGCTTATATGATAAAATAAAATATTCTTGTCACCACTTGTTTTGTTGAACTTTCGATGTAGTTTTTAAATATGTATGTTTAATTTTTTATTTCTATACCAATATTTAAATAAAATAGATTGAAAAAACTTGAGATTTTTCTTCGTTTTGCGAACCGGGAAGAAAGTTTTAGGACGGAGGGAGTATATTATAATATGAATTATCATTATAATTTTCAAACGTTATTATAAAGTCAAATCAAATTATTGATTTGACTTTTAAATCAAATCATAATTAATCAGATCAGACCAGATTGTAGGACCTCAGGCGCTACCAACTCTTCTAAAACCAATTGGTGTTAGAAGAGGCGCATACTCTAGCCTTATAGTGCATTCAACACACAAGCGCCCACGATATTCGACTATGACTTGGCCCACATAGCCTCCCCCATGGGACAATTGCTGCACACATGGCCAACAATCTCCCCCTCAGCAATTGCTCCCGCTGGGAATCGAACTCGTGACCTTGGCTCCGATACCACTTGTAAGACCTCAGGCGCTACCAACTCTTCTAAAACTAATTGGTGTTAAAAGAGGCGCATACCCTAGCCTTATAATGCATTCAACACACAAGCGCCCACGACATTCCACTATGACTTGGCCCACATAGCCTCCCCCATGGGACAATTGCTGCACACATGGCCAACACAGATCAGATCGAATCACATCAGATCAGATCCAATCAAATCAGATCAAATCAGAAAAAATAAGTTGAACGGAATGAAGCCTTAGGGTTGGTGAAAGAGAAATGTTAGAGGTACATCTACTCTAAAAAGACTGTCTCAAAATGTTACAAAACAATAAAAACTCTAGTTAGTAAAAAAAACTATCTAAAAAATTATATAAAACAAGGCATGAGAAAACTATTATTTTACAAAATAAATATTAAAAATAAGTAAACAAAGTGGATTATATTTGACCATTTGAATAATTTTTTGTAAATATCTATAGGAAGGAAGGGGTGTTCCCACCTTCTTATCATCCTACACTACTATCACACCTGTGCATTGCACGAGTTATTTTTATGCTATTAAATTCAAATTATTTTTAATGATAAAAATGAGATACAATAGAATATAGAGATTATATTATTTTAAGGTAAAAACATCACTGCTTTACAAATTTTGAAAGACTTTTTTATAAACTACATTGTTTGTACAATTTGTGAAAATATTGCCTTCAATGCATATCAGAAATAATTAAAATTAATTCTTTGGGTACATGTATTTCAAAAATAATTTGAATTAATTTATAAAAATACCATTGTATAGCTTAGTTTCACCATTTGCAACACCAAAATTGGAAGGGTCGAAACCATTGCATTTAAACCATCAATCAAAATATTAACATGATTTCCCCATAACGTACAATTTAACCAAATGTCCCTACACAAAAAAATTAAAATTAATATTAATTTTATCGAAAATAAATAAATAATAAATATTTTGTAGCAACTTTGGAAATATATTTGCATATACTTTATTTAAAGTATATATTTGTTTAATATAATTTTCTTTCTTTTCGAAATGCATTTACTTATTTAAAGTATATGCATTTACCATAATTAATTTTTTTCGAAATTGGGAGTATACTTGTATAACTTACCTTTTTTTAATTATTTCAATTTTCAAAAACTTACGCTTTGCAATTGTATAACTTATTTTATTAAAAACTTACGCTTTGGAATTGTATACCTTACCTTTTTTAATATGTTAATTGTTAAAAAAGGTAAACTCACGTTTACCATTTTATACCACTCATGCTTACTGATCGTGTAAATTACCGTGCAAATACTAAGTATAAGTAATCGGAAGGGTTGTAGGTAGAAATACTTGTAACCCGGTTTGTTATTAATGATAATAGAAGCTATTACAAAGTACAAGCCATGCAGGTTAATTAAAGCATGCCTCATAAATGAGGCTTTTAGGGGTATTTATAGTAATCCTAAGCACGTCAAATACGTCTCTGATTATCCGGCCGGTCAGTTCACCGACCGGTCCCTTAGCTAGACTTCGAGAATAGATACTGCACCTTTGTCTTCCAACCTACTCAATTCCGGCCGGTCTGACAACCTGGGTTGAACAAGTCAGGCAGTGTCACAATCGGTACCTCCCAGTCGGTCGTACCTACCGGGCGGTATCCATGGGTTATTACCCATCAAG
Organism: Cuscuta campestris; assembly: GCA_900332095.2. NCBI lineage: Eukaryota > Viridiplantae > Streptophyta > Magnoliopsida > Solanales > Convolvulaceae > Cuscuta > Cuscuta campestris. Next base: position 86,235 of record OOIL02001512.1, on the reverse strand, counting down.
GAGTCCTTCGGTTTCCGGTCCTGTGGGAACCATTAGGGGCGGGAAGCATATGTGAATGTCTCTTCAAGGCGATTTTTGGCGGGAAAATGGTCTCTGCAAACCAGCGCCAAAGCAAAATATATTTGAATTTTCAAAAACCCGGGCGCTAGAGGCGGGAGAATCTTTATTGTAATCCGGTACGGTGCCGCCGATTTGGTGCGTCGTTTCGTCTCCCCGAGAAGTTATGATTACGAATCATTTCCACTGCCACGTGTCGCTTCGCTATACGTTTGGCTAGGCGGCACCTCCCCTATATATATAAAGCGAGGTTCCCCTTGAATTTCTCACAAATCACCAACTAAAAATCTGCCCGGTTGCTTCAATTGTCTCTCGAGTCCTCCGAGTCTTCTAGTTCCCAAGTAAGTCTTTTTCCTCCCTCTTTTCTTTGAGTCATGTCTGACCACGAGGATAGCTAGAACCCCTCTGTCCATTCCTATGGTTCTGGTGCCTGGTCTCAGACCCATAGTTCCTCTTCTCCTTCATCTTCTGAGCACCCGGCTACCTCTCCATAGAGGCAGTCGGTTGATGCCCCCACTGGTGCCCCTTCTTCTTCTGCGACACAAGTGGTCTCGGTTGCTCCAAGAGCAACCGTCGCACATGCAGAAGGCTCAAGTCCACGAGTTGTGCAACCTGATGCCTAATGGGTACCAATTGATCTACCGGGCTTCGTGGAAGAATATTATTACTCTCCATACTGGTACGGCGATTGGTATTCATTACCATTCCATCAAGGACCTGGGTGAATTCTTTCACCCATTCATAGTCCCTTTCTTCGAAACATACGGATCATGCCCGAGCAGGTGGCCCCAAATGGTCACCGTATGTTGAGTAGTTCCATTAAAATTTGTCGTTTTCTTCGTATTCCTCTCTCCCTTCGTCTTTTCGACCACATATTTGATGTCTGGCCCGGGTCCAAGGAAACCCTTGGATTCGTGGTTGTGTCCTCCCATCAGGGCCGGGCGTTTCTCTATGGCCTTCCTCCTTCCAACAAGAAGTGGAAGGACAAATATGAATATGGAGATGAGAATGATTTTTTTTTAAATAATCATTAGTTTAGATTAGAATGATTTTTTTAGTTCACCATGGAATTAGATTGACATTAAATTATCATTTTTTTCATAAAATACAGTAAGAATGATTTTTTAATCATTGTGTTCGATATATTTACAAGCCATCATATAGTTTAACTTAATGTTTATTACTGCACTACGGGAACAATATGAAAAATGCTAGAGTCACGAATATTTTGTTTACATAATGCATAAATTTGTCATTTATGTGTTCAAATTTTCTTTTAAACTATTTTAAAAAAAATTTACTCGGTGAGGTACATATATGGCAAGTTTGTATAATTTATGATCAAAATTTTATGAATATATCATTTCTTGAACAATATATATACAACATTGAGTTATAAAAAACACTAATTTCATTATTTTTTTTGAAATGCATTAATTCCATTATTATTATAACTATAATCAATAAATTAAAGATATAGGGACCCAAATTAAGAAATTAAACTTATTGTACTATTGCAGTGCAAATATATTTGTTAAAGCCCATAACAATTGATTTTAACTACGCCACTTGGAATTAGTGTTTGAAAATTTTCTGTCCGTGCATCGCACGTGCATGAATCTAGTATATACAATTTGAACTGTGTTTACAAAATAAAAGACATAAAAGTAATATACTGTCAAGTAAAATGTATGTTCACTTGTGTTTGTATGAAGCCTCTTTCTTTTCCATGGACTTTGTCATTTGAGAATGAGTTCTTCTTCATTTGATAGGTAAGCGTAGAGTATATATATGAGCAGGGGCGGAGCCAGGAAATTCATAGAGTGGGGGCGGAAAAAATTGTACGTATAGACAAAATGAAGCATTTGCGTGTAAAATTAGTCAAGTTTAAGAGATTATAAAATTAATTAAAATATCAATATAAAAAAGAATTGATAATAGTTTAGTAAATTGGTGCTAATTTGTTTGTTTTTTTCTCTTTGACTTAAACTCAATATACAAAAATTGGAATATTATTGAACTACAAAAAATTAAAAAATTTTAACAATCTAAACAAACAATGGAGTAAACAAATAAACGTAACAATGCATCTCAAGTAAATCAAAGAAGATGAAAACCACCATAAAAAAGATGAAAAAAACAGATTATGGGGCCAAAATGACAAAGACTTGAAGTTGGAGTGTTGGAAATGCAAAAATTACACTACTATAGTAGTTTATAGGGGAAAGCAGTGACTGCAATTGCAGTCACTTGCCCCTTAATAGCTCCGCCACTGTATATGAGTATATGGGTATAAGCAAGAAATATAGAACAGACTGAAATAGAACACTACACTCTTATATAATATTTTGATTTAGGCCATTTTATTAATATATAACCCTAAATGAATATGAAGGGGTAAGGTGTTGTCCAAGAAGAAATGGGCAGAAAGGGTGTCCACCATTGGTAATTATTTAAAAAAAAACTTGGAAGTTTATGATAAGGGGTAGTTAAACTATAAGACATACAAATGACTAACTCCAAAATCTTGTTTTGTCATGTTTCCCTTAATGAATTGAAACATTGAATGATTACAATTGTTAAGGTCACCCAATTTGCTCTCAATTCAACCTTGATGTTGAAATATTTTTTAGTTCAGGGTTTTAAAATTAAAAGTTTTTAAGTTTGCACATTAATTATGAAGAGATTTTTTTAAGCCCTATGAGTTGAATGCTACTCCGTATAATATACTACCTCCGTCCCATTGTCTTTGTTCACTTTTGACTTTTGGAACTGTTAATCTAAGCACGTTGACTCATCAAATTCTCTTAATGTGTAAGCTTAAAAATAGTCATGTGTGATCTTGTTTGATTCGTCTTAACATATAGATTATTAATATATAATTTGTATAATTTTTTAATATACAAATTACAAGATAAAAAGGATTAGAGAAGTGCATTGGATGGTGTGCCAAAAGGTAAGTGGACAAAAACAGTGGGACGGAGGGAGTATTCAGATTTAGAGGGCAGGAACTGACATTTTTGGTCTCTACCACTTGCAATGCAACTTGTCATGAATTGTAGGGACCATGTTCCATGGTTCCTCTTGAGTCATATCATCAAATTAAAATAACCTATCATTGAAAAATACACAAAACTATCATCACAGCCTCGTTAAAATTTCTACAGAATTGTATTCCAATTTTACAACTAGGCCAAGATACGAATCATATCATCAAATTGAAATAACCTATCATTGAAAAATACACAAAACTATCATCACAGCCTCTTTAAAATTTCTACGGAATTGTATTCCAATTTTACAAGAGGAACCATGGAACATGGTCCCTACAATTCATGACAAGTACACATTGCAAGTGGTAGAGACCAAAAAAGTCATATCCTGCCCTCTAAATCTGCATATATTATAGCATTCAACTCATAGGGCTTAAAAGAATCTCTTCATAATTAATGTGCAAACCTAAAAATTTTTAATTTTAAAACCTTGAACTAAAAAATATTTAAACATCAAGGTTGAATTGAGAGCAAATTGGGTGACCTTAATAATTGTAATCATTCAATGTTTCAATTCATTAAGGGAAACATGACAAAACAAGATTTTGTAAAATTGGAATACAATTCCGTAGAAATTTTAAAGAGGTTGTGATGATAGTTTTGCGTATTTTTCAATGATAGGTTATTTCAATTTGATGGTATGATTTGTATCTTGGCCTAGTTATCCGGAAATTGACACCGGGGTTGCAGCCATGGTGGTCTTATCTTCTTATTTCCCAATGGAAAAACATCTATGAGCCTCACAAAAAATTTCTACTTTTTGTATAGAAATTATAAACTATTTATAATTTCTGGTATTTGTATAAATTGAAATAGAATTTGTGGTTTTTTGTGTCCATATTGGAGTCTCTTGAAGACTGCATATGCCTGGGCCATTTTGTGGGGATGAAGTGGAAGATTCAAGGAATGTACCTGTAATTTTACTGGTGGAAGAGGCATTACTTTAACAATTTTGTCCACCTGTAATTGTAAAGTTACAGGATTGTGATGCCATTTTGTTCGGCCTTTTGTGATTGTAATAGAAGCATGGGTCAGATTGTATGGATTTGTGCCAAGTGTACCAAACTAGTAATAGCCATTGGATTGTTTAAAATTGGCGAGAAAATTGGACCTGAAATTTAGCATGGATTTACATTCCGCTTTTATATATACTAGCATTGTACCCGTGCGATGCACGGGAAGCATTTCATTATTATAAATGTCATTAGTTAAACTTGACAACAATGCTCTCGTGCAATGTGTCCATGTGCAAGCCACTCCTATCAATCATTCATTACTCATTATATGATAAGTTGATGATTTAAATAAAACAATCACTTATCTTTTGTATCGTTATAATCAAATAATAATACATACCGTATTGCTCTTATTCGATTGAAGTCCTCTTGCCGTGTATCGAGAATATTAAGTTGTGCAAAAGATGGACGAACCCCATGGTTAGGTTGTAGACCCCCAATCATGTGATAGTTTTGGCCGCCTATTTTGAATATTGGGGGAGCTCTTCCCTATTTTCATCTCTTTTGAGTCGTGCACCAAGGAAGTGAAGGAAAACATATAATTATATGATCAAATATTTTTCTAAAAGTGTTTGCTTTCATTACTATGACCATTGAGCATGTAGTCACGTATGCGCGGTGGGTTTCCAACAGGAGCTAGTTTGATCATCCCATGTTTGCAACATGAAAATTTTTTTGGATTCATTTTATTAGAAATGCTTACTATCCCTTCTTCATACCAAAAGTATGTTGTACAATGTACGCACATGAAAGTAGGGTCGCCAATATCCCAATACAAAGATCTTCTTTCCTCAATTGTAGTACCCTTTGTACTTTCTCTTTCCACATCGTCATACATAGAGAAATTTTCATCATTAATTAGATGATCCGACATCATATTTAGTTCAGAAGATCTCGGTGTGTTATCAATGCAAGGTTGGTCAAACGCCCAAGATTTGGAAATTTCAGAATCTACGTATTGACATGATGATTTAAATTCAATACCTATATGACAACCTAAATACATACATACATACATACATACATACATACATACATATATATATATATATATATATATTATATATATTATATATATATATATATTATATATATATATATATATATATATATCATAGATGGGGAGATTAGGGTTTGTAGAGAGTGGAGGAGCGGCCACCCACCGGCGATCATATTGGGACGCCGGATGGAGATGGTATCAACATCGGCGCAGACGGAGCGACAGATGGTTTCACAGACAAAAATACGATACAAGAACGAGCAATTTCAATCGCCAATATTGGGGGAGGGGCAGAGACAGATCTTACAATGGCAATTTCTCTGGTAAGGGTATCAGAGGACCGGTGACTAGAGAAGAGGGGAAGATCGTGATTACAATTGAAAGCAAGGAATTCATTATTGAAGCTACAGATTTCATCACCATCTCCGAGAGAAAGAATGGTAAGAACCGCCAAATCTCAATCTCTAAGTCTTCTGCAATTTGGTTAGCCAAAACCTTAAACCACCCTCCTCTGGCGAGAGTTGGGTGGTCTGTATCAAGATTCGAAGGTTCTCTCGCAACTAAATTTCAATGGGATTCTAATAGATATGGAAACTATGTTAGATTAACTGTAGAACAAGCAGGAAGAGTTGGAAACATCTTTATACCAGCAGGACCCAACTCAGAAGGCATTTTTCTCTTTGTCAAAGCCATCATAGATGCTATTAATTTTAGAGGGGATAATGTCACAAATTTCCAAGGAGAAGATAGGGTTGACAAGGAAGTAAAAGGTTGTGAGAAACCTTCTACAATGCAAAAACAATATGGAGAAAAGGAAGAAAAAACTGAAGCAGAAATAACAGAAAAAGGAGAAGAAATGGAAATGAGGAAGGCTTCAATATCCTCGGAGCTGTTAGACCTAGATATCCAGGAAGCAACTACGATGGGGGACGAATTAGATAAGGGCTAGACCAATTCAGAACAGCAACAAAGAGGCAGCGAAGAAGATGAAAAACTCTTCCTACCAGTCTTCCAAGCATACTTTGATGCTCTGTTTAAAGCTACGGAGAACCAAATAAAAGAGGCGTTGGCAAAAAAAGATTTATTGGATAATATCAAAAAGGGTTTGCTTCACAATCAACAGGGGAAAGCTTATAGGACAACCAGGGAAACATATAAAAGCATGGAGATGGTTAGCATGGTTAATTTTGAAGGCGCCAAATATCCTGTTTTCATTTCGTATTCCAGCGCAGATAAGGAAACAGTGGCAGAATTCCTCTCTGGTGAGCCATAGGAGAATTAAAATAAGTGTCTTGGAGCTGATGAAGAATCCTAGGAATGCAATGGTATTATGGGTTTTGGGATCAACATACTTATATGGATTATGTGAAGGGCTGGGTGTGGGGGTCCTGGGTATTATAATTGCAGGAACTTTAGGTAGGCTTTCTCAATGCTCCATTATTCCTTTGAAGTATTCTGTTTGCTACCACATGGAAAGGGGAAGCCAAAGTTTGTTTAATAAAATCACAAGTTTACGGGACTGCAATTCAAGGTTCAAAGGTGAAGGGGTTGAAAGCATGGACTTGTAAACTACTTTATGACTGATTTTCGAAGGACCAGGATGATCTCAACAAATTACGTAGAGGAGTTCTAAGGCTGCTGGATGCTATGGGTTAATACCTTTGGGTCTTTTTACTTTAACTTTCCCGGTTGTTGTTGTTCATCTTTTGTGTTTTAGGTTATTTGGCTGTTTGCATTTGTTTGGGTCCTCTTGTTTGGGTTTTGGACCACACCCTTCTGGTTGTACTTTCCTTTTTATTTAATTTAAATAAATAAATTTTTTTTAATATATATATATATATATATATATATATATATATATATATAGATTTTGGATCATGTGAGAATGCAATCTTATGAAAGAAATAAGAATGAATCTGGTGCGATAGATTGTGAGATCTAAGGGTCAAGATTGCATCAAAATTAGGTGCACCAAAATGATTTGAAAATGCATCATGTCGAAATGCACCAAAATCCTTTAAAAATGCACTATCTCAAAATCTGAGTGCAGGATGCAATCTGAGCCGCACGATGCATCAGATCCAAAGGCTAGATTTTATTCTTATTTCTTTCATCAAGGTGCATTCTCACCTGAACCGCCCCCTATATATATATATATAGGGATTGACTCCAGTCAGATGACATGTTTCGGTCAGATGACACTTTCGGTCAGATGACAACGTATGGCTCATTCTGAATCAACGTAGCGCTCATTCTAAAACAATATAGGATTCATTCTCACACAACTGTTCATCACAATGTAGTGTTCATTCCAAGTCAGCGAGACGACAACATATGGTTCATTTTGAATCCATGAAGTATTCATTTTAAGACATTGTAGGGTTGATTTTCACACATTTGTTCATTATAAACGTAGCACTCATTCTGAAACAACCTAGTACTCATTCAGAGTCTGCTCAGTGTAGTGTTCATTTTGAAATAAGGTGGTGCTCATTCTCAAACAATGTGGTGCTCATTCTGAAGCATGTCATCTGACCGAAAATGTCATCTGACCAAAAGATATCATCTGACTGGAGTCAATTCCATATATATATATATATATATATATATATATATATATATATATATATATATGGGATTAACTCTAGTCAGATGACACCTTACAGTAAGATGACATGCTATGGTAGATGACACAAATCTCACCACTGGACACTGCAAAGCTCACCAAGGACAACTACAAAGCTCACCAAACTGTAAGACAAAGCTCACCATATTTTTTCAACACTTTGAATTTTTTTTGAAAAAAAATCAAAGGAAGTGATGTTGACTGGACTTTGACCAGTGACCGTTGACCATCACCGGCGACCCCCTGCCGCTACCGACCTCCGGCCGCCGCCTCCGGCGACCACCGCCGGCCACCGCCGCCGCCGTCTGCCGTCGACCTCCGCTGCTGCCGTCGTCGGGCTCCGGCAGCCACCGCCGGCCGCCGGCGACCCCCGCCGACCACCACTGGTGACCTCCGCTGCCGCCGTTGCCGGACTCCGGCAGCCATCGCCGGCCGCCGGCCACCGACCTCTACCACCACTGCCGACTACCGCCTGTCTCCGACGCCTCGCCTCCGCTGAACGGTGGTTGACCGGTCATTCAATTTTATTTTTTATTAATTTTTTAATTTTCAAAATTAAAAAAAGGTGAGTTTTGATGTTCAAAGTGGTGAGCTTTGCTCTATTCCCAGGTCAGCTTTACATTGGTCATGGGTGAGCTTTGCAGTGTAATGTGTAATGTGGTGAGCTTTGCGTCATCTCACCGAAGCATGTCATCTTACCGTAATGTGTCATCTCACTGGAGTCAATATATATATATATATATATATATATATATATATATATATATATATATATATATATATATATATATATATATATATATATATATATAAAATTCCCAAAAAGCTTAAGGGTGCAGATGCTTGGCTCACTGAGAAGAAGTTACTGCCTTTCTTCCCTAAGGCCCATAAAATTCGAGTTGTTAAGTGGTTAGCTCCTCCTAAGGGGCGCCTTAAGCTTAACATTGATGCATCTTTCACCTCTGGGTCCAAACGTGGTGCAGCTATTCTTCGAGATGATGAGGGCAGATTTGTGCGTGCGTCTTCCTTTTCAGTCTCTGGTTCATCCCCCTACCAAGCCGAACTAGACGCCTCCATCAAAGGTATTAAATGGGCTCTCAACTTTCATCATCATCTAGTTTATGAAACTGACGCCTTGGAGATTTTGAAGAGAATTGGATATTACACGTATTACACTCATTCTCCTTTTCCGATTGATACCTTAGCCAAACTGATTCATGAGAATGACGTCTGGAGCTCACATACCTTGCGGGAAGGTAACCATGCTGCGGATCTCTTAGCTAAGGAAGATAGGGACAAAGATTGTTCTTTCATTGAATATTGTCATTTTAGGGACTGTCCTTCATCTGTAATGGCCGCTCTTATCAACGAGCGCCTCCCCTCATTTCGTTTTCATTAATAAAATTTTTTCTTCCGGTTAAATATATATATATATATATATATATATATATATATATATATATATATATATATATATATCCTTTATATATTATATTTGAGAGTTTAAATCCCAGAACTTTGACATTTGTCATGCTGACGAGGATTTTTTTTGACACTTCATAAGTCATGTCATCATATTGGACTTACTCAATATTTCAAACGGGTTGGATAATGATTCATTACTTTGAGCTTCTTTTATTTGGGCTACTCTATGCGGAATTTATCCGCAAGTCTGAATGAAGCGAGACATCAGCGGCACTTTCCTTCGATTGCACCTCCCTGCGATATTCATCTTCGAATGGCTCCACCGCGAGATTTCAAAGATATATGATTGGAATTAATCTATTTCCTTCTTCACGGTCCTTCTTCGTGGAGAATCCAACGATCAGTACCAAGAATATGTAACTTTCCCTTTTCTTAAAAAATCATAATTTTTTTGTGATGATTAGCCTTCTTTCTTTATGATGATTAGTCTCTACGAAATTTGTTCTTCTTTCATATATATATATATATATATATATATATATATATATATATATATATTGAAGAAATTTTTATATATTAATTAAGACGAATCGAGATACAAGTTTTGTCACATGTAATTGCTCCCCTAACATTTTTGGGAAGAGAAGTGAATGATAAATAGTCGGAAAACAGATTGTTTTTGAGTGCATATTTTGCCAGATTATGTGCCGCTGTGTTTTCTTCTCTGTATATGTGGCTCGCATTCCCATGTCTTGCTTGTAGAATTGTCTTTATGTTGAAGCTGACTGTATCTTCTCTATTTGTCGCATTAATTCTATTTATTGCATTTTTGGAGTCCATGCAGAGATTTATTTGTCCATTGTAGGCCCAATAGTCCAGCTTCCAGTTCTCCTTCTTCTGCGTTGGTCTTCTGTTGAAGCATCCTTTCCATACCTCCAATGAAGTCTCCGTTGGTTGTTCGTAGGATTGCACTGCCCACCATTATTCCATTGCCTACTGCCACATCCGTGAGATTTGAACGGCTGGTGTATGTGCAATTGGATATTCAAAGGTTAGAGAAAATTTCCCTTTTCCTTTTCCAATAGTCCACTCGATTAGTTTGTTCCAAATAATCTGAATGATCTGAGTTGTTGTTTTTGATTCTTCTTGATGCTTTCTGCGATTTCTTTCCTTCCAGATTTCAAAAGCTATGATTCCAGGAGCAATTTTCTTCTGTGGATTGTTGCTTGTAGTGTGATCTTGCCACCAGGTCATCAGGTACGCACAAATCCCATGTGTATTACTTCTAGGGATTTTGAAATGTTCTTCAAAATGTGCCCAAACTTGTTTGCTGTAGCTGCATTGCTTGAGTGTGTGATTTTGATCATCACAGTTGTTCCTGCACAGAAAACAAATAGAGGGCAGAGTAACTGCAAATCTTGTGAGATTGTTAGTGAAGGGTAGAATATTTTTGTATGTCTTCCAAAGAAAGAGAGAAATCTTAGGATACTGTTTAGTATTCCAAGAG
>OOIL02001512.1:2384-56992 GCA_900332095.2 Cuscuta campestris | reverse complement strand
GGGCGTCCAACTTTGGACGCCCGTACCCAAAATACGTGTTCCGTCCAGTCGCGTTGTGCCGCGTGGCAAGGCCGTGTCACCAGATAGCTTGGGCGTCCAGCCTCTTCGGGCGTCCAACTTTGGACGCCCAGGACCCAAATCCAGCGCCCAATTTGCTTCCAATTGCGGTTTCTCGTGATTTTGGGCCCAAAGTTGTTCCGCATCGGCCCAATTGGCTCCCAGACACTGATTTCTACCTCCAAAGTATTATGATCTTTAAAATCTAAAACTTTTTATCCCATTTGTGCATAAAATTGACAAATCCACTTAATTTAATTTAGAACCTGTATTTTATTCTTCTTGAGACAAAACATCAGTTTTGTCACTAGTAGACACTTTCAATGGGTAAATTTATTACTATTTTCGTGCAATAACGCTTAAAATATGTAGAATAAAATAAGAACAAAATGAACTTATCAAGTGTGTAATGATTTATGACTAAATAGAGTAAACAAGTCCACTTAAAAAGTGAATTCACACAGAGTTTAAGTGCTTGCCTTATGTCTGTAAATGCTTGCCTTATGTCTAAATAGAGTCATAAAAACTGACTTTTATGACTAAATAGACTAAATAGGCCAATTACTGTGTTATTTGATCTATTAATGCAAATTCCACCCAAGCTTTGATTAAAAATAAGTCCACCCAAGCTTTGTAATTTATTTGTCCACCTGGGATTAAAAATTGATTAAAGTCACGTGGGATGACATCAACTTTGATTAAAAATAAGTCCACCCAACCAATACAAACTTTGTATATGTTTTAATCAAAGCATAAGACAAGCAATTTACTTTCTACTTCAATTACTGTGTTATTTACTCTATTACTTTAAACTTTGTATGTGCTTGCCTTATGTCTGTCATCCATTGTTTAGGTCCTTATTTGGAACAAACTTTCATATACACATACAAACTGAATTCATAGACTTTTTTTTATGTGTATAAGTGACATCTATTTGTTCTTTGGTTATGTGATTGCATACATAACATATGGTTGGTAGTTGGTATGTTAGCTCAAATCAGAATGGTTTTTTCTGCACTTCTTCTTAATGGATCATTGTGTTCTGGGGCTCATTATTTTCTGCACATCATTTGCTCACTTATATTTTTATCCTCCTACAATTTCTTCTTCCGGTACGGCTATCGTCCTTCAACTTCGCAGGTATTTCGCTGTCTCTTCCTGCCTCTTTAATATCAATTCTTCCTATTTCAACTTCAATTCTTCCTACTTCAAATTCACAGCAATTTTGGTTTGCAAAAGTTGGAAATCCCTTGAAACTTCAGCCACTTCCAAAAAATTTGAGGTTTTTTCGGTTTGCAAAGTTTGGATATCCCTTCAAACTTCTGGAATTTACATAAAAATTGAAGTTCTTTTTTCAGTTTGCCAAATTATTGGAATTTCTTTAAACTTCAGCCACTTCCCAAAAAAAGGACTCCATTTGAATTTTGGGTGCTTAGCCTGGGTAATTTAAAACTTCTATTGCTTAAGATTGGTATACACCGCATGACTCTTATGTGTATGTGACTTTTAGTTTTGGATTTGTTGGTTGGTGTTTGGTGTGTTTATTTTTCTAAAATTTCAATTGATTATTCCTTCTATTTCAAGTGCTCTTTTATATACTGCATTTTTGAAAAAGTCCTTTCATGTCCATTTTTTTACTCAAAATGAGTGGTGTATGAAGGCTCTTGAGGACATGCTTGATACTCGATCCATTAATTGATTGGCCAGACCCATTTTCGTAAACGGATGAAATTGGGAAAAAGTCCACACACTCCCACATACCTGTACCCGGAACCGAATGCAGGAATCCATCCAAAAGCTTATATCTTTTAAAATCAGCAGTTTCATAAACAAATGCGACACATGTTTTATTAAGCCGGGACCCTATAGTTAGAAACTAGTGGCCATTTTTTTGGTCAGCCCAAGCCGTAGTCGGGTCCCTGCGCCACTCCATCCATTTTTGATTGGCCTTCTGCTTTCAATAGCTTAGGTCATTATCACAGGCCATAATGAGATTGCCTCTTGCTTTATTATCAGCTTCTCTGTTTTCCACATTAGGGTCTCTTTCATATATACTTCTTGAGCTTTGAGGAGCGCTTCCTTAGATTTTTTTCAGGTTAGATAATATGTTCCCAAAGGTACCTTTGTTCCAATCTTTAACCTGTATTTTATGACCCTTGATTTTAGAGGCTAATCTAGACATCCCCCCATGATCAAAATTCTTTATCAAGAAATCAGAGACGATATTATGGAAGCTGTGATGATTCACCCATGCATTAACAAATCTGTAAGGTTTAGGACCACCCTTATCAGGATTATTGCAGCATAAAAATACAGGTTTGAGGTCAGATGTGGCCTTATTGAGATGTTTGGAGAAAATATCCTCATAAACTTCCATCATAGAATTGTTAACCATGATTATATCCAACCTATGAGAACCTTTAGTAGCAATAACGCTCCTTCCCTTTAGGGGTAGTTTCCACCACCTCATTTGCTCCACTTCCACGTATTGTACTCGGTTCAACAAATTCTATGTTCTCCCATAGTTTTGAAGTAAAATGAGACCAATACTCATACTCATCGTGTGTGGGTGCCCAACTTTGTTACATTTCTTTATTCATAGAGGTGGTGATTTACATATATGTCAAGAAGGTGTTCATGTAATTACTTTGATAAACATTTTATTCTTTATGGTCTTCACAGGTGTACTATTCGTGCCCCGTTTTTATCTCATCAACTTCTTGTTCCACTTTCTTGGTATGTTTATGCACTTTAAAGATATATTTCTTTAAATTTTATTGAAAACAGATTTTGTATGTATTTCTAGAAATGTAATGTCAAAATTATTTGCTAAGAATTAAAATTCTTTATAAGCATTTGTAACTTTTCGATATAGATATCTGTAATGACACTTAGTTCTAAAAGAACCTCTGTTCTCTTATTTGGTAGCCACATATTTTTTAAAAAAAAACATATGATTTACTAAATTTAATACATATATTTGTAATTACATGATATTCATCTACTCAACCAGTCGCCGAGGGTACTCAACGTGAACAAACAAACTTAAGACGTCGGCTTAGATATCGTGAGTTACGTGAACAAGAAAATAAATAGGGTCCAGCGACTACTCAATGATCCAAATTCTCCGGCACCTGTTCTACTAATAAAGGTCTTCCATTTAACTCATTTATGATATACATTATGACCACGTGTTTGCTTTCAAAGACATTGGCTAATATTTTTCTTCTTTTCCTAACTGTCCTCTCCAAAAAAACTATTACCCTTCCAATACATACACCAACACATTCAACTATTGTGATTCCTATATTCTTGACATTCCTCTACCGACAACTATCAATCCTATTTCGACAGATTCATCAACACTCTATGCATATCGTGAATCACCTTTTTCTTTAAAGAGGGTATTAGACTGCATATTTTCTGGTGCAAGTCGCATCGAGTTTGAGCCTTTGAGGTTTTGTTGTTGTTGAGGTGAGGTCATTTTTGCATCCAGTTAGATGCCCATTGTGTTAAAAGACTTATTCATCTAACACTGTTATGTCCTGAATAACAAATGTACTTGGAACTGTTATTTCCAAACTGCCCTGCAAGTTTGTCTTCACACAAAAAGGTCAACAGACAACAAGTGACTTCATCATCATAGACCAAGAGTATGTTCCACTACTTATTCTATCAGATCTTCTATTGTTTCAACTTTAAAAATTACATACATTTGCCAAACAAACTTAATAATATTTCCTATGCTTTTAACTTTACCCCTTTTTGAATCCATTCACAATTTTATATGTTACACTCATTGTCACCTAATCCATCATCTTCACAATGCTAATAAAATTCAAACCCAGGAACACATTTGTATTGCCTGCACTCATTTGTGGTGGGGGTAAAAAGGTTCGGTGTCTAGGCAGTTGTTTAGTTTCATGCTTTTGGTGTGTTTTGACTTTACATTTTAAATAGAGGCTGATACTTATTATTTTAGTGTCACATATTTGTTCCTGGCTTTGAAGTATTTTTTGGACCCCTTCATATGCTTTCATACTCGAGGGTATGGTGTTGTTCCTAATGGAATAATGATGAACATAAGCGACTATATGAGTTGATCGGTGTCCTCCATTATCCTTATTCATTAAATGTTGTTCCATAAGGAGAATGGAGAATGCCGATCAACACCTTAGGGAAACCTGGGTAAAAAGGCTACTGAGCTCGGTTTCTTGCTTATTTGACCTGCTGCATGATTGCGAAGTCAAATTTTAAAAACATTTTGGCTTGCTTATTTGTAATTTTGTTCTCACTCATGACTTCATTCATACTCATATAATGAATACTGCCTCTGCCACGCTTTTTGGAGGGTGACGGGCTCCAGTCGTGATCCCTTCATCCGTGTGTAGTGACCCAAGATGGGTGGGGATGTGGTTGTCAGAGGGCCAAACAGTTTGGTTTGAATGTAGGAAATGTAGTAATTAAGCTTATGTGTCTCCACAAGTTAATGAATATGACTTTTTTCTCTACAAGCTCAAATGGTAGAGTGTGTGTGTGCGTCTGCCTACATGATTGTACCTACTGGATGCGTGTACTGTGCAGGTCTCTTGCATTTATGCAATGGGGATGTTTAAAATAACTTGATGTACATTTCTTGTTCTCTTGATGATTCCCATTATATTACTCTTTTCTAACTACAAAATTCAATCTGGTAGATGCAAACCTATCACTTTGACAATGTGGGACACTTTCGCATCAGTCCAAGGCTGCGAAATTGAGAAGTGCAAGTAATCACTTCAATTTTTGTAAATCAATCCCTATGTTAGAACTCTTAAGTTAGCCAAATATCATAAATGAAGTGTAGGTGATCACTTCATTTTTTGTAAACCACTCCTTATATCCTTATGATTAAGTAATATGGGTATGATATATCAAATAATTGTATGGGCAGTTACACAACAAGTTTGGGCACTCACACACAAGGTGATGTTTATGTGGGCAAAAGAGCTCCACATGTCTAGCACTGTTCATTGCTGCCTAAAGATAACACCGTTAACTTACATGGAAAAGATAATTAGATAACAGAAAAAAGACTAAAGAAATGGATGGTAACTTTATTGGCTCTTACTACCTCCGTCCTACTATATTTGTCCACTTTTGACTTTTGGAATTGTTCATCTAAGCACTTTGACTCATCAAATTCTCTCAATGTGTAAGTCTAAATATAGTCATGTGTGATCTTGTTTCATTTATCTTAACATATAGATTATTAATATATAATTTCTATAATTTTTTAATTTACAAATTACAAGATAAAATGAATTAAAGAAGTGCATTGGATGGTGTGCAAAAATGAAAGTGCAGTGCACAAATACTCTGGGATGGAGGGAGTATATAATTAGGGATATATATATATATATATATATATATATATATATATATATATATATATATGTATGTATGTATGTATGTATATATGTATATATATATGTATATATATATATATGTATATATGTGTATATATATATATATATATATACTCACTCCGTCCACATTTAAAGTTCCCGCTTTGACTTGGTGCGCAAATTTAGGTGGAATGAAAATTTTGTTGACTTTCCCTTTATGCCCCTAATCTTTAAGCCATCTACGTACACCCCTGAGGTCGACACTTCTGCACCTCTGTCGCCGCCGCTTTTGCACCGCCGCCGCCGCCGCTTCTGCACCGCTGCCTCCGCCGCTTCTACACTGCCGCCTCTGCCTCTTCTGCACCGCTGCCTCCGCCTCTTCTGCACCGCCGCCTCCGCCTCTTCTGCACCGCCGTTGATGATGCTTTTGCATCCCCGCCGTCGAAATTTCCGGGCATCGCAGCGCGTCGCAGGCCCTTGCATCCCTCTCGCCGTCACAACTTGCTTCTCTCGCCGTCACAAGCCCCCGCCTTTAAAGATCTATTTTTAGACTCCTCCTTAGGGAAGAAAATCAACATCTCACCATAGATCTGGAAAAAAATAAATAAAAATTGTTCCTCCAAATCTAGATCTGACGAAGATGCAACCAGATCTGAAAAAATTTCTTCTTTTAATTGATGAAAGAAGAAGGAAGAAAAACAGGGAAAAAATGAAGAAGAAAGAAGAAGAAGAAGACGGAATGACAAAGAAGAAGAAGAAGAAGAAGAAGAAGAACGAAGAGGAAGAACGAAGAAGAAGAAAACAAGAAAAGAAGAAGAAGAAGAAAAAAAACAAGAAGACGGAATTGAGAAGAAAAGAAAGAAAAAGAAGGAAAGAGGAGGAAGAGTGGGGAGGGTGGCTGACGAGGTGGGAAGGAAGAAAAAAGGAAAAAGAAAAAGAAATGTAATGGACAAGGGTAGTTTTGTCTTTTAACCCTGTAAAACTTACTAAAAAAGGAAATGGGAACATTATTTGTGGACGGACCGAAAAGGAAAGTGGGAACTTTAATTTTGGACGGAGGGAGTATATATATATATATATATATATATATATATATATATATATATATATATATATATATATATATATATATATATATATATATATATATATATATATATATATATATATATATATATATATATATATATATATATATAGATTTTGGTTCAAATAAGAATGCAATCTTATGAAAGAAATAAGAATGAATCTGGTGCTTTAGATTGTGAGATCTAAGGGTTAGGATTGCATCAAAATTAGGTGCACCAAAATGGTCTGAAAATGCATCATGTCGAAATGCAACAAAATCCTTTAAAAATGCACTATCTCAAAATCTGAGTGCAGGAAGCAATCTGAGCCGCACGATGCATCACATCCAAAGGCTAGATTTTATTCTTATTTCTTTCACCAAGGTGCATTCTCACTTGAACCACCCCCTATATATATATATATATATATATATATATATATATATATATATATATATATATATATATATATATATATATATATATATATATATATAGAGAGAGAGAG
Source organism: Cuscuta campestris (assembly GCA_900332095.2). Lineage (NCBI taxonomy): Eukaryota > Viridiplantae > Streptophyta > Magnoliopsida > Solanales > Convolvulaceae > Cuscuta > Cuscuta campestris. Next base: position 49,973 of record OOIL02001512.1, on the reverse strand, counting down.
AGAGAGAGAGAGAGAGAGTAGATTTTGCGCATTCATGATGCTTTTTTAAATTATTATTTTTATCACAAATTTTTTTAATCCGTGTTTATTTATTTTAAAAAATACGAGAGACACATCATTTTTTTAAATAATACACATGGAGGGTGGGGGTGAGAATCATATTAATGTGGCAAAAGAAAAAATACGGAGTAATATTTTTAGAGATTGGAAAAAAACATTGTTCTACATAGTACATACCACTACTTTTGGATCAAATTTAATTACTTTATTTATCTATTTTTGTTAGTTATTTGATAAAAAAATATAGTTACGTCATCTCATATTTTGTAAAGCTTTTTCATACGGAGTATAATTTTTAAATATATAAGTATTTTTTTAAAAAATTCTACACTTATAATCAAATAAATCCAATTAAAAATAGTGAAATTTACACTCAATAGGACTAAAATATAAGTCAATGTCTAAGTGATGTTGGATATTTAGTTGAATAATGACTAACAGATAATGACCAATGATCCTACAATAGCGGAGAAGTAGCGGCGGCGTCACAACCGGCGGCGTGTCGTCCTTGGCTGGTGCATTACCACGGCAAAGGTTACAGAAAGCAGCCTTTCGCTTCGGACATAGCAGGACCCTCCCCTGGCATTATTATTCCTGGTTTGGGCCGCAATAAGGTTCTCTCTTGTGCTCACGGCTGCCTTGTTTTGTACGATTATAAAGCCAAATTGCTGTCTCTGTGTAACTCGGCCACATTCGACAACGACAACCGTATCCGCCTCCCCCACCTGAATCACTTATCAAATTACAAGATCGACAGTTGCGTCCTACTACCTCCTCCTCTTCCTCCTCAAGGTCCAGGCGGCGGTGGCGGCGGCCATACCAATAATAATAGTAGTAACTGGCATGGTTTCACCGTCTCAATATTCCTGGAAAAATTGCCATCCATAATGTTTTGTCGGGTGGGAGAGACAAAGTGGAGAGAAATAAGGTATGGCAAGTATTTGGAGCCTTTCGTTCCAGAGAAAATTCAAAGGTATGCTAGAGAGTGGGGAAGGCCCCTGTTTTTCAAACGGGCTGTTGGCTTCGATGGTAAAATATATGCCCAGCTCGGTGCCGAATGGATTGGTGGCTTCTGCTATTCTATGATGTCAATTGAGATAGTTGAAGTCGAAGTTCAAGTAGAAGTTGAAGGAGGAGCAGAATATGGGCTGGTTTTGTGTACAGTGGAAGAACCTGCTGGCCTGAGTTGTGCTTCCATCTCACCTTACACCAATGTCTATATTGTGGAGTCTTGTGGGGAACTCTTCTTGCTGCATTTTTCACCTGGAGCTCAAGTGTTTGAGCTGTACCGAATGAGTTTCCATTCCATGGAGTGGGAGAGAATGAAAAGCATCAAGGAGGACTCCACCATTTTCTTCATTGGCAGGAACTACTGCTTCTGTTGCCCCCCATCCGGCGGCGGGGGCGGGGGCCTTATATATTTCACAAAGAGAAAAGATAAACGTTTGTACTGTTATAACATGGAAGATGGAAGTATTTTGATGTCTTCTCCCCGTCTCCTCCTATTTCCATGAACCCCCAACATGTCCTCTCCATCAAGTCAGTCACCTCTTGCTTTGCTTCATTATTAATTAATTAATTCCCTCGATCATTCATATAGGAGTACTGTCCCACTGTCTTTGTACACTTACCTTTTGGCACACTATCCAATGCACTTTTTTAACCCATTTTATTTTGTAATTTGTATATTAAAAAATTATACAAATTACATATTAATAATCTATATGTTAAGACGAATCAAACAAGATCACATATGACTATTTTTAGGCTTACACATTAAGAGTATTTGATGAGTCAAAGTGCTTAGATGAATAGTTCTAAAAGTCAAAAGTGGACAAAGACAATGGGACGAAGGTAGTATATCCTAATTATTAAGATTTAAGATGAACCAATCATATTCAATTTATATGACATTTAGATACTCCCTCCGTCACATTTTAAATTGCCTGTTTGCCTTTTTTCTCCGTCCCAAAATAAATTGCTTGTTAGTTGTTTTCGTAAACTATTAAAAATAAAATACCTAAATTACCCTTAAAATAAGTCATTCTTTTTTACCTTATCTTCTCATTCAACGTTACCCCTCTTAAAAAGTAATATCAATTTTGAAAAATCAACTCTATTTTTTATTTTTTTTAAATATGCCCAAAAGTCAAAACGGGCGATTTAAATTGGGACGGAGGGAGTATATTTGTAACATAATTTTTAGTTAAAGAGTGTCACCTATTTGACCAAAAAAGAATTTTTTAGGACGGGAGGATGTAGTAGAGAATGCAGTAATATAAAATGCTTTCATGCATGATCATTTAGAATGGAAAACTCATATCTATTCTAACATATGACATTTCCTTCAGGGAAGAAGATAAGCAAAACAACCAAAAGTGCAACATCAACAATCAAAGAAGAAGAAGAACCATCGTCACATCAGAATTGGAGTCGTGTAAAAATACAAATGTGTGCATACAGTTGTATGACCTTCCTTTCGATTTGTTGGAGCATATTTCCAAGCATCTCATAGCAACAGAGTACATGAATTTTCGTGCCGCGAGTAAGATATGCCAATCACTTTGTCCTCCAATAAATTGGAGAATAGCCCTGTCCGAAACCGAAAAATCTCATTGTTTTCCTTCCCCGTTGCTAATGTTTCCTGACAGCCATGAGAGCGTTTATAAATTTGTGGATCCGAGCCTAAATGTCAATGGTAACAATTACTACTTGATGAGTATACCTGATTCTCTTAGAAGTCATCATATCATTCGCTATTCTGAACAAGGATGGGTCTTATTGTCAAAAAGTCGATCTTGTGTTAATCTTTACAATCCGTTCAAGAAATGCGTCATCACTTACAATCACACTCTTACCAAAAGAGAAGACTGCCTTTTTTTCATTCGAAATCCACCAGGATCCATACAACCGGTTCGTGTTGTTTTTTGTGGAACCAAAGTTTTTGTATCAACCGTGGTCGATCTTGATGATCCTGATGAAGAATGGAGTTGGGACGAGATGAAGGGCAACAAGAATTTTGATGCAGCAGCGCAGACTAGTCCGGTCTTGTTTAAAGACACTTTCTATTACTTGGATAAGACGGGCAAACTGGGAAATCTTGAAATAGATTTTGAAGGAGGAAACATGAGGTGGGAAGTTCTTGAGAAGCCGCATAGGCCAGCGGGCCTGAAGTTCTTTGATCACAACTTCTTGGTGGAGTGTGGTGGGGAGTTGATCTCAATATTTCTTGGGCGTGCGGGGAAATGGGTTTCTGTTTACAGGTTAAATAGTGATTCTCAGGTATGGGAAAAGGCGAGCAGATTGGGAGGCTACGACTTATATCTCAACCCAACTGCTTCTTCTTCATCCTCTGCCATGCCGCCTTCTTCAACTGGTGGTGGCGGGAACAGAATTTACTTTCCTTTGCTCCGTGGTTCAGATATTGTCTACTTCTCCATGGAAACGGGCAAGTGGCATTTCTCCGGAAGCCAACTCGATTCATCGTCCACCAATCTTTATGGTACAAGATGGTACCCCAACTCTTGTTGGATTAAGCCTTGTTGGTAATTTTACACCTTCATCATATATATATCCATCCAGTGCCATCATGATTCTCTCTATCGCCCCAGCTGAATCTGATGATTTAATTATATCTGCGTCACTCATATATCCATATACTCCCTAGTTAGTCCCTTGTTTATACTGATCGCCCATTACTATCTGATGCTAGAGTGACTCTTTTTTTTAATAATCAAACTATTACAGTTTGAGTTTTATTTGCAATATATATGGCCGGCCGCCATTGTGTGATATCCGCATGCATCTTCTTTTTTTCCCTCCAATCTGATCCTCTTTTTGGTGTGATCTGTAAAATGCATGTATTAATGGATGCTAATTCTGGGTTTGGAACCGGAGGAGTAATGTTGAAAACAAATATCGATGATGCGCCAAGATTTTTATAAGAAGGCATCACAGTTCATTAAGATTTTGAAAATTGTGACTTTTGGGGATAGAACTAAAAAGCACAAATGTATTCACACAGCATTTAATTCAATTTATTTTTCGTGCTTCCTACTTATTCTTAATAAAATCAGATCGGATCCAATTAATAATAATAATAATATTATTATTATTATTATTATTATTATTGTTATTGTTATATTATTATTGTTATTATTATTATTATTATCATTATTACTACTACTAGTAGTAGTATCACTATTATTATTACATCTTTTAAATGCTAGTCTTGGATATCTGGTAATACATCATTGCATCTTTTAAATCTCTTCAAGATTTTTAAATGAAATTGTTTCCACTGTCCCTAAGCCACTTGCTATTGAAGGAGAAATCCACTACTACCTAGGCTTTTGCAAAGATTGATTTGGATTTTTCGCATCCGTTTCTCTGTAGAAGCAAGTACCAGCAATGCAATTGCTCAAGTTCAATTGCATTGGTTTCAAAATAACCAATGCAATTGCTATTTTATTTCGCCAAAACAAAGAGTATTGGCATCAATTATTTCCATAATAACCGAGCTTAATAATAATTGAATTTAATTAAAAAAATCTAAAAGAACAAAGGCATCGATTGTTTGAGAACAACCAAATAACCGTTGCCATTTCTCAATTAATTTTTTAATTAAATTTAAAAAGTATTAGTGTCGGTTGTTTCCCAAAAAACCGATGCCAAAGTTTTTAAATAATTATTTATTTTTAAAAAATGATAGTTTTTGCATCCGTTTCTAGAGCAAACAATTGATGCATTTGTTTTTTGTTTTTTATTTAGAATAAGTTAGTATTAGCATCAGCTGTTTAGTAACAACCACTAACAACCGTTGCTAATAAGTCTTTTTTAAAAAAGTGAGTTTTGAGCAGCTCTATACTTAAAATTCCCAGAAAAACATATTTATGCTTCACATATGCATAGTAGTACATACGGAGTATAAAACGAACAACTCTGATCTCAATTGATACAGAAGAATTAATTAATAATTTATAGTTAATTAGATATTTTAATAGTTTAGCTAGATAGTTTAATTTATAACACTCCTTCGAGGGTTTCTTTTCGGTTCTTTACCTCGACGCTTTTATTGAACCGACAGGCTTAGGGATTAGGTATTTGCTAGCGTTAGGGTTTATTATATTTATCTATATATATTGAGTTGTAATCCCCTTGAGAATATCATCAAAACAATAATATTTTCACCGCTAAACCCTAATCTCTCCTCCCTTCTTCTCTCAAATCTCGCCTCCTTCCCTCGACTCTCTCACTTCTTCTCCCAAATTCTTCATCTCTCCCCCAATTTCTCAATTTCTCTTCCCTATTTTGATACGATACCGTATCAATTGGTGCTTTCATTCTTGAACTCATCCAAAAAAAAGAGTAAAAGATTAGTCACTGTCATCTAACTTGCCGCCGTCGGGCTCTTTTCTCTTAGTCGTGCCACAATTCAAGGGACAGCTGCAAAGTTATTTGCTTTGTGAAGAATTCCATCAGGTTTTTTTTTCTTGCGCATAATTGCTGTGCAAAGACATTGGCAATAGAAAGAAATATTTCCAGGAGGGATCGGCAATAGCAATTGGTGATTCATTGAATATATTTATTTTCAATTTTGATTTGGTGGGTTGCACTTGTCGGCTTCACCCTTGCTGTCACAGGCTACAATTATTGTTAATTTTTTTTATCGATTCATATGGCGGGAAAGTCGTAGGCGGCACCATCACAGCCCGCTGCCTCGTCCCTAAATGATGTTTGGTTAGCTGTTAAGGATCTTGCCCTTGAGATTCACGCACTCCGCCAGGAACAAATTGCTCTGTCACGACGCGTTGATGATGCATTCTCTCTTTTGGAAACTCGGGAGACCCTAAGTGATTACAAAAGTGGGTTATTTTGTAATAGCCTTTTTAAGCCTCGGCGACTGGATCCAGATTTTCCAACATGGTTTTATAGTGTTACATGCATTTGTCCTAATGCTTGGATGTCGAACATTGAGCAACCAAAAGAAGAGCAATTGCATGAACCCGTTAAGGAAATCATTTCAGTTGTGACAGTTGAGAAAGATATTATTGCTTCTACAAGTGTTTCCGATGAGGTTCCTGTTATCATTTTTGATGATTGTGCTACGGATTTTGCGGGAAACATAAGCTTGGAAAACCCGTTTGTGTTGCCTAATGATGTTTCTCTACCAAAGGCTTTTCCATTGACTAGCATGTTTGAAGGAGTTAGGGATCATGTTTTACTTGAGGGTGGTAGGGGGGCTGCATTTTGTTTCTTTCGAGGCACCTTCCCTCATCACATTGCTTGGAGTTCTTTGTTTGCCTGGACAGAATTCGGAGGCTTGATCCGAAGGTGGCCAATTTATTTTGTTCGCTACTGCATCAACTGTTTTGAAGCTTGAATGGGATCCTTCACCAAACATGGCATGCACAGGGTCATTGCACACCGTTTGTTTTCCTACTTACACCTTGAGGACAAGGTGTGTTTCTATCGGGGCGGCAGTGATACAGAAGAATTAATTAATTTATAGTTAATTAGATATTTTAATAGTTTAGCTAGATAGTTTAATTATTTTTATTTACTTTTTGTTATTGAGTGGAATTATAACACTCCTTCGAGGGTTTCTTTTCGGTTCTTTACCTCGACGCTTTTATTGAACCGACAGGCTTAGGGATTAGGTATTTGCTAGCGTTAGGGTTTATTATATTTATCTATATATTGAGTTGTAATCCCCTTGAGAATATCATCAATGAAGAACAATAATATTTTCACCGCTAAACCCTAATCTCTCCTCCCTTCTCCTCTCAAATCTCGCCTCCTTCCCTCCTTGACTCTCTCACTTCTTCTCCCAAATTCTTCATCTCCTCCCCTAATTTCTCAATTTCTCTTCTCTATTCGATACGTTACTGTATCATCAATCGTTGAAGACACATCAAATTTAATTAATTAAGCTAAAATGTAAGAACTGAGCATACAACACAAAGTATTAAACAAATTATGTAATCCCTCGAATATAAGCCTATCAGAATTAATTAATTAATTGATAATTAATTAATTATTAAAAAGGACCCAAAAATACGTAATTTATAAATTTTGTCAATTAATTATGAAAATTATACCTTGTATAGAGTTTGACCGTCTGATCGCAACGATGCAAATAGCTCTTAATTCGGAGAAAGATGGATAAAAAAAGTATACCCTGATTGGGACAAAAAGGTATTCTCAAACAACAAATGCCTTTGTTCTTTTAGTTTTTTAAATTATACCTTAGGTAGAGTTTGATTGTCAGATTGGACTAATGTTAGGCCCTGTTCCGTTCAACTTATTTTTTCTTATTTTTTCATATTCTTATTAAAACCAGATCAGATCAAACCAGATCAGACCAGACCACATCAGATCAGATCGGATCAGATCAGATCAGATCCAATCAAATTAAATCAGATCAGATTAGATCAAATCCAATCAGATCAGACCAGACCAGATCAGATCCCATAAAGAATTATTATTATTATTATTATTATTATTATTATTATTATTATTATTATTATTAAAAATGAAAAAAAGTAAACTTTAGAAACAAGTTAAATAAAAAAGAGAAATTAATCCTAAATTATTAGACATCAATAATTTTTTTTAAAATACATTGACAATGTTAATCTAATTCTACTTTTAAAATATATTTTTATTGCTACCTGTAATTTGAGTTTCTAAAGTTTTGATCTTTTATAAGGATGAAATATTTTAATAAAAATATTATCTCTTCTCAATATTGATTATATATAAATTAAATATTTATTCTAACGTAAATATGAACTAATTATTAAAATATTAAATCAATATTCTTATTTCATAAACAATAATCATCAAATAAAAAATATTATTACATTAAAATATGAATGATTATTCTAATATATGAACTGATTAATTTTATTTTATTAAAAAATAATTATAAAATAAAAATAGTGTTTATATTATAGTATGAATTATCATTACAATTTTCAAACGTTATTATAAGCTCAAATCAAATTATTGATTTGAATTTTTAATCAAATCATAATTAATCAAATCGGATCCAATCAGATCAGATAAGATCCAATCAGATGAGATCAGATCCAATCAGATCAGATCCAATCAGATCAGATCAGATCCAATCAGATTAGATCAGATCCAATCAGATCAGATCAGATCAAATCTAATCAGATCAGACCAGATCAGATCAGAACTACAAAAAATCAGATCAGATCAGAAAAAATAAGTTGAACGGAACAGATCATCACGCTGTAGGATTGCACTAGCCGCTTCCCACGATCACCGATCATCACGCTGCAGGATTTCCTTTGGTTTCTTGTCTTATCCCTATATAAGAGACTTTCACCCTCTTCATTCCTTCATTAATTTCTTCAATATTACTATCATTGTGTTCCTAAGAGTAAGGAGAACAAGTCGCCGTAGTTTGCCACTGTTGGAATTGCCGGAGATAGTTGTAGTAATCACCGAAAGTTTTGCCAGAAAATTTCTAAAACTCTATTTTACTGCTAAGTAAGCCCTTGGATATATCTAGTTATTAGAATGTTCATATAGATTATTTTTCTGTTTTATGTTCATAAACGATCATTTGGTTGAGTTATGTGTTATAAAAATGAAAAATACATTTTTTAAGAACCAAGAATTATTAACCTTCCAATTGTTGTTAAAGCTTCGAGTTAATTGTTTGAAAATGGTTTATGGATGTTAGAAAACATTTTTATGAAATTAACTTAAAGTTTTGGCACTTAAAATGATGTTTTAAGAAACTAGTATCGCACCCGTGCGTTGCACGGTTCATATTTTCATTACTAAATTAGGATCATTTTTGAATGATAGAAAATGATATCTAATACGTCATCCGCCCCATAAAACATTTCCTATTTGAAAAAGGCGTGCCTTTAAAATTAGTCATTTTAGTGTAATATTCTAATTATGAATCATCTATCATACATATCTCATTCTAATTTTAGTATTCCACAAAACTAACTTATATCTATTATTATTATTATTATTATTATTATTATTATTATTATTATTATTATTATTATTATTATTATTATTATTATTATTATTATTATTATTATTATTCACACTTCTCCACTTCCCATAAAACTTGGGCAACAACCACCCACTCCTGCACCACCTCTCCTCCAGACCTGCAGTATAAATTCGGCAATTCCATATGCTTCCACACAATTATCACAACAATCAACTCCCAGGCTGCAAAGGAAGAACACAGAAAAATGTCAAGTGCATCAAGCGGAAGTGGTGGCCTCTGGTCATGTTTGAAAGCTTTGGATGACACCAAACAAGATTGGGCCATTTGCGTGAGAGCTGTTAGAGTTTACAGCATTCCTACCCGGGATGGAAAAGAAAACACCATGGAAATTATTTTCCACGATTCAGAGGTATTTGTATACAACACATTAACTGAAAATTTTGTATATGTTTATGTTAGAAAGTATAAGCATGTTCTTTTCTTATTTACAGGGTACCAGAATTCATGCCCAAGTTAGGAGAGCACAACTAGAAGATTTCAAACCCAAAATCAAAGAAGGAAAAGCTTGTGCACTCAAAAATTTTGTGGTTAACAAGAACAACCAACCCTACAAAACCACAGACCACCCATATACTTTGTGTTTTTATAGACACACAGCCTGGAAGGACATCAGTGCATATCGTTTTCCCAGCTTTATGTCAAAGTTGTGCCCTTTTGAAAAATTATTAGAACCACTATCCAAAAGTCGGCTTACTGGTAAGAGAAATTCAGATTCTTATTCATGTTTTATTTATCATACTAATCTTATCCTATTTAATTTGAATTGCAGATGTGATTGGAAAAGTTGTTGCAAGGACAAACATCCAAATTCGTATGGTTCAAGGGGAACCCCAAAGAACATTAGAGCTGACTTTGGAAGATGGAAAGTAATGCTTATTCCTATTCTTGAATGAATTATTTCCCTTTCAATGTTATATTTTTTAATTTATGGAGGAAATTTTACTTCATAGAGGACAAAAACTTCAGTGCACCCTGTGGGATGACTACATTGACAAATTTTATGAAGCGGTGGGAGCAGGAATAACAAATCCTATTCTAATGGTGAAGTTCTGCCGTGCAAAAGAATTTCTAAGTATGGGTTTTAAATCATTCTGCATCCTTAGTATGAGTTTTGAATCATTCATTTGGTTTCTCATGTTCTGTTTTCTGTTTTTGTTTTTAAATAATTATATACGTGCAGAAGAAATTCAAATAACCACATCCTTCCATGTCACTCAACTTATACTGGACAATGAGTCGGAAGAGGCAAAGGAATGTCTCAAAACATTTAAGACCGAGGTTGATGAGTGCAGATCCTCAAGCACCTTTACTCTCACACAAAGCACACAAAGTAGCGAGGGGATAGGTTGAAACCTAAAGATTACTAGCATTCACAACCTACTTAATGAAACTGAGGTTGGACAAACTACTCGAAAAATTCTTCCCTACTTTTACTGGAATTATATTTTAACTGGTCCTATTTGAGTTGCAAAAACAAAAACTGTAGTAGAAAGATAATGCAAGAAGGCGATGTTTTTCGGTGTCTTTAATGCCAAAATACTATGTCCACCGGGGAGTACAAGTATAATAATCAATTACATCTAATTTCTTCAGAATTTTATTTCAAAAATATTAGTCACTTTAGAGTTATTTCAAAAGTATTATTTTTTCTTAATGTCAGATTATTGATATCAAAGTTTTCCGTCCCTTTAATGACTAGGTACAAAGTTACAGTGACTATGAAAGACCCCTCAGGCACTGCAACATTTGTTCTTTGGGACAAGGAGTGCAAGGAGATAATGGGTATGTCCGCCACAAAAATGAGAGAGATTCTGATTAAGGTTTGCTGATTATTGAATCAAAAAATGTTTTTCATTAAGATCAATTATTACCCTATTGATAACATAAAATTGTTTTATTATTTCTTAAAGCGAACCGGGGATGACCGCGAGTTTCCAAAAGAACTTGAGCAAGAAGTACTTTCAAAGACCGGGCTGTTTAAAACTGTTTTGAGAAACGCCTCCCTCTACATTAAGTACCAAGGACCAAGGAGTGAATAATTAAAGACGGAAGACGGAAGAAATAACTAGATCACATAGTTACATTAAATCTATAGACTAAAAGTATTTTTTTATGGCTCGATCAAAATAAGAACCAGAAAATGAGTCCTTTGTATCAAAAAAATCATTGATCGAGCTCAATCTTAGGTGGCAGACGTCCCTTTCCCCAAGAATCGGTCTATCACACCAAGATGATAACAAAAATTAGAAAAAAAAACATGATAATCAATCAAATCCGAACAAAAAAATACAAAAATTCATTAAAATGAATCGAATTAGGATATAAATCCATAAATTCAGAAATAAAAACACGTATTTGGTTAGACATAATCGATTGGCAGAGAGAGTAAGAAAAAGAAATAGAGATTGAGAAACAGAGAGAGATAGGGGAGGGGAGGGGAGGTGAGCGGCGTAGAATGTAAGAATCGGGGGAGGCGGAAAATGGGAGAGATGAGGGGGGAGGATTCCGTATATATTTAGTGGTGAATGGGCTAGGGTTTTTTGGGCTATGAGTTTAAATGGGTGGGCTGCATTTTTTGGACTATGAACTTTTCAATATTTAATTTTTTCCAAGTCATATTTCTTCCGTCTTTAATTATTCACTCTGACCTCAAATAAAATAAAAATGATATTAGATATTGATACAAAAATAATCTTATTAGATTTATTTTATCAAAAATTTTCAAAATATTATTTTATTTAATTTATATTCAATATGTATTTTGTTTAATAATAGGTCAAAAGTTCAAAACAATTAACCAAAAAAATTCAAAACTGGAAAAATTCTCCGAAACAAATGTAGTATTAAGTTCATTTGTAATTAAAAAATAAATTTAATATACTGAAACATTAAATAAAAAGGTATTGAAAAAATATTTGACCTGATTATATTATTTTATCAAATACAAAACATAGTATTAAAACAATTATAACAATGAGGTGGGTGAGGTGTAATAAATAAAGTAAGTGGGGGTAGTTGTGGTTTTTTAATTGTTAAAAAATGAAATAAGAAGATCTATTGTGAACAAAGAAAAATGGCTATTGAGAAGATATGTGTGGGACGGAGGCAGTATTAAATTTCGTTTTAAAAAAATCTATTTGATCTCACAAAGGTTGATCAATACTTAAAATGCAGTGATATTAGATTTTAATATAAATGTATGTTATTTTAGAATGCAAAATTTTAATGGTGGATTGTTTTTCTAGAAAAGGATCGGGTGAATCGATCAAAACTATCATCAGAGGTTATTGTTGGGTTAAATTCGACAAGTGGGTGCAATATTCTTCAGAGAAAATCAACAGATTCTACTAATGGTATATGTACTTTGGTTTACATTAATGTATTTTTTACACAAGTATACTGTAATATATTATTACTCTTTTGCATTGTGGATAAAGGTTTGTATGCACATGATTCATATGACTATTTCTCAACGTATAGTGATTTTTTTAATGTTTAATTTTATACATAATAATTACTTTCATTACATAGCCCCCGCCGTTCATTACAAAGGTTCAATCTCCCGTGTGACAAATCGTGAAGGATTGAAGATCTTATGTTGCGACGAAGAAAATAATGCCTTGGACTATACTTCAAATGTTGTATACAAAGAAGTATTCCAAAACTTATAATGCATTTGTATATGTATAACTTATTTATGTGTAATGCTCTTTTAGTATTTATGTGTAATGCACTCTTAGATGATATAACAACGCTATAAAAGGCATTGTTGTTCGAAATAGATGNTTCAATCTCCCGTGTGACAAATCGTGAAGGATTGAAGATCTTATGTTGCGACGAAGAAAATAATGCCTTGGACTATACTTCAAATGTTGTATACAAAGAAGTATTCCAAAACTTATAATGCATTTGTATATGTATAACTTATTTATGTGTAATGCTCTTTTAGTATTTATGTGTAATGCACTCTTAGATGATATAACAACGCTATAAAAGGCATTGTTGTTCGAAATAGATGGTATTCGGGTGTGATATATTTTAAATGTTATTATCTACTATATCTATTTGTTCTGATTTTTAAATTCTTTACACACACAGAGTAATTTATTATTATATTATTCTGACCGTGCATCGCACGAGTAAAATCTAGTGTTATGTATGATAGAAAACTGTTTATTTACTGTTAGAAGCATGATGATTGTATATAAATTTTTTGAATTGCGACACCATTGTATTTTAAATGTTCTGGGTCCGCCTCTGTTCTCGAGCTAAACATATACGGAGTACGGAGTACGTAGTTCAAGAGTTGAATGAATTGGAGAATAATGTTACCCACCCAATTCCTTAACTAACGCTATACTTCTCCTATCACAAGCTAACGTATGAACTAATGAACTATGAAGTACTCCGGGTAACACTTTCTCAATCCCCAAAAGAAGTTCACCTTTTATTTTTTCTTTGTCCCCAAAAATTTTTTGCCTTATCTATTAAAAAACTATTTTTACCATTTATTTTTTTATACCCTACCTATCACATCATACATTTTTGCTATTCCGTAATAATCTACATATCACATCTTACTTTACCCATCACATCAAGGTTATTTTTAAAAAGTCAGCACAAAAATATCCCTCCCTTAAATCCTCAAAAAGTCAAAAATGAAACTTCTTTTGGGAACGGAAGTGGTAATATCTAGTGTTTTTTGTGAATTTATTTTAAAAAAATCTATTATTTTTGTTAACTTTAAATTTATTTCATTCAGAAAGCAAATGATTTAGGGTCAATTTGGTAAGTAAAAGAGAGATGAGTTTTCATATCTTTTGATGCCACTATCAACCACATTTGTTGCTGGCTACATGCCCACATATGTCTATCACTAATTAAATTATGATTTTAAATCTCTCTAATAACTCCATTTCATATTTCAAAACTCATATTACTTCTCTCAAATTTGAAATTTCAAAACCCATACTATATCATCCCCCTTCCAAAAATCATCACCAAAGGGACTCTTAGAATATTGTTGGAATGAAAAAGGAGTATGAATTACGGAGTACAATACTCTAATGTGAACTTACATATAGATCTTTGTGCGCCATTCGAATGTAGTCGTCGGTGGTAATTGTGGGTGTGGTTATGAATCTTCTCACAAAGATAATTAATAAAACGAATACATAAATATCCTTATAAAAATAGGTATCCTTGGTTCACTTTCTAAAGATGCATTCTTATTAAAGCTAAGAATGGTAAATATAAATGATGTTAACGTTAGAACTACCTTACAAAATTCACTAGAACGTATGGGGCTAATGCTAACCAAGTACGTAATATGACTAATATCATAAGCCAAGGAGATCAATCATTCTCAAAAACAAGATCGAATGAGTGGCTACTTTCTGCTCCCATCCATATATCATTCATTAGTAACATTAATCAATCTGATTTTGCGTGCTTGCTGGATTTCATGCTCTGTCCCTATCCTTCCATCACATCTGCTTCACAGATAATCTCTCTGATACAATTTTTATTTGTATTATTATTATTGCTATTTCAAATGATTCCTCACCCCCCCCCCCAAGGAATTAATTGTCTGCTTTTAATTTTTAATTATAGATAGTTATGATTTGGTAAATAAGCATATTAAATCAACTATAATAACGATCAACATATACGGAGTATATCAGATAGAGTAGTTAACTTACTAATGAGCTCGTAAGTTACAATCATTGTGACTCCATAAAAAGACATATTGAGGAATCTTGGTCCAAAGCCTCTGTAGAATCCTCTCCATCCCTCTTCTCTGAGGAGTATCTTTGCTGTCCTCATTACAGAAGGCCGCCGATGTCTTCCAAAGCCCCCACCCTCACCATCATCCATAACCTATACGCCACTACTCTTTGTTAATATTCAGTTACTGTATACATAGAAAACTGTAGCTATGTGTATATATATTGATCCAAAACTCTAACCTTACCTCTATCATGTTTCATTTATATGGCATAACACAAATAAGTGGTCAGCACATAGTACATACGTACGCACCTGAAGGCGAGTTTTGACGGTGTCTACAGGGGTTGTGATAACCGAAGAACAAGCACCAGCTAACATTCCAGCAGTAGCTTGGACTGTGACCATCTGCATATCAGATGGTTTCTTTACCATTTCATCATCACAATAACCCTGCACACTCCTTAATTAAAATTAAGGAATAATAATTATATGTTTTTGTAAAATAGTGACAACCTCCATCAATATCTTACACCAAACAGTCTACATGTGTATATAGTGTAGCAAGTTGATCAAAGAACAAGGTGGCCGCACACACATATACCTCCAAATGATATGTTGTGACGCAGCATAAGCACCCCACCACATTGCAGACGCAGGAGACTGATACACTGCTGTTAATCCAAAACCTCTGTACATTCCCCGCACACCTTCGTCCTTCATTACTTTACGTATGACATCAAATGTCCCATTACAAAGTTTAGTCCCAGGAAGCCCTTGAACCATCAGTCTTTGGCAAATCTATTGTAATACACATTATAATGGGAATTTTGTATTTTCACCATGTCACTTTCATAGTACTCAAGTATCCAGAAATTCATTTCAAAATTTACTTTACGCTATGCTTGGTTCAAGAAATTTGAAAAGAAAAAGAAAAGAAAATGATAACCGAATTTTTTTTTCTTGTCTAGTTAGCGGTTAGAGAGGAAAAGCAAAGAAAAGTAGAAGGAAAAGAGAATGAGAAGACAAAATGAACTAAGAGGAAAACAAAATTCCTCTGATGAGTAGGGAGGAGGGTTGGGTTGGGTATAGCACGTGACTCACCACATCGAGAGGCACAAAGTATACACATGAAATTAGGTTGGACACCATGCCAGCAACTGCATTTGACATGCCAACACGAGTTGCTTCAGGCATATCTAGACCTTGTGTGTGTTTGAGCATCATGTCTTTTGATACCTCAAGTGAGGTCAACGCCAGCACTCGGCCAGGCAATGACCCAATTGCCGATGTGCCAAAGCCTCTGAATATGCCACGGACACCATCATTCCTAAGAATATGTTTGAAGACAGACAGTCCTGTCGTACGCGATGAGAACACTCCAGCAGAGTCAGCCACTTGCATCCTTGTCTTAACAACCGCTGTTGGATGTATCAGAGCTGACTGAGCGGTGAACAGAATAGCTCCGGTGATGTGAAACCTTCCTTTGTCTAGCCTGATACATCACAATATTTAGAACCTTCTTTTTTTTCAAAATTATTTTATATACAGAATGCAGATATATAAAGGATCACATATACTTGTTCAATAGTGCAACCAGATTCTAAATAGCAAATTAGCATTGAGTCAAAATTAAAAAAGTTAAGGACATTGGAGGAGTATACTAATTAAGAACCCTTTTCTTTAATGGGTGCCAGTGCCACCCATGAAGGTATGATCGAATACAGATGTTTTGTTGGTAAAAGGAAATCGAAACCCCAATTCTAAACAGGCTAAACCCTAGAATATAATAAAAATGATGATGATGATGTTACATACCTGTCCCAACAGATATCGGTGTCCGATAGAGCTATCTCCGGTGAAGTGGCGGCGTCGCTTTCCATAGTGATGAAAGAAGGGGCGTATAGAAACTAGAAAGTTTCTCGTTTCAGCTTCATGATATTTTGCTATCAAATTTTATTTCGCAACATTTTTCACGGTCGCAGTCTCACAAAAGAAGTGAAGAACGGCAAATTGGGCAGAAGCTTTAAGGAGTTAGAGTTCAAAAATTAGAAGTGTAAAATAAAGAATTGAGGAAGACGGGAGAAATTATCAAAAAAATTGACTCCTAAAATTACTAGGCTGGGAGTCGAACCACCATTCCAGGAGAGTGGCTGCTGTGCATATCTAGGAATCCTTACAGTAAACCAGAGGCGCTTCTGATTACCATTAGCCAAGCGCGTATTATATATTAATATATATACAGACCTACACCGGGGTCCATGGGGTCCCGGGACTCCATAGGACTCAAGGTGGGTCCGCCTCTGCTTGAGAAGCAAACATTCCATAAAAACTCTCTTTCTAAATTCAACCTTCCACCATTTTTCTTTTCAATTAATACTAACAATTATTTTTTTCTAAACAAATTTTAACCATATATTTTTTTCATGATATATGTCATCTACTTTCTTGCAAATTCTCCTAGTCTTCTATATTATTATTTCTTTCCTCCATAAATAAACTTCTTACTTTGATTTTCTGTCCTTTCACTAATGAATTTCTCTTTCTTTTTTTTGGGGAACTTTTTTATATGAAAAGACTTAATTGCCCAGCCACCCACTCTCTTTCTTTTCTTTTTTCTTCTTCCTCGGACACATCGTATCCCCCCCATAGAGAAAACAGACCCGACGGAGACAGAAGGGCACCTTTATATTAGTTAATGATTTAATTATTTTATTTTGCAACAATAGATCAGATATTATTATTTAGATGTTTAATAAGTACTTGGAAGTTATTTTGGTTTATGAACAGTATTGAAATTTTGGTTTTGTTGGATACATGTGTGTTTGAGTATCCGTTGTACATAGATCGTGCATAGAAATGACTTCTATGTTGGATTGAAATTGAACAAGCACTATGTTGTGCATTTTTAGAATTTTGCAACGAAGCATTGATATGTAGCAGTCTATACATTACCAATTGCTGTTGCAAAAATTTTTGTTCCATAACATACATTAACAATGGACTGGTTGTTGCACTTTTTCTGTAGCAAAGTGTTTTGCAACGGAAAACATAGTTGCAAACTTTGGATATAATATATTGCAACGGAACTACCATTGCAAAATGTGGCAATTGAATGTTCGTTGCAATGCCCCTGTTACAACAGTGTGATGCAAGGCTCTGCAATGGAAATTTTATTACGAGAGTGCGTTCACAACAAGGGTTTTTTGTTTTTACCACGGCTAAACTCCAACGGAAAAATTGTTATAATAAGCATTATCAAGGGAATTATTGAAAAATTACAACGAAATTTGCCATTGCAGTTACATCATATTCCTGCAGTGTTCATCTTCTTTCATTTCTTTCCACCCCTTCTGATTTTGTCTTCTCACCTAGTGATTGGGAGCAGCGGAGCAAAGAGGCGGTGTTTGTCGGATATGAAGAAACTCCACATTATGGTTTGGACAGTTCTTACCGTCGCCGTTGTTGTGGTCCGGCTTAGTGTTATCGGTTAGGTTTTAGATATTGGATACGGAGTATTAGATTTTCTATTTTTGATTTCGAGATATAAAAATTTTATTTTGGACCAAGGCACCAGATATTAGATCTTAGCTTTTGTGGATCTTAAGTTTTAGATTTTGTATTTTTGACTTTGGGATCTATAATTTTTAATATTGGGATCTGAAATGTTAGATTTTTCATTTTGGATGTTGCAGTTTTCATTTTTGTTTTGGATTTTTAAAATTGCTCGGTGTTGTTTTGTTCTTTGCTTGCTCAGTGTTGTTCTTGAGTGCGCACCAAGCCATGATTTTGTTGTTCGTTCTTGACAGAGGGATACATGGTGCATTAGTAAATGAGAAACAGTAACGAGGCATTTTAGAAGTTAAAACTACGTACTCTGTCAAATCAGGATGTTTATTTATAGACGGAGGGAGTATTACTCCTTTCGTCTGATTTGCCATGTTTGATTAAATCTTTATATATAATATTTGGGAGTTAAATTTCTAGAAATTCGACATGTGGCATGTTTCTTGGCAAAATTTTTTACACGTCATCAGCCACATTTGATGACTTAAGTGACTTGGCAATTTTCACTTAAAGTATGAAAACATCTTATTAGAGCAAATATTCATTCCCAATTATTGCACATATGGAAAACTTTTACGAGATATATGTAAAGTAATTATAATTAGGAGGTTATAAATGTTAATTATAAAAAACTTTCAATTAATTGCTAATGACATTTATTGGCTAATCTTTCTTTTTATTATAAAATTTGAGACTCTGGCTTAATGATATTGGCATGTCACGAGCTAATATGACATTTTTAATAAATCGTCTGTTGTCTATTCACGGAGTATTATTTTAATGAGTTGGTAATTTTAATCAACATACAGATTATTGATTTGACATTAATTTATTTTATTTTTTATTGATTAAACATAATTTAAGAATTAGTAACTCTATTGTTTTTAACACCCGGTTCATTTTTTGAATGATATGTTTGACCAATGAAATTTTTTATCAAACATATTTTTATTTTGAGATTATAGTCTAATTTTTAATATTTCAATTCATTATATATTTATATAAATAATTATTCAAGCATTTGATAGCAAAGCGAACTGAGACAGTTAATGAATAGAGTTTTTAGAATTATTTAAACATACCAATTTATTTACCATATATACGTATGGGGGGTAAAGAACACTTTTTATTTTTGGATTTAGAATTACTCCCTTCGTCCCCTTAAGATCTTCTCATTTTGACTTTTTGTGGTTTTTAAGAAGAGTTGAAAAAATATGAAAGTTTACCATAATACCCTTAATGAAAATGGGTGGAAGGTATTAAATGAGGTAGGTGAGGTGTAATAAATAAAGTAAGTGGGGATAGTTGTGGTATACTCCATCCGTCCGGAAATATTCTTCCCACTTTCCTTTTTAGTCCTTCCGGAAATATTTTTCCCATTTCCTTTTTTAGTATACTTTTTAAGGATAAATTTCAATAATACCCTTCTATTTTATCACAAATATACTTTTTTAGTATTTTTTTAATAATAAAAGGAGATTTACAAGTTTATAGTATATGCATTTTTGAAAATTTTACATTTTTTACTATTCCTTAATAAGCGTGCTAAGTCAACACGAGAAGAATATTTCCGGACGGAGGGAGTATATTTTAATTGTTAAAAAAGATAATGAGAAGATCTATGGTGGACAAATAAAAAGGGTTAATGAGAAGATCTATGAGGGACGGATGAAGTATATTTTTGCATAAAAAAGTGATTTAGATTCATCCATTTTTATGAAATAATTAATTATGCACCTACTTCTCTGAATGAATTTATTAATTTTATATTTAGGTTAGTGGTCTTATGCTAAACAAAAAGAATGGATTTGGTTGCTACATATCTTGAAAAAAAATGACCATGTTAAAACTCCTCATTGTATAAGTAGATTTAAGGAAAAATTACCAAAAATAATCCCAACTTTACCCGGTCTTTCAAAAATAATCCCACTTTTCACTGTAATGCATAATAATCCCAACTTTACTGAAATTTGCCAGTTTTGGGTCGCCGTTAAGTTTCTAACGGAGGGTTAACGGAAATGCCCGTTTTAGGCAACAAAATGAAAGTTGGGATTATTTTTGATGAATTTTCATTTTTTTTATTTTTTTTAAATTTTTCATTTAAATTTTTAAAATTACTTTCTACCTCCATCATCATTTCTTTTTCCTTTTTTAAAGATTAGTCTTAGTTTAAAAAAATAAAAATAATAGATATAAAAAAATGAAAAAATGAGAAATGTAACTAAAATGATACAAAAATAATAAAATAAATAAGGTAATCAATGGAAATTAACTTGAAATTGGTAAAAGTAAAATAAAAATATACGGGTGGGTTTTAATATTTTACGCACTATACAAAGTATTACTATATCACTTCTTATTTTTTAGAAAAAATTATATACAATAATTCCAACTTTACAGGGCGGCTTGTTCTTTTAAAAATAAGTAGTACATTAAGACTTCGTATAGAGCTGTCAATGACTAAACACATGTTTCCGTAAGAGTAGTTCAACATGTTTCAGAAATTGTCCCAAGCTCTTGCTAATCGTCATTGCGTACGAAGTAACCACAGGGAATTATCTTCTTTGAAACTTGAAAGGAATTCTTGTATCGGACGATGTTAATGATAGTCTTGGAATAACGTACTTCTTCACCCATGTGGCTTCTTGATAATATTTTTCTTTGTATTGAGTGATTAGCCAACCGGGTTACTATCAACTGTATACCATTACATAAATCCATTGAATGGTCAATATTTCTCAACAACATAATAGGCATGCCTACCTTCAGAATTAGTTCGTGATTCGGTACTCCTGAAGCACAAATCTTATTTAAGAATTCGGGAGAGTGTAGGTCACCAAAAAACTTGAACTGCAATCCGAGTTCTCAACTTTATCAGAACTAAGGTACGTTCGGACGAATATCTTGTCGATTCTGAATTTATTCAATGCAATATTTTTTTCCGGAATAAAGAAAATATACCTCATGCATGATTTATAATAACACAGAAAAGAAAAGCAAAGTAAAAAGAATAATATTTGAGGAATTGAATCTACACAAAACAAAGTTTGCTTTAATACCAAATTTTTTGAAAGATTTCAGGGTATACAACATTTTTTGTATGGCTGCAAGGATTTCCATTGTCATCTAAGATTAATATTTTTAATCCTGTCTTTGTCTTCACTTGCAAAACAGCAACATAAAGCTGATCATGAGTGAACACTGACTTGGTTAAAAATAAGCCAACAAATGACAATGTTTGACCTTGACTTTTGTTAATAGTCATAGCAAAACATAAGACTATTGAAAATTATCTTCTCTGGAACTTTAGTGGTAGTCCTGGATCAGACGGTACCAAATTCATCCGGGATATGTAAACTTTTTTGCCCACTCGATTTCTCGAAACCACAATAGCACCAATAACATTCTTTCGCATCTCGTCAACAATTAATCTTGTACCATTACACAATCCATAGGAGATTTGTTGGCCTTAAAATCACAGAGCAGACCGTCAATCTACACATCAATGACTCTTGAATTCTTATTCTGTGTGTTAATATTGATTTGGGTGATTATTTGTATTTATATTTTTTATCATTTCAGGTAGGAAAATGCTTGGTTCACAAACACAATCATCACAAAGTTCACAAATTTACTATTTGTGAACTTTGATAAAAAAATTTAAATGGTTTAAAATAATTTTGAAATTGAGAATTTAAATCATAAATAGTAAGTTTGTGGAGTTTGTGATCATTCTGTTTGTGAACGTAGCATTGCTCTTTCAGGTATTAGTTATAAAAAGTAAACAGACTATGGTGTGATTTGTTTTTTCAATACTTAAGGACTGGAGAAACTTCAAGAGATTATAAAAATTAAACTCCACACCATAAAATATGTTAAAAAACAGGAGGCTATAAATCTGAAATTAAGGTCTGAAAAATAAGGACAGACTCAATTCATCAATACTCTAATAAAAAAATATGTTTTTATGGTGCTCAAAATAGAAGATTCAAGGATAGCAGACTTATTACACTTTAAGAACGGCAGAGTTATTATTACATAAATTATAAGAATTTCTTCTTAGGCACTATTAAAAAAATTTAGTCTCATGGTTTTAGGCACTGGAGAAACTTCAACATGAATAGGTACTAAAAAAACTAAACAGACTATAGTATGTTTTGTTTTTTAATACTTAGAATCAGAACAGACTATAGTGTTTTTTGTTTTTTCAATACTTTGAATCTGGAGAAACTTCAAGAGACTAAAAACTAAACTCCACACCATAAAATATGTTCAAAAACAGCAGACTATAAATCTGAAAATAAGGACAGGCTCAACTCTTCAGTACTTTAATAAAAAAAATTATTTTTTATGGTGCTAAAAATAGAAACTTCAAGGAAAGCAGACTCATTATACTTTAAGAACAACAGACTTATCATTATTCATTTATTTATTCAATATGGGCAACTGAAGAATTTTGGTTTTTTATATAGATTAGTATAATTGTGTTTTGAAAGTAAAAGCAAAATAATCTTCCAGCCTCTAAAAAATTATAAGAAATCCTATTAAACATAAATTTTATATTGTATACAAAATACGAATAAGAGTACAATTCTTACATGTTCGTCCATGAATATCATCTCAATCGAATTTGTCATCTTCTCATCATTATACACTGACATCTTGTACAGTCGAATCACACAAACCAAAACTCTCCAGCATTCATTTGATGGATTGATCTTCAACAAAGGGTGGATCGGTTTTGAAGACATGTCAATTAATCAGAGGTTTTAGGTATGAACGCGGCTTACAATGAAAAAATAGATTGATGAAATGACTTACTTAAATTTTGATTTATATATGACCTAATATAAATCGCAAGAAGGAAACTTACAGCAATAAGGGTAGAAAATCCAGAGATTTGAACCGGAAAATTCGAAAGAAGAAAAAATTTCGCAGAGACTAATCATCATAAGAAGGAAAGAAGTCCAATCATCCCAAAAACAATTATGATTTTTTAAGAAAAGGTATATTCTTGGTACCGATCGTTGGAATCTCCGTGAAGAAGGACCGTGAAGAAGGAAAGAGATTAATTCCAATCACATATTCTATGAAATCTCGCAGCATTCGAAGATGAATATTGCAGGGAGGTGCAATCAAAGGAAAGTGCCGCTAATGTCTCGCTTCATTCAGACTTGCGGATGAATTCCACACAGAGTAGTCCAAATAAAAGAAGCCCAAAGTAATGAATCATTATCCAACCCATTTGAAATATTGAGTAAGTCCAATATGATGACATGGCTTATGAAGTGTCAAAAAAATCCCCGTCAGCATGACAAATGTCAAAATTCTAGGAGTTAAACTTCCAAATATAATATATAAAGGATTATACACACTTATTTTAAATTACACGGTTATATGTTGATCACAATTAAACTAATTTTTATGGTAATGGTAATTATAATTACATACAATTATGGTTTATTATGGTAATCTATTATATTATGGTAACGCATGGAAATTATGGTAATTACAATTAAAGTTTATGGTAACATATAATTCCTTTCTCTGGAATTTTAAACAAATACAAATAAAGTTTATTATGGTAATTACATCTTTAAATACCTTTTCTGTTATACATTCTCATTTTCTTTAGATACCTTTTATTATTACCATTCGTATAAATGGTTTTATTTCATACGTTTTTAAATACAAAAATATATACAAAAATATAGGAGCTAAATTAAATTAAATTTCCATTCGTACCTTTTTTATACACATTTATATTAAATTACCATTACCATTCGTTACCATTTTAATTACACGGTTATATTAAATTACCATTTTTAGTTGAGCATTCGTTACCTTTTTCATACACGGTTTTTATACCTTTTTTGTACACGGTTATTTTAAATTACACGGTTATATGTTGATCACAATTACACTAATTTTATATTACGGTAATATTAATTGAGTAATTACTCAATTACGGTAAGTAAATTAAATTAAATTTCTATTCTTTACCTTTTTTTACACATGTTTATATTAAATTAACATTCGTTACGATTTTAATTACACGGTTATATTAAATTACCATTTTTAGTTGAGCATTCGTTACCTTTTTATACCTTTTCATACCTTTTTTTATACACGGTTATTTTAATGATCTATTAATTAACATTTAGTAATTACCATATAGAGTGAAAAATTATCATATTTTCTACACCATGAAATGGGCGGGAAAAGACCAAAGCAAATTCATGGCTTTTTAAATAATAGATAGATAGATTACTCCCTACTGTCTCAAAACATTGTCCTCTTTTGACTTTTTTTGACCAAGCATTGACACTCTTTGATCATAAATTATGAGAAATGTATATATAATTATAATATAAATTCAATATGATTATGATCACCTTAGGATATAAATTTGATCAATTGAATTTTTATTTATTTAAATTATACTCCCTCCGTCCTAAAATTAACTTCTCATTTGACTTTTCACGGTCTCTAATGCGACAATTTGACCATCAATATCTTAATTTTTATATAAATTTATTTTATAAAAATTATATATTTCAAAACTATATTTCAAAATGAATCTGTTCATAATAAATTTATATGAAAATTCAATGTATTTTTTTCTTAATATACGGTCAAAATTTTAAATGTTTGACTGCAAAAGTCAAATTGAGAAATTAATTTTAGGACGGAGGGAGTATTAATTTATGGTTAAAGAATATCACTATTTGACCGAAAAAATTAAAACATAAAATACTTTTAAGACCGGAAAGAGTATCTAATGTGCTTCTAAGGTGCATCTTTAGTGCATACCATTTTTATGGACCTTCTCACATTTTTTTTAAATTTTGTAATTAAAAAACATTTGCTCATTTTTTTGAAGTATATATGCTCATTTAAATAGCAAGATTATGTTTATTTTGCCCATATATAGATCTAGGGTGGACATTAGGTGCACCATATAATTTGCCTATAATAATAACGCTTGATTTTAACATTTTTAAACTTAAATGCATATTGTTCTTTAAAAATGTACAATCCCTCCGTCTCAATTTAAATAGTCTGTTTCGGTTTACGATGTTTGACTGAAATTATTTTCAAATCATTTTATATAAAAAAGTGTAGAACTAAAAACTAAAAATTATTCCGTACATGTTTAAAATTTACATAAAAAAATCTATAAAACTAATGGTGACATGATTATATTACGGGTATTTTATTAAATGACTAACGAAAATAGAAAAGAAAAAGTGAATAAAGTTAAATATATGAATAATAAATAGATAATTTAATTTGAGAGGGTGAGTACGAATTACAGAGCAAGGAGAGTAAAAATACATTAAATAAAAATTAAAGAAGCATACTCAGTATACTTTTGGGTAGGGTGTAAATGAACCGAATCGAAGCGAATACCGAAATATTTGAATTTGTATTTGTTTAAATTTTTCGAATACGAATCTGAATCCGTATATGAGACGAATTCAAAATAAGATTTGAGTATGTATTTGATTAATATTCGAATAGTTATCGAATACTAAATGAATATTTGAATAATCATACTATATAATTTATATGATGGACCAATATTGATTTGTAATTTAACTTACGATACTCCTTATATTATACTCCGTATAATATAAGTACTATATTCCGTATCTAAAAACATTAATACATTTGCATCTTACACAAATTATATTTTATAAAATATAATTATTAAAAATCATATGTTTTATATTTTCGTGTTACGTTAATTTATTAAATTCTTAGTAATTTAAATACATTTTATACTATATTACTTTGCTTGACTTTTGATGTTGAAAACATGGTCCGTGCATATATACATATATTCGAATATTCGAATATCATCCGAATCGAATATATCCCTATTTGTATTTGTATTTTTTTAATATTCAAATAAAAAATAATATTTGAATTTGAATTTGTATTTGAATAACACCATTAACACGAATTCAAATCATTATATTCCAATACAATCTAATTCAAAATACTCCTATTTTATTTGTTTACATCCCTACTATTTTCTCGGGGCTATGTTCTTTTTCCTTGGTGGCGACCGGCGAACATACGGAAGAGATAATGGGAAACTCAAAAATGTGCTTTGAGTGTTTAGAGCAGCGAATCGAAGATGACCTTTCGGAGCGGATCATCTTTTGCTATGGCCTTTCCGATTCTCATCTTCCATTCGGGTCAGCTGCCGTCGTTCGGGTACTCCGTTTCCCTTAACCTGTTTGTTCTATAGTATGATGACTTCCTCCAGCCCCAGCCTGTGTTCTATGTGCTTAAATTTCTTATTTTACCGTGTCGCAGCTAGCAACTTCTGCCACAGAACTATCACCTGAGTTTGTAGTCCAATATGCGCCGTACAGAAAAGGCGATTGCTTGGCCAATTTCATGTACGTTTCTCTAACATTTTGCCCTTAAGCTAAAACAAAAGAAAAGAAAAGAAAAGAAACGCCCTTTACTGAAACGAATTTTCTATTGCCTCTCCAGAAGTTCAACTGCATTCTTTGCTATAATATACAAACCTTTCTTGGGCCTACAACCAAGCTTCTGGTTGAATTGTTCTTTGACACGATCCGAACCTTGATGACTAAGAAGTCACGGGATCAAATCTCAGCACTACCCAATTAAAAAATTAAGTTTCACGTGTAAGAATATATAAATACCTTCATTGGGCCTAAATCCACAACCTCGAGCTTTTAGTTGAGTTGGTTCCTTGACATTCTTAATGAATCTATTGCAAGTGACAATTTGGTAATGCATGAATTCATGATGAGATTGATTTATGTGCTCTTAGTTAGCAAATAAGAAGAGAAGTTAGTACCGTTTTCTTACAATGAAGAATTTTATAAAGTATCTATTCACTTTGAAATTGATTCAACCACTTTTTTCTTTTGGAAGTGATGAGCATTGTTCTGAAGGTCTTGAATTCAGTAACATAAACCACAATCACAGCAACAATGCGACGCTACTAAAAGATGATATAGATCAAGCAGAATTCAGAATTGGAGTTTCCGGTTCCTCAGATAATAACACATCAAATGAATGTCAGGATTTGCTGAAAGGCTGCGTTAATACATCCCTATATGGATCAGAGTGTGTACTGGGCTGCACACTTTCTGGTAGGTTTTCATGTTTCAGGACACTCACTGCCATGACCCCAGCTGCTCGCATTGGCATTCATTCATACACATTGTTTGGAGATCTTGTTTCCCACTTCTTGTCCGGGTCTATTGAAGATCATATTTTGTGTTCACTTACCCGACTCATTGACGGTAAATCATCTGGACGTGATTGTATGAATTTTTTGAGTCTTGTTGGGATACCATCGTTCAGCGAGAATACCTTTCCTGGTTGCATAAGGCATCCCAACATTTCCCCAGTTTTGGGACTACTCAAGACATTGAGTCATATAAGTATGGTACTTCCAAAACCTACTCATACTCTGGAACATGCCATTCATTACAGCCCAGATGCTTTCAAGTCTGACTGGCAATTAAAATTTTTGATCTACCAATTACTTTCTGCACTGTCTAGCATGCATGGTTTAGGGGTCGCCCATGGGAAACTCTCTCCGTCCTGCTTAGCACTTATTGACTTTTCATGGTGCTGGTTGCAAATTGCAGATGAATTTCTTCTAACTTGTTATTCGAGCTCAACATCTGAAGCATGCACATCATTCTCACACTGCTCTTTTGATGTATGCTTTTCACATGGACTTCATAGTGATTTGCGGCTTTCCCACTATAAAGATTGGCAGTCATGCTTCTATAGATGGTGGAAAGGTGAATTAAGTAACTTTGAGTATCTCCTAATCTTGAACAGATTAGCTGGGAGAAGATGGGGTGATCATTCATTTTATACTGTCATGCCGTGGGTAGTTGATTTTAGTGTAAAACCCGATGAGAATAATGAGGCCGGGTGGCGAGATTTGAGCAAGAGTAAGTGGCGGCTGGCAAAAGGTGATGAACAGTTGGACTTCACATATTCTACATCAGAAATCCCACATCATGTTTCAGACGAGTGCTTGTCTGAGCTAGCTGTCTGCAGTTATAAGGCAAGAAGATTACCTTTGAGTGTCCTGCGAATGGCTGTTCGTTCGGTTTATGAACCAAATGAGTATCCTTCAAACATGCAAAGACTTTTTCAATGGACACCTGACGAGTGCATTCCAGAATTTTACTGTGATCCACAAATATTTTATTCCATTCACCCTGGCATGTCTGATTTGGCAGTACCTTCATGGGCAGGTACACCTGAGAGTTTTATTGAGTTACATAGGAGTGCTTTAGAAAGTAACCGAGTTTCGCACCAAATTCATAATTGGATTGATATCACCTTTGGCTACAAAATGTCTGGCCAAGCTTCTGTTGCTGCTAAAAATGTGATGTTGCCTACATCATCTCACACAACACTGAGGTCAATGGGGCGCCGTCAGCTTTTCACTCGACCACATCCGCGCCGTCTTGTTGATACTGTAGGAAATTGTGACCTGGTGAATTGTTCAACTATGCGCGAGAAGCTTGTAAATGATGTGGCAGTGGAAGCTTCAGTTTTGCAAGAACTGGAGGAAACTGCTTCATTCTGTGAGCATTCAAGGGTATTAAGCCCCCTCTATTACCCACATTTAAATGATGCTATAGAACTTGACTGCTCAGTAACGACACAATCAATTGAGGGTCCGGCATACATGGAGTTCATGCCAAATGGATTTAATGGCAACTCTATCATGCCTCCTGTTATCAATTTGAATTACCTTCTCAAGATTATTGAAGTTGGTGATGACACATCAGTAGGATACCAAGAGCTACTGCTATGGAAACAAAAAACTTGTTCAAGTACTACCAAGGATGCTTCAGATGACATATTTGCAGCGGGATGCATTTTAGCAGAATTGCACCTGAGAAGACCACTCTTTGATCCAACCTCATTGGGTGTGTATTTAGAGAGTGGTTGCTTTCCTATACTGATGCAGGAACTCCCACCCGAAACTCGGGTGTTCATTGAAGCCTGTATTCAAAAAGATTGGAGAAGGTATATTTTCTACTTTTATTCTATTTTCCAAAAGCTTAACACGTGCATCCTTTGGTCCTTACTTTCTATGAAGTTTTGGGTATTAATTGCAACAATGCATCAATGTCCTAACTGAAATAGCCTCTTTGTTAAGGTTGTGTACATCTTGACCCCTCCTGACCCCAATAAGAAGGGAGGTTTTGTTGTTGCAAAAGCTTAAATTTGTGTATAAAGGTCTTGTGAAGTCTGAATGAATGCCTATCTCTTCACACAAACAGGAGGCCTTCTGCAAAATGTCTTTTGGAATCTCCATATTTCCCCCCAACTATCAGGGCATCATACACGTTTCTTGCACCCCTACAACTTCTAGCAACAGATGAATCACGTCTATGTTATGCAGCAACTTTCACAAAACGTGGAGCCTTTAAAGCAATGGGACCCTTTGCTTGTGAAATGTGTGCTCCCAACTGTTTAAAGTTATTGCTTAATCCTTTAACAAATGTTGGGGCTGAATGGGGTCGCATAATACTGACTGAACTTTTGAGGTGTCTGGATCCAATAGCAATAAAAAAGCTACTTATACCTGCTATCCAGAAGATTCTGCAGGCAAGTTTTCATTTGAACTTTATTTTTTATAATTCTTCTCTACTTAGATCTCTCATCATCATTACTATGTAATATGCACTTACTTGGTTGTTCTCTTTGTACAGTCTGTTGGTTCTTCACACTTGAAGGTTTCTATCCTTCAAGGCTCATTTGTGCAGGAAATGTGGGATAGAATCGGGAAACAAGTGTATTTGGAGACTATACATCCTCTGGTGATAACAAACTTGTCCATTAATCCCCATAAGGATTCTGCTGCATCTGCAGCTGTTCTTTTGATAGGCTCTAGTGAAGAGCTCAGCATGCCAATTACAGTTCATCAGGTTCAAGTGTTTTACTTGTAGGGTAGGCCTAGATAGGAGTTGTTCTATGCAAGTAGGGCTTTTGGTTTAGTTAGATGTAGTTAATGTGTTCGCTTGGTTTTTGTCATTCTATCCTTCTGGTTTTCCTTTTTATGTTGAACTATACTTAACTTTGTCTTTGTGTTTGAGCCGGGAGTCTTTGGGAAACAATTTCTCTATGCCTTCTAGGTAGGGGTATGGTCTATGTACACCTACCCCCTAGACCCCACTTGTGGGATGTAAACTCATTAAAGTAGGGACATTACTAGGTTGGTTTGGCCCTGTTGTGTTTAGGATCAAGTGCCCATGACAACTCTGGCCACAGTTTCTGATGAGAATATCTAGCTTCACTTTCGAGCTTTAGGCAATCATAGATTAATCAATATTTGGAAAATTATTGAAATAAGCCTTCATCACCGGGTATAAATATTTAATTTTCCATTTGTAATAAAACTTGGAAACAACATCTCTACTTTCGAGTAGGGGTAAGGTCTGCACACACACCCTCCCCAGACCCTACTCCCATGGGGTTATATTGGGTTGTTGTTGTTTTTGTTGTATTTGTAATAAAAATTTGGTTTAGTCGCGCAGTTATGAAAAATAAAAGAATGAAAAAGAACTTATAAAAGGAAATAAAATGAGTAAATGAAAAAAAAAATCATGTTGTAGGTTTCATGTTTTCTTTTTAAAAGATAAAATGCAAGTTGAGAATGCTTGTATGCTCAAGTCAAAGTAAAAGGTAAGGATGTTCCTGTAGGCACCACAAGTTCACATGTTTAGGTGTTCAAGTGAAGTTTACGTTTCAAAATCCCGTTTCAAGTTCAAGTTTCAAATTGTAAAATTTGCACTAAATAGGACTAAAACATAATGACTTTCCCAATGTAGGACTTAAATTTTTTTATTCTCTAAATAGGACTTAATAATGACCTCGTGGGAGGAATAGTGGTCAGTAATGATGGACATTTACTTGAATAATGACTACTTGATAATGACCAAAAGTCCTACATTGGGAAATAAAAACATATGGTCCTATATTGGGGAAGTCATTATGTTTTAGTCCTATTTAAGTAAATTTCTCTTTCAAATTCCCTATTTAAAGCTTTAGTTCATTAGTGTCCGACTTCAAGTGTTAAGTATCAAATGTTCAGTTTTGTGTCTAGCTTGTTTAATATTTTCATATGATTTAGCTTGAGGGCAGTGGGAGGTGATTTGAGTGATTTCCCGCCTTCACGGGGTTGTACCAAGGATCAACCCTTGGCTCATTTTAATTTGCTTTTGCGATGGGTTAGTTGACACAAAATATTCCGGAGGAAGTACCATGGTGTATACTATTTTCTGATGCCATAGTTTTGATTGACGATTCACACTCTCTAGTTAGCATATTTTCTTGAGTATACTTCTTTTTGAGTTGAAAGTCTTTTGGTAACCTCTCTGCCCCACAAGGGCACCAACCTTGTCAGACCAAACTTGTGGATTTCTACTGAGTTTGTTTTAGTAGTAGCAACAGCAGCAGCACTAGTAGTCTTATTATTCAAAAGGAAGAAATATTATGCATTATATTACAGATTATGTTATAGTTGATCATTCTCAAAGTTGTATGACTATCTTGATGTTTCTTGCAGACCATTATGCCTCTCATTAACTGTTTTGGGAAGGGGATTTGTGAGGACGGGATTGGCGTTTTGGTTAGAATTGGTATTCATGCCATCTCCTTTATGTATATTGTCATTTCGTGAAATATATTTCTTCAACTTAAGAGTTAACATGAACTTCTCATATTTCAGGTTGTCTTATTGGAGAAAATTTCATTGTCAAACAGCTTCTTCCATTGCTAAGAAATGTCATCCATCGTTGCATTGATAATTCACATGTAAATGAGGCTGAACCCATCCAGAGTTGGAGTGCTTTAGCTCTAATGGATTGTCTCACCACTTTAGATGGTCTGATTTCATATTTGCCGAAGGATCTGATTGTTAAAGAGCTCAATGAAGTATGAGATCAACAAAAGTAAAATGAATAAGTAAAATAGAAGGTGGCTTAGCTGCTAATCATGTTCAGAACTTATGCAGGACGGGAGGTTCCTACATCTCCAGGTTCTCTTGCAGGGCAATCTATCAATTCAGGTGCTTGAGGTATTTCAAAATTGTACATATTTTCTTTGAAATGAGTCTCATTAAAGTGATGGAATTCAGAAATGTTAAATTTAATACCTGAGTTCTATTGTCTGAAAGGTCACATCAAGAAGTCTCATTGCAGTTTGTCAGCAAATTGGACCGGATTTAACTGCATTGCATGTCCTTCCAACACTCAAAGTGTTATTTGATGACATTGCTTTCTCCGAAGAGAAAATAAATAATTTTGAAAGTGACGGAGGAAAACTAAAAGGTCCCAATATACAGACAGGTGAAGAAACTGATAAGGGAAAGTACCGAGATATTGTGTGAGTTTCTTTTCTGATGGGAATCTGTAGAGATTATATGTTTATATATATATAATTGCAGTTGTGATGTGTCCTTTTGTTGCCAGTGTTTTATTGTTTCATATGTGCTGGAAATAAACAATTTCATTGTAGGTCGGTTTTATATCCATCTTTTGCATCTATTGTGGGCATTGAGAAACTCCGCCGATGTTGTGCTACATGGTTGCTAATGGAGCAGTTTCTTTTACGGAATTATAACTGGAAGGTACACTCTCATTCACATATCACATGTGCTTTGGATTCTTAATTTGGAAAAAGGCAAGTTCTACTTTTCTTATAAAAAATAAGGAATGAAGCCCCCACAACACCTATTATGGTAATCAGCACTATCTGTTAGATTTCAATCAACAACCACAACAAATTCTGTAACACAATTTCAATATGCAACAAAATCATTTTTTTGATGAGCTGTACAATCTATGTGAAAACCTCTGCTCCATTACGAGACCACCAGTAACTATGAATTCAACATGATGGAAGTGTTTGTTAAGTTCATTTAATAAAGGAAAGTACAGTGTTTGATATTTAGCTTGATTGACTAACAAGAAATAAAGAAGAAATTTCTTGTCGGGGTTCTCTATAGTTTATACCCCATGTTTGTTTGTTACTCATGCACCGTTGTATATTATTATAATAATAATTCTACATTGCATTCATAATCTATAATAGTTGAGTACACAAATAAATAAAGAAAAACACAAGATCCTAGAAATCTAATTAGCTAATGATAATCAAGCATTTTTTAAAACTGCCACGCTCTTGTTTTTTCTATATCTTCTAATGATCATGTAATAACAAATCACTTAAACCTGGAAGTAGTCCTTGAATTTTCATGACACGTGCTATGGAATATAGTAAAGGCCTTTCCTTTCAGTTATCCACCATACTTATCAATTCAATATCCTTAGTTATCTGGGCAACTGTTTTTTCATTTTTTTTGGGTTCTGATGAACAACGGAACCTAAAATAATTTTGGGTGGAACTTGGAGCTCAGCCGCTTGCTGACTTGGTGGAACACCACTTTCAACTGTTCCAACGGTTCTGAGAAGAGGTTCCATCCAATGTTTTTTGTTGCTTCTCCTTCCCAATCTTTCTTCTTGAATAATCTGGATGTTCTTCCACAAATTTTTGCAATGTTCCTTTTCTTTGCCTCAGTTCTTGTCATATGTCCTTCTGGAGGATTGGAATTAGCAAATTTATGAGCGGCGGAAGTGTGGGGAGCTATTGGATATAGATTCATATCCAGAAAAATCATTCTAAGAAGTGAACACTGTTGCTTATATTAGGCATAATTATTTCTCCTGTAATGATGTATTTTTTTGGTCCGTGTATGCCTTTTTTGAATCCCATACTTCAGTGGGAATCCATCTCGAAGTCTTCTCAAAGTCGTGCAGAAAATACATATGCCAGACGACCAACAATTGGTGAGAGCCTTGTATCTGACTATGCCCCTGCTAAAATGTTGATCAATGGGGCTGGGTGGTCAACACCTCAATCAGGACATAGAGGTGTAAAGAACGTAGTCTCAAATAGAATTTTGTCTCATCATCCTCAAGCATATGGAGAGAGGCAAACAAGGTGCTTCAATTTTGGTACTCTTGAACCTTGGCATTGGCTCCCTGGTAGCTCTGTGAGGCCCGATCCTAGTGGCCGTTATGGAAGCCCAAAAGATGAAATTCCATGGAAAATCAGAGCATCTATTCTGCATTCTGTTCGAGCACATCATGGAGTGATAAGATCTATAGCAGTATGCCAAGACGAAAGTAGTATTTTCACAGCAGGAGTTGCTGCAGGTTTCAAAGGAACTGTTCAGAAGTGGGAGCTTTCGAGGGTTGATCCTGTTTCTGGCTACTATGGACATGAAGAGGTGCCTTTATTTATCTCACTGCTTTGAATGCTATGCTACTAGTTGTTGTCTTTTGAATCTGGCATATGTTATTACTTATTAGGGTTCAAGATGATTACTTTTTTATCGTGGCAAAAAATACACACTATATCATAGTAATCAAGGCGTCGCCTAGGCGACGCTTAGGCGTCTGGGCGAGGGTTGGTGGACGCCTAATTGGTCGCCTAGCTTTTTTTTCCCTGGGCGACTGTGTTGTAGTGACTGTGTCACCATCTCTGAGACGCGTCTCCATTTTAGAAGTGCAATGGAACGGAGGAAGAGAGCGAGAGAAGACGGAGGAGGAGATAGAGAGAAGACAGAGGAGAGGGAGAGAAAGACTTATCTTTATCGCCGATTATTTGTTGTGGTGCGGCTTCCAAGATCTGCGACCTTTCCTGACCTCCACTGCCTCTTCCTATCTCTATCATTTAGACTAGTGGACTAGGTCAAATAACTGGGCTAGATTCATTAATAGACTATTGGACCTTCACACAGGAGTATAAGGCCCAAAATTTAATAGGCCTTTTAAAAGCACACTTTATTGGAGTAGGCTTTTATATATATATATATATATATATATATATATATATATATATATATATATATATATATATATATATGGTCGCCATAGCCTACTCGCCCATCGACCGCCTAGGCGTCTGGAAGGTGCTCTAGCGCCCAGCCTCGCCTAGCCGCCTTAACAACTATGCACTATATACTATAAGAACACTCGATTCATTCTTCCGGAAATAGAATAGGGTAAAAAGAAAGCATTCCTAGGAATTGCTGTCATTCGACAATTTATTTTCGTATTATTTGATTTTATTTATTCTGTTTCTTCTTCCAGGTTGTGAATGATATATGCACTTTGTCGTCTTCCGGTAGAGTAGCTTCTTGTGACGGGACTGTACATGTTTGGAATGGACAAACAGGGAAATTGGTTTCTGTTTTTTCTGAATTTTCAAATTCAGGGGATGTTAGAAGGCCTCAATCAAGTGCTTCAAAGTTTAATCAAGATCAGGCAAACACTCTCCATTTCAACCCATTATCAAGCGGAATTTTGAATACTGCATTCGATAGTGGTTTGTACTCCAGTATGCATTACTTGGAATATGGTAATATGCTTGCATTGGGTACCGGAAACGGTTCTCTTCGGTTAGTGCTCCCCACTGATCTATTGATGCTTATGTAAATGGCTGTTTGTCTTGTACAGCTTGGTTTACTGTTTTAGCTGTACATGCAGATTCATTGATGTCAGCCAAGGCAAAAAACTTCATCTCTGGAGAAGTGAGAGTACCGAGTCCAACTTTTCTTCCCTGACATCATCCATATGCGCATGTGGTTCTACTGAAAGTCAAGTTGATGAAACAAGTGACTTCCCATCTTGGATTGCAGTGGGGCAAAGCTCTGGTCATTGTAGGTTGTTTGACCTGAGGAGTGGTAATATCATTGCTTCATGGCAGGCCCATGATGGATTTGTGACAAAGGTATTCTCTGGATATTCATGTAAAAGAAAATTTCATAAGGGGCTCCATTTGATATCTCACTTACATGGTTGCATGCAATGTGGCTTGTTGAATCCCTGCAGTTAGCTGCACCAAAGGCACATTTACTTGTTTCAAGCTCCCTAGATCGGTCCTTAAAAGTTTGGGACTTGAGAAGGTAACACTTTGACTCTGTAGGGTAATGAATGCTTTTCGCAGCATTGTGAATAATGACTCGTTTATGGGGGGACGGAAGGGGACATTGATTACAATTAATTTCTTTCGCTTTCAGGAATTGGACCTCGTTGCCTATGGTTTTCAGAGGTCACGGTGACGGTGTATCCAGTTTCTCAATATGGGGAGAAGATGTGATTTCAATATCCAAAAACAAGATTGGTCTCTCTTCTCTAGGCAGCAGCTCACATGATGGGCGGAATGTTGTGGTTCCTCAGTATCTGTACACTGGAGATGGGGAATCAAGAAACATGTGTGTGTTGTCGAGCATAAGCATACTGCGTTTCTCTCGGCTCTTTGTGGTGGGAACTGAAGACGGTCAATTGAAAATTTGTTGCTAAAGTTGGGATGATGCCATGAAATAAATTAGACTGAAGAGTCAGAGCACACCCCACTGCTCATGGGTCATCAATGTAATAAT
Organism: Cuscuta campestris; assembly: GCA_900332095.2. Lineage (NCBI taxonomy): Eukaryota > Viridiplantae > Streptophyta > Magnoliopsida > Solanales > Convolvulaceae > Cuscuta > Cuscuta campestris. The sequence continues at coordinate 13,071 of OOIL02001512.1, read as the reverse complement.
ATATGACCCACAACAAATATAAAGCACTCGGTAGTTCTAAGTTATACGGAGTATATTTTTAAATAAAAATTATACTTTAAATATTGATGTACATGTATTGAAAGTTTTATAACTATTTTATTTAAAAATAGTAAAAGAGAAACGACCAATTGTTTTTAAAAAATCATATAAAATTTTAGTTTTTACTTAAAAAATATTTTTTATATACTCCCTCCGTCCCACTATATTCGTCCACTTTTGACTTTTGGAACTGTTCATTTAAACACTTTGACTCATCAAATTTTCTCAATGTGTAAGCTTAAATATAGTCATGTGTGATCTTGTTTGATTTGTCTTAACATATAGATTATTAATACGGAGTATATAATTTCTATAATTTTTTAATATACAAATTATAAGATAAAATGGATTAAAGAAGTGTATTGGATGATGTGCAAAAATGAAAGTGGACAAATACTCTGGGACGAAGGTAGTTTATAATATAATTATATAAACAAAATACAGAGTATAATTTAAAATGGTGCATGAAATATATATTGATTTGTTAATTTAAAAATAAAGGAGTCTATTCAAAAGTAATGGTCATTGAATGAAGTACTATTGGAAATGGTTTTAATTAAAAAAATTAAAATAAAAAAAGGACTAATTAAATAATGATACATCATTAGAGTAGTAATAAAATAAATAATATAATAAGTTGAAATTTTTGAAATAAAGTATTTTATTAATAAATGTGCATGTGTGATTATAGTTATGTAATCATTTTTGGAGAAGTACTCCCTCCGTCCCAATTTATAGTTGCTTGTTTCGCTTTGCGATGTTTGCATGAAATTATTTCCAAATCATTTTATATGACAAATGGTACAGAGTTAAAAAAATAAAAATTACATATTAAAAAATTACATCAAAAGATCTACATAACTATTATGTGATAATATTATATTTTATTTAATCAAATTGCTAAACAAAAAATGAGAAAAATTATGAATGAAGTTTGACTATGTGAATAGTAAATAAACACTACAAATTGGGACGGAGGAAGTAATAAACTAAAATAAATATATAGTGGATAGTGAAAAAGATATAGTATAAATGATTTTCTTTGATTCATAAATTTTGTAGAACTTTTAAAAAAATTAACATTATATAATTATGAATATTTCAAAAATGTGTTATACTCATAATAAATAAATATTTTAAATTAGTTAAATGTGAAAAGTATAAAAATAATAATTATTTATTCTTAAAAATTTAAAGGTTGTATAATATTTTAAGAAAAATAATTGTCATTTAATGTTACAAAGTAAATTTTTTTTATATAAGTTAAAAATAAAAATGAAAATTTAACAATAAAATTATTATGCATACATGGCATGACGTGCATGTATGTCGTAAAATGTTTGATACAAAGTACGTAGTATTACATTAAATAAAACATAAAAATGCAAATATTTTTTTTTTACATTTTTGAAGGGGAAAGGTTTTTTTCATTTTTTTTGAAAATGAAATATTTTGAAATTAATACAAAGTAAGTCTTATACATACTCTTTATAAAAATTTTACAATCAATATGCATATTTAAAATATGGAGTATATTTTTCAATAGTGAAATATATATGTTTTTAGCTAGAAAATGAAAAAGTTTTATACAAAATATGATTAAAGTTTAAAATATGGAGTACATTTTACAATAGTGAAATACTTTTTTAAAGAATCGTTAGAAAATGAAAAACATTTATACAAAATATAATCAAAATAATGATTTTTAATACTAAAAATAATATTCATTAAATTTAATACAATAAAATACTTTTAAAGATCTTTAAAAAAAAGGCTAAATGAACTAATGAAATGTTTCCACCTCATTAATTAGTGCACCTGTGACATGTGACATGTCAATAGTACAAGCAACACACTCAATTTTATACACGCGCGCACGCGTATATACACACAGATATATATATATATATATATATATATATATATATATATATATATATATATATATATATATATATATATATATATATATATATATATACACACACACACACACATACATACTAGTATTCCTACTCGTGCAATGCACGGGTTCGGACGAATATCTTGTCGATTCTGAGTTTATTCAATGCAATATTTTTTTTCCAGAATAAAGAAAATATATCTCATGCATGATTTATAATAACACAGATAAAAAAGGAAAAGTAAAAAGAATAATATTTGAGAAATTGAATCTACACACAACAAAGTTTGCTTTAATTCCAAATTTTTTGAAAGATTTCAGTGTATAGAACATTTTTTGTATGACTGCAAGGATTTCCATTGTCATCTAAGACTAATATTTTTAACCCTATCTTTGTCTTCACTCGCGAAACAACAACATAAAGCTGACCATGAGTGAACACTGACTTGTTTAAAAATAATCCAACAAATGACAATGTTTGACCTTGACTTTTATTAATAGTCATAGCAAAACATAAGATTATTGAAAATTGTCTTCTATGGATAGTTTGAATCTGCATGCAAGATTTTCAGAAATGCAACTAACCTAATTCCATAAAGAGTAAATTCAAGATTATTTAATGCAAGATTATTTAAATGGACACTATTTAGATGGACACCTGATTTTGATCCTGAGGTTGAGACTTCTGTTGCATCTGTTTGGATACTTCTTTATGGTCTCCCTCTTCCAATGTTCAATTTTCATGCTTTGTCCTTAATTTGCAAACCCATTGCGAATATAAATTATAATTTTTTTAGTTTTGGCCTCAAGCTCTAGGGCTACCATCACATTTTTTGGCCAAATTTTAAATTTATCAAAAAAATTTCCAAATTTTACATGGATATTTTTATTTGCATGTAAAATCCCGTGTAAACGTTTCATGTCAAAAAGACGTGTCAGTAATGTATAAATTACAATTTTTTTTAGTTTTGGCTTCTAGCTCTGGGGTACCATCACATTTTTTGTCCAAATTTTAAATTCATCAAAAAATTTCTCAAATTTGACATTGAAATTTCTATTTGCATGTAAAATCCTCCGTAAAAGTTTCATGTCAAAAAGATTTGTCAGTAATGTATAAATTATAATTTTTTTAGTTTTGGCCTCGAGCTCTAGGGGTACCACCACATTTTTTGGCCAAATTTTAAATTTATCAAAACATTTCCCAAATTTGACATGCATATTTCTATTTCCATGTAAAATCCTGCATAAAAGTTTCATGTCAAAGACTTGTCAGTGATGTATATATTACAATTTTTTAGTTTTGGCCTCTTGTTCTAGGTTACCATCACATTTTTTGGCCAAATTTTAAATTCATCAAAAAATTTTCCAAATTTGACATGGATATTTCTATTTGCATGTAAAATTCTCCGTAAAAGTTTCATGTAAAAAAACTTGTCAGTAAAGTATAAATTATATTTTTTAGTTTTGGCCTCGAGCTTTAGGGGTATCCTCACATTTTCTTGCCAAATTCTAAATTCATCAAAAAATTTTCCAAATTTGACATGGAAATTTCTATTTCCATGTAAAAGTTTCTGTAAAAATTTCAAGTAAAAAAGACTTGTCAGTAATGTATAAATTATAATTTTTTTAGTTTTGGACTCGAGTTCTAGGGGTAACATCACATTTTTTAGCCAAATTTTAAATTCATAAAAAAATTTCCCAAATTTGACATGGAAATTTCTATTTGCATGTAAAATCTTCTGTAAAAGTTTCATGTTAAAAATATTTGTCAATAATTTATAAATTATAATTCTTTTAGTTTTGGCCTCGAACTCTAGGGGTATCATCACATTTTTTGGCCAAATTTTAAATAAATCAAACAATTTCCCAAATTTGACATGGAAATTTCTATTTGCATGTATAAATTATACGGAGTAATTTTTTTAGTTTTGCCCTCGAGCTCTAGGGGTATCATCACATTTTTTGGTCAAATTTTAAATTTTTTAATAAATTTCTCAAATTTGACATGGATATTTATTGTTGCATGTAAAATCCTCTGTAAAAGTTTCATGTTAAAAAGACTTGTCAGTATAAATTATAATTTTTTAAGTTTTGGCTTCGAGTTCTAGAGATACTATCACATTTTCTGGCCAAATTTTAAATTCGTAAAAGAATTTCCCAAATTTGACATGGAAATTTCTATTTGCATGTAAAACCTTCTATAAAAGTTTCATGTCAAAAAGAATGGTCTGTTATGTATAAATTATAATTTTTTAGTTTTAGCCTCGAGCTCTAGGGGGTACCATCACATTTTTTGGCCAAATTTTAAATTCATTAAAAATTTCCCAAATTTGACATTGAAATTTCTATTTGCACGTAAAAACCTATGTAAAAGTTTCATGTAAAAAAGACTTGTTAGTTATGTATAAATTATAATTTTTTAGTTTTAGTCTCGAGCTACCATCTCATTTTTTGGCCAAATTTTAAATTCATCAAAAAATTTCCCAAATTTTACATGGATATTTCTATTCGCATGTAAAATACTGTGTAAAAGTTTTATGTCAAAAAGACTTGTAAGTAATGTATAAATTACAATTTTTTTAGTTTTGGCCTCTAGTTCTGGAGTACCATCACATTTTTTGTCCAAATTTTAAAATTCATCAAAAAATTTCTCAAATTTGACATTGAAATTTCTATTTGTATGTAAAATCCTCCGTAAAAGTTCATGTCAAAAAGACTTGTCAGTAATGTATAAATTATAATTTTTTTAGTTTTAGCCTCGAGCTCTAGGGGTACCACCATATTTTTTGGCCAAATTTTAAATTTATCAAAACATTTCCCAAATTTGACATGCATATTTCTATTTGCATGTAAAATCCTGCGTAAAAGTTTCATGACAAAGACTTGTCAGTAATGTATAAATTACAATTTTTTTAGTTTTGGCCTCTAGTTCTAGGTTACCATCACATTTTTTGGCCAAATTTTAAATTCATCAAAAAAAAGTCCCAAATTTGACATGGATATTTCTATTTGCATGTAAAATTCTCCGTAAAAGTTTCATGTAAAAAAAATTGTCAGTAGAGTATAAATTATATTTTTTAGTTTTGGCCTCGAGTTCTAGGGGTACCATCACATTTTCTTGCCAAATTCTAAATTCATCAAAAAATTTTCCAAATTTGACATGGAAATTTCTATTTGCATGTAAAAGTTTCTATAAAAATTTCAAATAAAAAAGACTTGTCAGTAATGTATAAATTATAATTTTTTAGTTTTGGCCTCGAGCTCTAGAGGTAACATCACATTTTTTGTCCAAATTTTAAATTCATCAAAAAATTTCCAAAATTTGACATGGAAATTTCTAGTTGCATGTAAAATCCTTTGTAAAAGTTTTATGTCAAAAAGACTTGTCAGTAATGTATAATTTACAATTTTTTTTAGTTTTGGCTTCTAGCTCTAGGGTACCATCACATTTTTTGTCCAAATTTTAAATTCATCAAAAAATTTCTCAAATTTGACATTGAAATTTCTATTTGCATGTAAAATCCTCGATAAAAGTTTCATGTCAAAAAGATTTGTCAGTAATGTATAAATTATAATTTTTTTAGTTTTGGCCTCGAGCTCTAAGGGTACCACCACATTTTTTGGCCAAATTTTAAATTTATCAAAACATTGCCCAAATTTGACATGCATATTTCTATTTGCATGTAAAATCCTGCGTAAAAGTTTCATGTCAAAGACTTGTCAGTAATGTATAAATTACAATTGTTTTAGTTTTGGCCTCTAGTTCTAGGGTACCATCACATTTTTTGGCCAAATTTTAAATTCATCAAAAAAAAGTCCCAAATTTGACATGGATATTTCTATTTGCATGTAAAATTCTCCGTAAAAGTTTCATGTAAAAAAAACTTGTCAGTAAAGTATAAATTATATTTTTTAGTTTTGGCCTCGAGCTCTAGGGGTACCATCACATTTTCTTGCCAAATTCTAAATTCATCAAAAAATTTTCCAAATTTGACATGGAAATTTCTATTTGCATGTAAAAGTTTCTATAAAAATTTCAAGTAAAAAAGACTTGTCAGTAATGTATAAATTATAATTTTTTAGTTTTGGCCTCGAGCTCTAGAGGTAACATCACATTTTTTGTCCAAATTTTAAATTCATCAAAAAATTTCCAAAATTTGACATGGAAATTTCTATTTGCATGTAAAATCCTTTGTAAAAGTTTTATGTCAAAAAGACTTGTCAGTAATGTATAATTTACAATTTTTTTTAGTTTTGGCTTCTAGCTCTAGGGTACCATCACATTTTTTGTCCAAATTTTAAATTCATCAAAAAATTTCTCAAATTTGACATTGAAATTTCTATTTGCATGTAAAATCCTCGGTAAAAGTTTCATGTCAAAAAGATTTGTCAGTAATGTATAAATTATAATTTTTTTAGTTTTGGCCTCGAGCTCTAAGGGTACCACCACATTTTTTGGCCAAATTTTAAATTTATCAAAACTTTGCCCAAATTTGACATGCATATTTCTATTTGCATGTAAAATCCTGCGTAAAAGTTTCATGTCAAAGACTTGTCAGTAATGTATAAATTACAATTGTTTTAGTTTTGGCCTCTAGTTCTAGGGTACCATCACATTTTTTGGCCAAATTTTATATTCATCAAAAAATTTCCCAAATTTGACATGGATATTTCTATTTGCATATAAAATTCTCCGTAAAAGTTTCATGTAAAAAAACTTGTCAGTAAAGTATAAATTATATTTTTTTTAGTTTTGGCCTCGAGCTCTAGGGGTACCATCACATTTTCTGGCCAAATTTTAAATTCATAAAAACATTTCCCAAATTTGACATGGAAATTTCTATTTGCATGTAAAATCCTCTGTAAACGTTGCATGTCAAAAAGACTGGTCAGTTATGTATAAATGATAATTTTTTAGTTTTAGCCTCGAGCTCTAGGGTACCATCACATTTTTTGGCAAATTTTTAAATTCATTAAAAAATTTCCCAAATTTGACATGGAAATTTCTATTAGCATGTAAAATCCTCTGTAAAAGTTTCATGTCAAAAAGACTTGTCAGTAATGTATAAATTATAATTTTTTTAGTTTTGCCCTCGAGCTCTAGGGGTACCATCACATTTTTTGGCCAAATTTTAAATTTATCAAAAAATTTCCCAAATTTGACATGGATATTTATATTTTCATGTAAAATCCTCTGTAAAAATTTCATGTTAAAAAGACTTGACAGTAATGTATAAATTACAATTTTTTTAGTTTTGGCCTCGAGCTCTAGAGGTACTATCACATTTTCTAGCCAAATTTTAAATTCATAAAAAAATGTTCCAAATTTTATATGAAAATTTCTATTTGTATGTAAAACCCTCTGTAAAAGTTTCATTTCAAAAAGACTTATCAGTAATGTATAAATTATAATTTTTTATAGTTTTGGCCAATAGCTCTAGAGGTACCATCACATTTTTTGGCCAATTTTTAAATTCATCAAAAAATTTCTCAAATTTGACATGGATATTTATATTTGCATGTAAAATCCTATGTAAAAGTTTCATGTAAAAAAGACTTGTCAGTAATATATAAATTATAATTTTTTTAGTTTTGGCCTAGAGCTCAAGAGGTACCATCACATTTTTTTGCCAAATTTTAAATTTATCAAAAAATTTCCCGAATTTGACATGGATATTTCTATTTGCATGTAAACTCCTGTGCAAAAGTTTCATGTCAAAAAGAATTTTCAGTAATGTATAAATTACAATTTTTTTAGTTTTGCTTTTGAGCTCTAGGGGTACCATCACATTTTTTGGCAAAATTTTAAATTTATCAAAAAATTTCACAAATTTGACATTGATATTTATATTTGCATGTAAAATCCTATGTAAAAGTTTCATGTTAAAAAGACTTGTCAGTAATGTATAAATTGTAATTTTTTTAGTTTTGGCCTCGAACTCTAGGGGTACCATCACATTTTCTGGCCAAATTTTAAATTCATAAAAAAATTTCCCAAATTTGACATGGAAATTTATATTTGCTTGTAAGATCCTCTGTAAAAGTTTCATGTCAAAAAGTCTGGTCAGTTATGTATAAATTATAATTTTTTAGTTTTAGCCTCGAGCTCTAGGCGTACCATCACATTTTTTGGCAAATTTTTAAATTCATTAAAAAATTTCCCAAATTTGACATGGAAATTTCTATTAGCATGTAAAATCCTCTGTAAAAGTTTCATGTCAAAAAGACTTGTTAGTAATGTATAAATTATAATTTTTTTAGTTTTGCCCTCGAGCTCTAGGGGTACCATCACATTTTTTGGCCAAATTTTAAATTTATCAAAAAATTTCCCAAATTTGACATGGATATTTATATTTTCATGTAAAATCCTCTGTAAAAATTTCATGTTAAAAAGACTTGACAGTAATGTATAAATTACAATTTTTTTAGTTTTGGCCTCGAGCTCTAGAGGTACTATCACATTTTCTAGCCAAATTTTAAATTCATAAAAAAATGTTCCAAATTTTATATGAAAATTTCTATTTGTATGTAAAACCCTCTGTAAAAGTTTCATTTCAAAAAGACTTATCAGTAATGTATAAATTATAATTTTTTATAGTTTTGGCCAATAGCTCTAGAGGTACCATCACATTTTTTGGCCAATTTTTAAATTCATCAAAAAATTTCTCAAATTTGACATGGATATTTATATTTGCATGTAAAATCCTATGTAAAAGTTTCATGTAAAAAAGACTTGTAAGTAATATATAAATTATAATTTTTTTAGTTTTGGCCTAGAGCTCAAGGGGTACCATCACATTTTTTTGCCAAATTTTAAATTTATCAAAAAATTTCCCGAATTTGACATGGATATTTCTATTTGCATGTAAACTCCTGTGCAAAAGTTTCATGTCAAAAAGAATTTTCAGTAATGTATAAATTACAATTTTTTTAGTTTTGCTTTTGAGCTCTAGGGGTACCATCACATTTTTTGGCAAAATTTTAAATTTATCAAAAAATTTCACAAATTTGACATTGATATTTATATTTGCATGTAAAATCCTATGTAAAAGTTTCATGTTAAAAAGACTTGTCAGTAATGTATAAATTGTAATTTTTTTAGTTTTGGCCTCGAACTCTAGGGGTACCATCACATTTTCTGGCCAAATTTTAAATTCATAAAAAAATTTCCCAAATTTGACATGGAAATTTATATTTGCTTGTAAGATCCTCTGTAAAAGTTTCATGTCAAAAAGACTGGTCAGTTATGTATAAATTATAATTTTTTAGTTTTAGCCTCGAGCTCTAGGCGTACCATCACATTTTTTGGCAAATTTTTAAATTCATTAAAAAATTTCCCAAATTTGACATGGAAATTTCTATTAGCATGTAAAATCCTCTGTAAAAGTTTCATGTCAAAAAGACTTGTCAGTAATGTATAAATTATAATTTTTTTAGTTTTGCCCTCAAGCTCTAGGGGTACCATCACATTTTTTGGCCAAATTTTAAATTCATCAAAAAATTTCCCAAATTTGACATGAATATTTATATTTGCATGTAAAACCCTCTGTAAAAGTTTCATTTCAAAAAGACTTATCAGTAATGTATAAATTATAATTTTTTTTAGTTTTGGACAATACCTCTAGAGGTACCATCACATTTTTTGGATAAATTTTAAATTCATAAAAAAATTTCCCAAATTTGACATGGATATTTATATTTGCATGTAAAATCCTATTAAAAAGTTTCAAGTTAAAAAGACTTATCAAGTTATATATGTCAATTTTTAGAAAAAAATTAAAAAATACTCATTGAGGGAGTATATAAAAAGAAGTGTGGAGTAGGGTTTCTGCTCTCGCCGCAATTCCCTTTCTTCATCTCCTTTTAGTCTCGCGGACGCAATCTATCTCCCAGCCGCTTGTCTCGCGGCAGCAATCGATCTCCCAGCCGCGGCCCGCAGTGAACCCACGACCGCTGTCTACGCCAACCCTCCGACGATATCATTGAAATGCTGATCCGGCAACCCAGCAAAGGCTAGCAGCAACGGAGGTGGTGGAGGCTCTACCGGCCGTCCGGCTGTTTGCCTTCCCCTTTTCCCGACGTCAACGGATGTCTTTATCATCCTTCCAACAGCAGTGGACCTCGGGAGAAGCTCCGGAAGCAGCACCCCTATTGTCGCCAAACTCCTGCCACCTTCCCCGGCAACATCACCCAAATTCCGGGGGACTTCTCCAGAATGCTTGAACAACTGCAGGAACATTGGGTCTCATGACAGTCAGAAAAAGAACAGCAGGAGTATGGTCGTTCAACCTCGAATGTAGGAACTCTGTTTTCCCCATCTCCATTATAGATCGAGGTCAGTACGTTGCCTTTTTAAAAAATTAGAGTAAGGATTTTAGATGTGATCATTGATAATTTGTTTGTGGTGATTGTACTCAAAACAAAGTAGAGTGCACTTGATTTGTGGTGAACGTGACTGTGGCTGCGAGAGTAAATTCATAAGTGTTAAATCAAAATTTGGTATTCTCTCCGTCCCAAAAAGATTCACACCTTTCAAAAAAATTGCGTTCCACAATCTCCTACCCATTTATATTAAAAAATTACTTTTACTCTTTAATTTTTCAAACCTTACCTATCACATTATACCTTTTTTCTTATAACCTACACATCATATCCTACATTAGGGTTTAGGGTTTAGGGTTTAGGGTTTAGGGTTTAGGGTTTAGGGTTTAGGGTTTAGGGTTT
>OOIL02001510.1:526390-549200 GCA_900332095.2 Cuscuta campestris | reverse complement strand
AATTGATTTTGGAAGCAACTGGGAACAATACTTACCGCTAATGGAGTTCGCGTATAACAACAGTTATCAAGCGAGTATCCAAATGGCCCCGTACGAAGCCTTGTATGGGAGACGCTGTAGAACCCCAGTATGCTGGACAGAATTAAGCGAGCAAAAGCTTGAAGGACCTGATCTCGTTCGCGAAACTGAAGAGAAGGTTCGTCTAATCAGAGAAAGACTGCAGGTGGCTTCCGATCGATAGAAATCTTATGCCGACTTAAAACGTCGGGAGATCGAATATAATGTTGATGACAAGCTATTTCTGAAAGTCTCACCGTGGAAGAAAGTGTTACGGTTTGGTAGAAAGGGAAAACTAAGCCCGAGATATATTGGACCCTATCGAATCACTAAACGTGTGGGTCCAGTAACCTATCGGTTAGAACTTCCACTAGAACTGAACAAAATCCATGACGTATTCCATGTATCGATGTTGAAAAGATATCGTTCCGATCCATCACATATCTTGACTGAAGGAATCGTAACTCTTGACGAACAATTGACTTATGAGGAGGAACCTGTACAAATTCTAGCACGAGAAGTCAAACAATTGAGACACAAATCCGTACCTCTAGTCAAAGTACTATGGAGGAATCATTCAACTGAAGAAGCAACATGGGAAACTGAAGAGTCAATGAGAACACAGTATCCGAATCTCTTCAATCAATGACTCAGGTAATTTCGAGGACGAAATTATTTTAAGGGGGAGAGAAATGTAACGCCCCGAAATTAGGCCTATTAGAATTACTTAATTGATAATTAATTAATTACTGAGAAGGACCCAAAAATAAGTGAATAATTAAGTTTGTCAATAATTAATGAAAATTATATTGTTGTGTAGAGTTTGACTGTCTGACCCCAACGGTTCAATCGAATTTCAATTGGAGAAATTTGGACCAAAAAGTGTACCCCGACTGGGACTGAAATTAGTCCCAATCAGGGACTTGCGTTTGAAATCCTACACAATCGCCGTTCACTCTACTCGGCCGCACAAACAGGAGTGAACCTTGGCATCTTCCTCTTCTTCCTTCCTACATAACCACACCCAACTCCCTCTATTCTTCACCAAAACATCCTATTTTTCCCTCTATTCTGCTGCTCTGAGAAAGGAGAACACTCTGGTGCTATCAATTTGGTGAAAGGTCGCCGGAGTTGAGAGCTTTTGTTGCCGGAAGTGTCGCCGTCTTTTCGCCGGAATCATCATTTAACATTAAGGTAAGCCCGTAGATATATCTAATGACTAGAATGTTCATATAGGTCGTTTCTACGTTCACAAATGGTCATTTGGTTGAGTTTTGTGTTTGACATGCTTGAAAAACCAAGAATCATAAACCTTGAAATTATTGTTAAAACTTTGAATTAATGGTATTTAAATGATCTATGAACATTGGGGAACATTTTTATGTAGTTTAATTGAAGTTTGGTGACTTAAAATGATGTTTCGAAAATTGGAACCGAGGTTTAAGACGAAGTACTGTTGTTGTAAGGCAGCAACGGTCGACCGTACCGTCACCACGGTCGACCGTTACCAGACCAGTGGCTTCAGTACAACGGAGGCAATGAGGGTCGACCGTCACTTGAAACGGTCGACCGTTCCGAAGACAGTCAACTACGAAAAATGCTATTTTTGAGTTCTAAAATCCTATTTTTGATACCAATTGATTATGATCATTATAAAAATGATTTTTCACAATAAAAATGATGCTTGGAATAAATTAAAATCTTATGTGATGCATGACGGTAAGTTTGGGTGTTAACACTCGAGACTAGGCCGCTAATTGTTATTAAATGTTATGTTGAATGATCATTATGATGAACTACTATTGTGGCCAATTATGAATGATTAACCTACTGATTAGTATGATTATTGATTAAATCATGATTAAAAATGGATATAATGATGATTATGAAAATGATGTATATTGTTATGGATATCTAGAAGAACTCTAAGATATACCCACTTGTATAATGATGATGATTATTAAGGATATCTAGAAGAACTCTAAGATATACCTTCTTGACCAATTCATATTTCGGGGTTAAAACGTACGTATGGGATCTAGACCGGATATCACCCACCCGACAGTTCACTGTTCGGTTGGTACGTAATCCACATGACTCATAGGGTGGATTATCAATTCTTGTGTTCTGCATTAAACTATTTATAGTTTAAGGGTCTGGTTAGAAATGTTGTCTTAGACTAGGAATAGCTAAGAGTTGTTATTAAATGATTTGGCCTTAGATTAAGAATAATTTAAGAACATTGTAGAGATATTGAATTTCAAATGACTTGAAATAAAATATTGAGAATATCATGAATGTTTGAATTATATATTGTGTGCATGATATCAAATGGTTGATTATGAATCGAGATTCAATTTATGTGGATGTTCGACGCTTTAGATATGCTTACTCAGCTTTACCGTTGAGCGTGTAGTGTGTTTTATTTGCTACACGCAGGTAGGCAGAATGAATGATTGGCTGATTCCTTGCAGCGGAAGGGGCAAGACAGTCGTGGTGGATTATTGAATGAAATAAATAATTATGTTGTTATGAGACATATTTTAAAGTTGCTTCCGCATTTTATTTAAACACTCCGTATTTCTCTACAATTATGTATGGAATATTATTTATAAATAAAAATGTTTGAAATGTTTTAAATTATCACAATTACCAAATCAATACTTTAGTCCGAAAGGGGCTGCAGACCTGGACGAATTAGGGTGTTACATGTTCTAAACGAGCTATTTTGTGTGTAACATTCACACTTAAGCCATTTTAGAAAACCATACTCTTTTGTCTCTTCTTAAGAATCAAAAGTTAACTTTTACAAAGTTGACTACTACTCTTAGCTCAGCTTAGACATATATAAAATATATCCTTTTAGAATGAATAATGTCCATATCTCATGGTATCTTATGGAACGATTTCCATGCGGTCCTTTTACAGAGTGAGTCTCCAAAAAGGCTTTACCTTGAGATTCATGCAAGTCTCAAAAACTTCCATGTATGTACTGGTCTTAGATTATTCCTAGTTCTTTGATCCATCTATATGGATTCTTTAGTCTTGAGCACATAACTACTATTTGCATTCATGACTAATTAGTTTTAATTTATTTTGTCAATGATATGCAACATACTTATTGTGCTCCCACTAGTCTTTAATAAGACTTTTTTCCTAGACATATAAGTGGTATAAGTGGTTATAGATAATTTGAAACCCTCCTTTTATCCTTGATAGACTCGTCCATAATAAGTGTTAAAGTGTCTTCATTCATATGAGACTTACTTTCATTACTTATTATTAAGGAAGGAATCGTTGTGGAACAGTTTCCAAGTGCTCTTTCCTTTCAGAGACTACAATGATTATTTTAGTGCTTAAGGTTCAGTAGTATTTGGCAAGGTTACATAATCCTCTTTATTAGACTAACTATTTTAGTCACGTTATCTAGATAACGCTTGAGGGAACGTCAATTTCATGATCATATCACTTTTGCCTTTCCTATTATGTAACTTTGGCATTAATATCACTTGATCTTTATTAAGTGTGCTTTATTAATGCTAATGGCAAGTTTAAATTTTGAAAATTTAAATAGAAAGGGTACTTGGCTATAACCTTTATAAAGATATCCTTATATCTCTAAGTGGTTATCACTTTATTCATAATTTTGTGACAAACTTATTAACGGATTAATATTTGTACTTTGTAGCCTTGGTATAGTTGTTGTATTGCAATATGCTTGTGAGGCAAAAATATTTGATCATATGAAATACTTCTATAAATGGAATAACAATTTGTCCTTTATTGAAATAACCAATAATACTTAAAACAATAAGTAAACATCAATTCGAAATTGAAAACTGATCAAATACTAAAACTTAAACTAATGCGCCACAAAGCTGCAACCCTTGCATCTTCAAGATCAACACTCCTACTTCTTCTTTTTAGTTCCTGCAACGATTTGCAATACTATAAGTATCAAATACTTTTGAAGAGATTGTAGATTAGTTTAAGTCTTTACAACAAAGCTCATTCCTTGCGGGTTATAGGTTCATGCATCATGTTATCATCATCAAGTACATTGATTACATAGGTGTCATGTAATCATCATCAAGAACAATCAAATTGATTAAATGTGAAATCATGTTATCATCATCAAGTACATTGATTACATAGGTGTCATGTAATCATCATCAAGAACAAATATATTGATTACATAGGTGTCATGTAATCATCATCAAGAACAATTATATTGATTACATAGGTGTCATGTAATCATCCTCACGAACAAGCAAATTGATTAAATGTGCCATCAAGTAATTAACAGCAAATATTTATCATCATGATTCATCAAATTGACCATATGATATAATGTGCCATATCATGAATATTATTATACATTTTTGTGGACATATATAGATGTATATGTATATGTCTATGAATTATTCTACAATTCTAGCGTGGTACCACTCAGCGGTTTCGCTGAGCGTGTAGTTTGTATTTTTCGTTGACTACACGTAGGTAACAAGAAGACTATGATGGAACCACTCCCGGAGGGCATTGAGTCAGAGGAGATGCAAGGATGGCAGGAAAATGTTTGAACATCAAAGATTTTAAATGTGTCATGATTTAATTATTATTGTACTTCTGCATTACTCTGAAAATATTTTTAAATGGGTCGCGATCCAGAGTCTGTAAATTTAATATTTATAAGTAATTGTCATTTTCAAATGTCAAGCGAAATTTTTATTTAACCCTCGTTTCACCTTAATTCGTGTAATTCCGGGTTATACGGATTAGGGTGTTACACCAACGAATGGTATTGCCGCTCGAAAACAACGATATTGAAATTATGGATAGAATGGTGTTACTAATAGTAAAAAATGAATGAGTTAGAATGAAAAGGACTTGATATCATGAATACACATTTCGTAAATCATGTCCTCCCGAATTAAGTTTTCCATCTACTTAAAACAAACTTCGTAAACAAGGCAACGATTATGATAACCAAACCACGCCATACTGTGAAATACGATTATACCTCGTTGAAGAATTTTTTTCCATACTTAAATTTTTAGGACAAAATTTTCTTAAGGGGGAGAGAGTTGTAACGCTACGAAAACCGGTCTAGAAGAAATAACTATGTAAATAGTCGATTTTGACCGTGTAGGCCTCGGTGGCCTGAAAAATAAAAATATTAGAAAAAATATTTTCAATACATCGTTGGATTCTATTTATTTTTATGAGTTCGAATACGCATTCGGTTTCGAAATCGGACTTTGTATGGAAAACAACCTGAAATTCAAATAGATAAACTATTTCTTTTGGAACAAGAATTTACACCCAAAAGCACCAATTTATTCCCTTCTAATCAAGGGAATCCCTGAACATTCTTCTTTCCAATATCAATCCCCCACCCTTCACCTCCTCACCCTCTTGTCCAAGCAACCCCCAACACCACCACCTTCCTCCCACCTCTCTCCCTTGAATTCTTATGAATGATCTTTAAGGGTGAAGGGATGGATGCAACCTCTTCATTCATTCATTTTCCTTTCAATACATCGTATTGAACACTCCATACTTTCACCTTCAAAATGGCAAAGGAATCCCTAGACCTTAGCTTCTCCTTCCCACGTTCATTCATCCACCATTAATGGAATTATGGGAAGAAAACTCTAGGTAAGTGAGTATGTTCCATTCCTATCGTTATTATACTCATTTTAAGGCTCTTATTACTCCATTCACCTCTGTGTTACCAAGGTTTGAAGAGAAGACCTCAAGATGGGGAAAGCCACAAGTAGATAGTGACATTCGTTCGTTGCCTGTACGTGAGGTGTTAAGATCATTGTATCCCCTACGAACTCTAAGGTCTGTACCCCAGACTCATTCCAAATTTAGATTCCTTAGAATCATTTATAGTACATGATTTTCAGTACCTACATGTCATTTTAAGTTAGTCATCCTGATAGTCTCGATAAAACGCTCAACTTAATGTCCATGAATCATCGACACGAGAGAATGCTCGAAAATGTGATAAAAAGACCCTATAATATCCCTAAATAACTTGGTGATTCAAATTAGAATATATATAATTAATATCTACACTTTTGGAACCATCTCGTAGCTAAAAATGGAACCAAAAACACATAGGAACTGTTAGGGGATCGATCACCTAAGCTGTGATTGATCACTCGATGTCAAAATGGAGCTCCAAAATTTTTTTTTTAAGGATGGTGATCGATCACCAAGCTTGTGATAGATCACCTAGAGTCATTTTTGTTAAAACACCGTCTTTCATTTCGAGGGATCGATCACAACCCTCGGGGATCGATCACCCGACATCCCATTTCACATTTAGGTTATGTTTCAATATCATATGAAGGGTAAACCTTTTTTTTATTTTTTGAATGATTTATGATCATGTTTTAACCTCCAAACTTACTAAAAATGAATATTTTCGATGAGATGAACTCTCGTAATATATTATGTGGTTTAAATTTGAGATCCTCACATGCTCCAATCCATGAACATGATTAAATGATGTCTAATGATTAAAAGGACATTATGGATAATTTGAACTAAGTCACTTTTTATGATATGTAGTATGGATTTGAGTGTATATTTGTTGGTCGTATTAGGAGTTGAGTATGTACGAACATAAGGTCCTGGAACCAGTCAGGTACCTGGGGATCACTCAACCCGTGTGTCTAGATCCAGAAGAGTATTTATACTCTGACTGGGGAAGGCCACATAAAAAATTCTGAACAGGAAGAAAAGGGCGCTTGGACCCAGACTCGGACAGGGGAAGTCTTATCTAGTCCTTTCTCTATGAAGATTGACTCCATGGTATGGCGAGGATTAAAAGGATTAAAATATGGGAAATGATTAAGGATATAATTTAACTTTTATTATGGATGTGATGGAACTATAAAAAGGGATAGTTGACCTCACATAATTACTACTTGATTTATTTGGTTGTGATTATGAATAATTCTATAAAATCTACGTTGTGGTACCACTCAGCGGTTTCGCTGAGCGCACAGTTGTCTTTGTTGTGTGAATGCGTGTATTTATTAAGCTATGGCGTCCATCTAGAAGATGCTAAGGCGGGAGAGTTGGTAGAAAGATGCAGGAACTGTCTTTAATAATTTAAAGCATTTTGGGACTTGAACATATATATGTAAATATGTTGAATCTTATTTAGCTTCCGCAACGATTAAATTAAATTACTCCGAAAATTGTTTTATCATGTTTTGCGGAGACTATGTTTTAAATGCTTTTAAGTTACTGTTAATATTACTTTTGAAAATTATGGAATGTTATTTTACTAAATTGCTAGCGCTCTGGTCCGCAAACCCACGAGCACCGGGTTATGCGAATCAGCATGTTACAGCTTTATCATTCATGCATTAATTAAATATGAACAATGGATGAATTATTATTTGAATTTTTGCTATTTTAATTCCTTATCTTCTCTCTTTCTAGTTTTCTTTCTTTCTGATGGGCTATTGGGTCGGCATGCTTTGGTCTAGCCTAACACTAATGTAACTTAAGTAAAGCGTAGCCCAGCAGCCCGTATAACCCATCTCCTCTTCAAAGCCCAATGCGCGAGGATTGATCCAAGAGCCTTTAAGCTGGCCCTATCGCATGATTAGTCAGAGCAATCTCAACTTTCTCGTAATTGACCGCGTCCAATCGCAAACAAAGCGAGACTGCTTGGCTTAGTGTTAAAGGTGGAGAAAGACCATTCCATGATTGAACTACAATCTTTCGAAATTCGCATGTATGATTCGAGCATTGTACTTATAAACAAAGGCGAGATGTCATTGTAATTCTCAAGATCAATACAGCTAATTAATACTTGCATCATTCCTCGTGTTCCAAGCTTTGTGCTTTTCTCGTTACTATTCTAATTCTATAATTGATCCGCTTTCTCGAGTTGGATCATTTGGTGGGGTTCTTTTCCATCAAATTGGTGCTCTCATTGAGAGTTTGAAAAGCTTTGCTCGAGTTTACCACTTGCTCAACTGGGAAAATGGTGCAAACACGAATCGAGCACAGGTGGTCGCCAGATACTAATATCTATGACCGATGATGAACGCCTCATCTAGAAGATCAGGATCATTCCTGAGCAATTCAAGGTTGTCGTTGTTGCCCTTACCCCTCAAGGGGAAGAAGCACGGGACATCATTGTAACTAACGCTCCTGTGATCGGCACGGTAAGGCACGAAAGCTCTGGAGGCAAGAAGAACATATCTCATTGATCCTAGAAGAAGAAGGCAACCAAAGCCAACCGGAAGGATCCAATAGATGAGGACATGTCCTGGGTTGGCGAGGAGGACGAGTCCTCGTATGAACGCATCTCCGTCTTTGACGGGCTGGAGAAGTTCAAATAGAAGAAACGCAGGGTATCTACTTTTGATCATCTAGATGATGACGGTCGTCCCGTTGTGAAGATTTGAGGGATAGGATCAACAACCAGTGTGACAAGTCTTCGGTGACCTCTCGTGCCCGAACGCACACACGGAGGCGGGCAGCCTCCCTAGATCAAGAGGAGCGGAAGGTGGGTGACTTGTGGAAGATCGTGGGTGAAATGAAAAAGAGGGTGAATGCCATGAACCCATACTGCCAAAGAATCATGTCATGTCCCCTTTTTTGTGAAATTCAAGGCACTGCAGGTCAAGATAAAGTGACGATCGATCCCCAGGATGACTTGTCCCGGTTCGGGGCCAACGTGTCATGTTGGCATACTCTGAGGAGCTCAATTGTCCTTGTTTACTAGCGAATCTTGAGGGGGAAAGCATGCAAATTGTTTTACAAGCTGTCTAAAGGATCCATCGGTAGGGGAAAGGATCTGGCGAGGAAGTTCCTAGAGCATTTCGTGGCAAGTCGCTGCTAGAAACTCCCCAACTCCCATTTGTTGAACATCAAGATATGGAAGGGAGAGCGGCTCCGAGATTTTATATCTCGGTGGGAGAAGGAAGCAAGGGACGTCCAAGGAGCGAACGATCAGGCGTTGATCGCCATGCTCCAAGGGACACTCCCCTAAGGGAATGTGCGCAAAGAGTTGCGAAAGAATCCTCACCCAAATACTTGACCCTAGAGAAGGATGATGACAAAGAAATGGACGAGGCCCCAAAGAGAAAAAAAGGCTTCCCCGGCCTTAGGGGAGTCGGATAACAAAAAGGACTATACCAAAAGTCCTAAAAGTTACCTCACTTGAGCTATACCCATCACAGGTCGAGTCTATTAATCCCAATATACTATAAATACATTAGGCCAACCCAATGTTCCCATGAACATAGTTCTAAAAACCGGACTTGTGAACAAATCGGTCGAGATACAGGTTCACTGGTCGAACCAATAGTTTAAACATATTTTATATAAATATAAATATAAATATGTACAGACAAAGATATATATATATATATATATATATATATATATATATATATATATATATATATATATATATATATATATATATATATATATATATATATAAAGAAAAGTTTTGATTAAAAAAAAGGCACCAAGCCAGGCAAACAGGGCAAGCAACCAAAGTATAGAAATAAAAGAAAGAAAACAGTACAGATTAGGAGTTCTACAATGTCAAAAACCCAAAAACCCAAGCATCTGAAGATCCTCTTCTCCCGACGACCGAAGTTTTCCCTTGTGTGCCATAGACCAAAACTGCATTTGATGAGTAATTTCATTGTAGATATCCCTCATTTGAATTGGCTCCCCCCCAAACACACAAGCTGCATACCGTTTCCAAATAGCCCAGGTGATAAAACCTGGGACTAGACTGCGAAGAACCCCTTTAGTGTTCAAAGCTTTAGCCGAGAACCACCACTGTAGGAGGTGTTGTCTAAGGGTAATTCCCTCCCTCCAAAGTGGCCCATCCAAAATTAAAGCATAGTGTCTCCAAATTTCATGCGTCCAGGGACACTCCACTAAAGTATGATTCAAACTGTCCTCAGCCTCCTTACACAAGCAACAACGCGTGGCCAAATGTGTCTGGATTCTTCGCAAGTTTTCAGGGAAGGGGAGACTACCATTAAATACTTTCCATAAGAGTAGTTGCACTTTGCCTGGGAGAAGACTGTTCCAAATATACTTGTGTGAGAGAAGGGGGGTAGAGCAGTCTCTTACCATGTCATATGCGTCTTTCATCTTGAAAGCCCCTACTATATCCTTATCAAGCATATTCTCGTAAGCCCTGCAGATTCTTTTCCAGCATGGAGAATCTGGAAGCATTATCTCATACCCCTCCCTGTTTGTGATATACTTTGCATGCATATACCTGCTCTAGAGAGTATCATTGCTATGTAATTTCCATATGAGCTTAATGGAATAAGCATTTTGTACATCATGGAGGTCCCTGATACCTAAACCTCCCTCATTTTTAGGTCTGCAGATTTTACTCCAAGACTTCCAGTGCTGTTTTTTCCTTCCATTTTTATAGCCCCAAAGAAAATTTGCCATTTTTCTATGCAAACAATTGATAATGGATTTGGGGAGAGCACTTACCGAAATAAGGTGTAAAGGTATGGAGGAAAGTACGTGTTTGATGAGAATCAGCCTTCCAATGGGGTTAAGGGTCTTGCTATACCATGTATTCATAAGCTTATCAAAATGATTAAGGATATGAGAGCAGTCCTCTTTCCTCAGTTGACCTTTAGTAATGTGTGCCCCCAGATACAGAAAAGGCAAGACTCCTCCTTTAATGCCCAGCAATCTCTCGATTTCTGCAGTTTTGGAACTCCTCGTCTTGCTGTGCACATAGAATCTACTCTTGCTGTAGTTAATCTCTTGTCCTGAAGCCAGGAGATAATCATTAAGAATAGATCTGAATCTCAAGAGATTTCTTTTACCTGAGTGAAGAAAAACAACCAAATCATCAGCATAACATAAGTGTGAGACCACCGGCCCCCTTCCACTGTTGAAGGGTTTAAGAAATCTCGAGTTAATACTATGGTGTAAAGCTCTGCTAAATCCTTCTGTTGCGATGATGAATAAGAGCGGGGAGAGTGGATCACCTTGTTTCACTCCCCTAGTCATACTAATAAAACCTTTTGGGGATCCGTTTATGAGAATAGAGAGCCTGGAGGAAAAGATGTTGCCCATAAGTATTTTCACAGCAAGATCATTGAAGCCCAGCTTATTCAAAACCCCCTGGAGATACGCCCAACTAACTCTATCGAAAGCATTGGCCATATCAATCTTTATGATAATATTTCCACCAATAGCATTCTTATGAAGCCGGTGTGCCAACTCTTGTGCCAGCAAAACTTGATCATCTACAGATTTACCCTTTTGGAACCCTTCCTGTTCTTGACTTATAATTTTGGGAAGTAGGATGCTCAGTCTATTTGCCACCAGCCTGGTATTAATCTTGCTCATAAATGTGGATAGTGAAATAGGTCTGTAATCAGGCCATCTGGTTGGTCCATCATTTTTTGGTATGAGTGAGATGAGGGTGCTTCCGTATGAACTTGGGACCTTCACTCCTAAGAAGAATTCTTGGCAGGCTTTCNCTGCCTTAACCTCTTCCATGGAGGGAATATTAGTAAACAAGAGGTTATATATATATATATATATATATATATATATATATATATATATATATATATATATATATATATATATATATATATATATATATATATATATATATATATATATATATATAAAAGTAAAAATAATACTCTGTTCATTTGTATATAAAATGTTTGATGTTTGATTCAAGTTATATTAAATTTATTTTATTTTTTATGTGCATTTTTATTTAAAATAAAATTTATATATTAAGGAATATATTAAAGTGATTTTTTTAAACATTAAAAATTTTAGTTTAAAAAAAATATTTTTAATACATATTTATTCTTTTAAGTATAGAGTATATAAGTATACTACTTGAAAAAAATATGCAACAAAAAATTACTTTTTGTTTAGTTGGTGGGTACCTTGTATCATGTATAAGACGCCAAAGGTTCGAATCCTAGAGAGTGGTTTTTTGCCAATTTTCTTTAAAAACAATGGCTTGACAGGTTGAACGAGGCAGTTCACACCGGTTCTAACTGGTTCAGTACATGAGGCAGTCTAAAGGGCTAGACCGGGCCGGTTTGACTTCTGGTATGCCAGTTTTCGGTCTGAACCGGCCCTTCCGATCCGGTTTTTAAAAGTCTGCCCATGAATACATAATAAAGAATATATAAAAAAATTTTAAATAATAGAAAATATAGTATAATATAAAGTAGGAAGAAAAAAAGACGGGGCATAATTTTTTTTGATGGGCAGTTTTAAATGTGATTATTGTTTGATGGGGCATAATTTTTTTTTAAAAAAAAAATCATATAAATAATCAAATGAGAGAAAAAAATAGAAATGGAAAGAAACAAGTGGATCGAAGGGAATATATATTTTTTCTATTTGATTAAATCATTTTCACAATTAATTAAACAACTTCTTGTTTGCACAAGTAGAACTTTCAATCACTTTTCAAAAAAGTAAAATAATGTTTTTAATGTACTCAAAAATATATTAAAATAAAACTTCCGCTAAAAATAAGTTCAATTAAAACTTTGAACACAGAAAATTGTATTGATCTAATGACTCCCATAAACCTACATATGAGCAAAATGAACATTTCCTTATTACTTAAATAAGCATCTATTTTTTAATTAAAAACAATAAAAAAATTTAAGTCAGAAGATCTACAAAAATGGTATGCACTCAAGGTGTCCAAAGAAGCACTCTTCGAACACACATTAGAAGGTTAAATTTAAGTTTATTTTGATAATTTTTCTGGAAAGATTACAAATGCCAAATACCTAAGGTCATCTCCAACCAGCAAGACTAAACCCAAATTTAGAATGTAGTAAATATCAAATAAAAAGCTAATTCATCTCCATTCCATTACACCAAATTCAAACTCAAAAGAATATTCTTAACATATACTCCTTCCGTTCAACAACTATCTTTCCATTGTACGTTATGCGTACAATGATTGATTGAAATTATTTTAAAATCATTTTACTTTTATATAGAAAATGGTAAACAATTTAAAAATAAAAATTACATATTTATATTCATCAAAAATTCTATAAAACTAGAGGTAACATAACTATATTATTTTATCAAATAGATAAACGGAAATAAACCAAGTGTATAAAATCTAACCTAGTAAATAGTGAACAGGAAGATAACTATTATAGGGAAGGAGTACTTCTTTTCTCAAAAATAAAAATTGCATATTTAAGAACTAGATCAAAAAATCTACAAAAATAATAGTATCATGATTATTATTTTATCAGTAACTAATAAAAATAAGGAAAAAAGTAGATAAAATTTGATATTATAAATAGTAAATAGAAAATTTAATTTGGAACAAAGAGTACTAATTTACGGAGTATTTGTCAATTTTGCTTTTCGTGATTTATTTTTGTATTATAATACTCCCTCCGTCTTAAAACTTTCTTCCCAGAGCACTATTCCAACTTCACGGAAATATATATTTATTTATGTTTTTTCATGACCTATATGATAAAATAAAATATATTCTTGTCACCACTTGTTTTGTTGAACTTTTGATATAGTTTTTAAATATGTATGTTTTATTTTTTATTTCTATACAAATATTTAAATAAAATAGATTGAAAAAACTTGATATTTTTCTTCGTTTTGCGCAACGGGAAGAAAGTTTTAGGACGGAGGGAGTATTAGTTTTTATTTTGGCAAAATTCTACTTGTAGTATTTTTAGTTAATTCAATTATTTTATTTTCTTTAAATATCAAAGCAAACATCTTCAATTTAATAAAATTAAAAAAATACAGTATAAATTTAAAGGAAAACGGAATGCAGCTTTTATTACCCAAAGACCAAAGAAAATAAAAGGGAAGATACAAAGTAAATAAAACAGGTTTGGATTTGAGAGGAGGAAGTTTAACAGCAAATCTTAAAGTAAAATTTGCACCAAATAGGACTAAAACATAATGTCTTTCTCAATGTAGGACTTAAACTTTTTATTGTCTAAATAGGACTTAATAATGACCTAGTGGGAAGAATAATGTCCAGTAATGATGGACATTTAGTTGAATAATGACTACATGATAATGACCAAAAGTCCTACATTGAGAAATAAAAACATATGGTCCTATATTGGGAAAGTAATTATGTTTTAGTCCTATTTAGATAAATTTCTCTATCTTAAATAGGTATCTATTGAAGCTACTCGAAACTCTTCCATTTAGGGCTTCTCTTTACTTGATCTAATTCATTCTGATTTAATTCGAATAAATTATAATCTGATCTAAATGAAATTACATTTAAAATTATTTTTATTATTATCTCCAATAAAAATAAGTTAAAGAGAACAAGATTTAGTCCCAAGTGCCAATTTTTTATTAATAACAAGCTAACACAATGAGCCGTTCGCCAAAAAAATACTCAACACCTAGAGAAATACGTATCTATTTGCACACGAGACTTGTATATCAAAATTATTTAACTACAAAGAGGTTTAAACCAAAAAAATATTTGTTTGTATAATTAACATTAGGACTGATTTCATGTTACGTACACACAGCGTTTTCATTAACCAAATTTAATAGGATATCAGGCTCGTTGTCATCAATAGAGCACAAGCCAAATTCAAGGGCACCTTTTTCAGTTCTCTTATTTCTTAAATTAGAGAGAGATCAAGAGACCCAGCAAGTTATGTATTGAGAGGAAACACATTCCATCTGCAGAAAATTGGACAAAGCTCATGAGAATGAAGGTGACAATAGACTAATAAGTAATTACCCAAAATTAAAGCAGTATCTCCCTAATATTATAAGCGTCTAAGGGAGTTATCTTCGGCGTTTTTCCGTTTCTTTTCTTACGGATCCACTATTCATTGTCATCTCCTTCCGTCTCTGTGCACGACCGAGGAATCCAATTCGCTAACTTTGCCGCCCACCGCCCCACGACTTCTTCTTCACAGCGGACAGCGGATAATTCTAATTCCGTCTCTGTGCACGACCGATGAATCCGATTGGCTATCTTTGCCGCCCACCGCCCCACGACTTCTTCTTCACAGCGGACAGCGGAGTATTCCAATTTTATTATCTCCATACAATTTCTTCTTCCCGGTGCACGGTGGTTCTTTACCAGGTATTTCACTCTTTCTTGATACATCTTAATAAGAGTATTTTCAGAAACGCAGCTATGAAATTGCATTAGCAAAAGTTAGGAAATTCAACAATGGAATAATTGATGAAACCACGAACGAGGATGGAGTGAAGAAATTTTCCAAATGGATACAGAGAAGTTTATACCCCCTTTCCATTTCTCTGTTTTAAAGAAAAAAAATTGAAGACAGATTTTTATTATCTTCTTCTCCACTGGGGCTTCCAATACTTGCAAATTTTAATTTTTTTTCTTTTCACTTGATTTTGGGTAATTGCGTTGCTTAAGCTCTGCATCAATTTTGTTCAATTTAGCTTTCGTAAATAACAATCTTTTTTCTTTTCACTTGATTTTGGGTAATTGTGTTGATGAAGCACTGGAGCAATTTTGTTCAAATTTTATTTCGAAAAAAATACTGGCCCCCTGGGCATTCTTGAATTTATTCCCATCTGATTTTTTGGTTGAAGAAAACATATTAAATAATGGTTTTATTTGTTCCCTTATTCTGTCTGGTCTGAAGCTTAACTTCTGTACCTTTGATGACTTATTTGTTCCCTTATTTGTTCCTTTATATTTTTCTAAAATTGAGACACTACACACTGTGTTTTTGATGATTATAAATTCATTTGACTTTTCTACCTTGTATATATGTATAGGTATATGATTATTTTTTTTTAAAGTCATTTCTCAAGCAAATCGTTTACACTATGTTTGGTTCAATCAATTTGAATGGGAAATGAAAAGAAAATGAAAAAGGCAACAATTATATATATATCCCCAAAGTAGTGATGCAGAAGCTTACAACTGCACTTCTGTTATTACTTATTAGTATGTGAAGAATTGAAAATTTGGAATATGACTCACTAAGCTAGGAAACTTTTAAATTGATATGCAACAAGGAAAGACCATATCTTTGAACCCGAACCACCAGCCTGTACCTTGACCCCAATGCAGAAATCCATCCAAAAGCATATAAATTTTAGAAACAACAGTTTTAATACACAAATACAACACCTGTTTATTAAGCTAGGACCCTATAGTTAGAAACCAAGTTGTGGTCGGGTCCCTAAACTGCAATAGACAAATGTCGGGTGAAGTAATAATAACTGGATTGCATATGTTCTTAAATTTGCATTAAAAATAATTAACCATGATTGTATTGAAATATCTAACCTTCTCATACTCATCGTCTATCGGTGCCCAACTTTGTTACATTTCTTTATTCAGAGGGGTGGTGATGATTTACATATATGTGAAGACGTTGTTCATGTAATTAGTTTGATAAACATTTTATTCTTTGTGGTCTTCACAGGTGACACATCACTCTTTGTGCTCCGTCTTTATCTCATCAACTTCTTCTTCCACTTCTTTGGTAAGTTTACGCATTTTAAATATATATTTCTTTAAATTTCATTGAAAAACTATTTTCTATGTATTTCTAGAAATGTAGTGTCAACGTTATTTTTAAAAAATTAAAATTTTTTATAAGCATCTATAAGTTTTCGATATAGATATCTGTAAAAATACTTAGTACTAAAAGAACCTTAGTTCTCTTATTTGGAGGCCACATTTAATAACTGACTGCTTCACACAACTACGACAAAATGTGCACAGTAATAAATGTGCAAATAATACTTTGAATAGGGCTTGTCGCCAGAAGTAAGCATAAGTCTCTTGCGAGTTGCTCATGGCAGCATTTATCACAAAAGAAGATTGAATATACTGCCTATATCATACCCATATTATATTATCACAAAGATAGGGAGTGTTTTACAAAAATTGAAGTGCTCACCCACACTTCATTTATGATATTTGGGTAACTTTAGAGTTCTAACATAGGGATTGTTTTACAAAATTTGAAGTGACCACTTGCACTTCATCATTTCTACTATGTAATAAACGGACATAAGGCCTCCTACTGAGTTGGGATAGTTATATTTTACACGAACAGTAGGAATAGAGATTAGGGTCCAAAAAGTTTTCAAGGTCCGTAAACATTAGCTAGGTTTTTTTTGTGTTCGTCCTCTTCAACTTTCATCTTTCTCTTAAGACTTGGTGCGCTGCTTTGCTTCGGAGTGAGAGTGTATAGGATTTGTAGTGAGTACGTGTTTGATGTATTTGTTTCGTATGTGCCTGAACTTGGTTTGATTGCAGCAATGACAGTGAGTGATAGAAGCACCTTGTTTAGATTCACAGAGTTGATCGTCTCCAATGGTGAATTCCACTCAATTTTTGTAAAACACTCCCTATCTTTGTGATAATATAATATGGGTATGATATAGGAAGTATATTCAATCTTCTTTTGTGATAAATGCTGCCATGAGCAACTCGCAAGAGACTTATGCTTACTTCTGGCGACAAGCCCTATTCACAGTATTATTTGCACATTTATTACTGTGCACATTTTGTCGTAGTTGTGTGAAGCAGTCAGTTATTAGCCATGTATGAACACGAATTCAGGGAAAAGAACTTCTGGTCATGTGGATTGGTATGATGCAAGTAAAGACTTCATGTGCAATTTTTGGGCTGCTTAATAACCTGTACTTAAGACTAGGAAATGTAATAAATTTGACATGAAAAATGGTTCTATAATTTAGTGATATTTCCAAATCCTTCAATTTTTGCATCTGCCTCCTCTTGCAGTTTCCTTATAGAAGGAAGAGGTCTAGGAACAATGCTTTTCTTCCATATTTTGACAGTAATAATTTGCAACAAATTCCACAGTAATAATGTACAACAAATTCCACTCAAGAATTTGGGCACTCACACTAATTCTTCTTTATTCCTACAAATAATTTGGGCACTCACACACAAAGTGTATGCCTAGCTAGTAGGGGGAATAAGCCTAAGAAAAATATAGCTCAATCTTAAATCTTCATTGATTATTGTTTCATCTATCCTTCTTTTAAAAGAGAGAAGGTCAAACCCAACATGACAGCATCAGCATCAAATTGAGATGAGCCAAAAAAAAGTGCAAGAAAGGACCCCGAAAAAAATGAAATAAGCCACAGAAGTAGAACGTAAAGATGTAGCGTCCGGATGTATCTCAATAGTAATCAATGAGTACTACTGGGCAATGACGAACACTTACAAGAGAAACAATGAGGACAAATGGGAAACCAATCGACCAACATTTTTCTCCATATTCAATTTCCCAAACATGTAACAGCTCCTACAAAGTATTAAGTGGGCGCTTGACTGACGTTTGAATTACAGACCACATGTTTTTTATTCATGTATTATACTTCTCCAATTTACCCTCAAGTCAAAAACATGACAAATTTTGAACTCAATTATCCTCAATTTACATTGCAGAGTAGCATAATGAAAAAAAATTGAAAGTTCAACAAAATAAATATAGTAAAATCAATTTAATACTAATAGACATTAAACTTATAGGATCAAAGGCCACTGCCAGTAGACCACCTAGTGATGATGGAACTGAACACAGTAATACTTCATTTCAACTAATGCAGCATTAAGGAATGAAGATTGAAGATCAATCATAATATTAAAAAGGTGTAGAGTCCAGATGTAGCTCAGTAATAATCAGTGCATATTTACTGGGCAACGATGAACACTTCTAAGAAAAGGAACAAAGACATATGGGAAACCCATACATCTCTTCTTCTCTCAGTTATTGCTTTCCCATACATGTAACTGTGCCAACAAAGGAGTGTTAAGCAGACACCTGACTACTGTATGAGTCAATTCTTTAAGAAAAATAAAGAGAATCTAGAGCTTTAGAAAAAAAATCTTGTAGTTTAGAAATACATATTCCAATTCCAACCACGACACAGGACTACGAATATAGAAATACACATTGAGGGTTGTTAAAATCCGGCTTAATTATGGGAGCTCACATATGAGTCCAGTGAGAGATTCCAATGGACAAACTAACTCATCAACTTATATTGAGCATAATAAAGCACACTTGCGTAACCCAAAACCAATTGGTTATGAGTGGAGTACCTTGCCAATGTATACACAAGCTCCACCCCTTGCGATCAACAAATGCAGGAAAACATACTTAAGCATTAGACATTGGAGTATTGAACCACTGCCAGATGCATATCATCTCCCAATGAGAACAGTAAACATAACAAATCAGTGGCAAGAGAACGAGATTTCATCCAATTCATCTGGATTTTGTTACAAATCAAATGCTTGCTTCCTCTGAATTAATTTCTCATTTTGGGACGCCCAGAATTAACTGTCTGATTTCCAGATCTTGTAAGCAAGTCATCGATAATGACAGCATCAGCATGAAATGGAGATGTACCAGTAAGACAGGTGAGAAAAGAAACGTTGATTTTAATATTTACAGCAATGAAGATAAATGGGAAACACATTGACCAACATTTTTCTCCATATTGAATTTCCCAAACATGTAACAGCTCCTAAGTTATTAAGCAGACACTCGATTCATGCACTATACTACATCATCTACAAGAAAAGAATTTCAAATAAGCTACATATACAAAACGTATAGGTTCAAAGGCTCTAGTGATGATGGAATTGAACAGAGTGTTACTTCGTTACAACTAAAGCAGCTTTACGGAATAAAGATCGAAGATCAATCATAATATCAAAAAGGTGTAGAGTCCAGATGTAGCTCAGTAATAATCAGTGCATATAGACTGGGCAATGATGAACACTTCTAAGAAAAGAAACAAAGACATATGGGAAACCCATACATCTCCTCTTCTCTCAGTTATTGCTTTCCCATACATGTAACTGTGCCTACAATGGAGTACTAAGTAGGCACCTGACTACTGTATGAGTCACTTCTTTGAGAAACAAAAATAAAACCTAAAGCTTATATCTAAAATTCAAGTAGTTTAGAAATATATATTCCAATTCCAAGCACAACATAGTACTCTGAATATACAAATACACATTGAGGATTGTAAAATCTGGCTTATATTGGCAACTCACACATGAGTCCAAGTGAGAGATTCCAACTAACACATCAACTTATATTGAGGATAATTGAGCACACTTGCGTAACCCAAAACCAATTGGTAATGTGCGACGAATGCAGGAAAACATACCTAAGCATTAGACATTGGACTATTAGGCCACTACATGCATACCATACCCCTATGAGAACAGTAATCATAACAAATCGGTGGAAAGAGCATGAGAATTCATACAATTCATCTGCATTTTGTTACAAATCAAATATTTGCTTCCTCAGAAATTTGTTATTCACTTTTTCATTTTAGAACGCCGAGAATTTATTGTCTAATTTCCAGATCTTGTAAGTAAATCATTGATAGTTATTTTAAAAAAACTACATAATAAGGAATATTGCTATCAATAAAGTTATTTTTTATCTATTCAAATCCCATTAAATAAATATGTGTTGTTTTAAAAAAAACTTACAGTTAAACCCAGAAGGAGAAAGTAATATACGAGATTCCAACCAAAATAGACGGTGACATATGCGGAGTAACTCAAAAAAGTGTATAATCCACAAACTTATACGAGAAGAAGAAAATCCTCAGAAGCACTATGTATAACAGGAGCAGCACAGACACTTCGTATCAGATATGAATTTAATAACTAGAGGCTAGACTCGATCAACATTCCCAGAAATTGGAAATCGAATATTCGGCACTAGTAAAATAAACATATGAGGAAGAAGAACCTGATTGAGTACTCCGTGATGCTTCGCCTGCACGCCGTTTATAAACAAATTAACACTAGGTTTAGGGTTTATGGAAACAAAGTTTTGGTGTTTTTACTTTTCACAAAACTGACCCTATAATTGAGTTTATTTCACTATGACCCATGTACTCCTGTGGTTTGATAAATATGTACTCTTACTTTCTATGGTTTTAAAGCGCACGTCGTTGTTCCTCATAGTTCTCATATTGCTACTCTAATGCCCGTCTACACTAAAATATCGTTCAAATATTATATGAATAGCTTCACTACACCCTATGGTTTTGGAAATTGGCAGAAACACTCCCTCTTTTCTTTATTGTTTTTCTTTTTTCTACTATTTTTTTCATAAATGTTTTTAATTTTTTTATAATATTTTAATAATCTTTTTTTTATTTCCAATAAATATCATCTAATGTATACTTCATTTGTCTCAAATTAAACGCTTTTATTTTTTGTCTAAAGTATGTCTTTATTGGTTCATTTTCATGAAACAAAAATCAATAAAATATTTTCTTTTTTTACTAAAGCTCATTTCTCATTTTCTATTCATTAATTTTATACCATTTCTTTTATTATAAGCAAAATTAAAATAAAAGAAAGAAGCATAGAAAAGAAAATGAAGAAATTGAGTATAATGTTGATGATTGGGTATTTCTCAAAGTTTCCCCGTGGAGGAAGGTGCTAAGGTTTGGCAAGAAAGGAAAGTTAAGTCCTAGGTTCAATGGACCGTACCGGGTCATTGAACGAGTAGGACCAGTGGCTTACCGATAGGAGTTACACCCAGAACTAAAGAAGATCCACGACGTATTCCATTTGTCTATTCTAAGAAGATATCGATTGGACCCGTCACATGTTCTACGCGAGGGAGCAGTCACCCTCGATGAGATCCTCACTTATGAAGAAGAACCCGTACAAATTCTAGCGCGTGAAGTAAAGGAAAGGAGGAACAAGACAGTTCCCTTGGTCAAGGTGATTTGGCGAAACCACGCAGTGGAAGAAGCAACTAACCTGGAAGACCAAGGAATCCATCAAAGCTCAGTATCCTCAACTCTTCAGTGACCAATGACTCAAGTAATTTCGAGGACAAAATTCTTTTAAGGGGGGGAGAAATGTAACGCCCCGAAACCCAGCCTATCAGAATTAATTAATTAAAAACAATTAATTAATTAATTACTGAGACGGACTCGGTGGAAATTATAAAATATTCTTCGTTTGACAATAAGGTTTATACGGTTGTGTAGGATTCGACGGATCGAATCCAATGGTGCAATCGGATTTGGATTTGGAGCCCGCGTGTAACACCCTAATCCGTCCAGGTCTGCAGCCCCTTTCGGACTAAAGTATTTAACTTGGTAATCGTAAAATTTAAAACTTTTCAAACACACTTTATTAATCTCAATAATATTTTTCATAACATATACAATACGGAGTATTTAACAATATTGCGGAAGCGAAATTAATATTGACATATCATAAATCATTTCAAACTTGTCACATCCATCCCGACAATCTCGCCCCATCTGCCGTCAGGATCACATTAATCTTTCTGTTTACCTGCGTGTAGCAAATAAAACAAACACACTACACGCTCAGCGGTAAAGCTGAGTAAGCATATCTAATGCGTTGAACATCCATATAAACTGAATCTAAATTCATAATCAAATCTTTTGATATCATGCACACAATGTTCGTTTCAGACATTCAGAGTTTTGATATTATTCAGTTCATATCAACACATTTTATTCAATTCAGATACTATTTCAATAGTGCTCTTAAATTATTCTTAATCTAAGGCCAGATCATAACAACGCTCTTAGCTATTCTTAGTCTAAGGCCAGGTCATAATAATGCTCTTAGCTATTCTTAGTCTAAGGCCAAATCATAATTTCATTCTCAGACGCTTAAACTATAATTAGTTTAAGGCAA